>JAVJIX010000003.1:857500-942500 GCA_036785185.1 Paratrypauchen microcephalus
CTCTATTTTCCAGTGAATGTGACTGAATTTCATCAAAAAAACACAGGAGGACATTGCAGCAGACATTTTGTTTCAAGTGACAATTACCAAGAATTCCCAGTGTACCCAGAATTCAGTGCATTGGGGGACTGAGAGCTCGAGAGGACCTGGTGCTGGGGCCTCATCAAAGCTCAAGTGGACCAGAAAGAGAACCCGGTCCTCTTTGTAATAAACTCACAATCTGAACACAAAACAAGTTCTTTTTCTGTTGGTTTACTTTTTGGTCGACTTACAGAGGACTGAGTTTGGTTCACTTAAATGGAACTATATGTGAAAATACTAGTGCTGTCAGGCGATTAAAAAAAATAATCTAATTAATTACAGGATTTGTAATTAGTTAATCTAATTAATCCTCCAGCTGAGGTCCTGACCAAGCCGAAGCAAGAAGATCATGGAGATGGTCCCCGGGCGCAGTAATGTGCTGCCCACTGCTCCTAATAACAGGATGGGTTAAATGCAGAGAAGAATTTCTCCTGTGTGAGATCAATAAAGTTGCTTCTTCTCAATCACATTTTAATTAATTTTTTAGGTGGGTTATTGTGCTCTCCCACTGTGCAAAAAAGGTGTCAAACGTGCGATTTATAGTGGTACAGTGAAAAGACTGCAGACTTCCCGTTTAAAGGGATATGCCACCCCCAGGTCAAACTTGGGCATCTCCCCACAGTCCAGAGACTAAAATAAGTGGTGGAAAGCGTTTTCCTGGTCACCCAGCCATTGTCCGAGTCTGTCAGCACTGACCGCCACGGTATCTGCAGCTACTCCGCGTTAGACTGGAGTCTAACGGCGCCAGAGAAAGATTTCGGCCACAAGGAATTAATTTGCTCGATGCGTTTCCCAATTACTTTCTGTGTAGTGCGCATTCATATCGAGTGCAAATAAATGTGTAAATCAACACGGAGAGCTTGCCTTGGTCATTTTGGGTGGGAACTATTTTTCAGTGCGGAAAAAGAAAGCCGAAGCACACACCACGCTGCGCAACAGGGGAACTCCCTTCCTGGTGCGTAACTGGGATTCCCCTGGCAGCGTGGTGTGTGCTTCGGCTTTCTTTTTCCACACTGAAAAATAGTTCCCACCCAAAATGACCAAGTCAAGCTCTCCGTGTTGATTTGTACATTTATTTGCACTCGATATGAATGCGCACTACACAGAAAGTAATTGGGAAACGCATCGAGCAAATTAATTCCTCTTGGCCGAAATCTTTCTCTGGCGCCGTTAGACTCCAGTCTAACGTGGAGTAGCTGCAGATACCGCGGCGGTCAGTGCTGACAGACTCGGACAATGGCTGGGTGACCAGGAAAACGCTTTCCACCACTTATTTTAGTCTCTGGACTGTGGGGAGATGCCCAAGTTTGACCTGGGGGTGGCATATCCCTTTAAGTCTTTCAGTCTTTCACTCGCTCTCTTTCTATCCGTGCATGTTACCTCCACTGCAACCAAGTAACCAGACCTGCAGAGTGCACCTATACCCCCATTCCCCCTCCCACATTACTTTCATTCGAAAGCTTATATATACCATTCCACTATTAAATGGCGAATATTGTTGGTGCCAAAATGTGAGCACGTACAGTAGCTTTCATGCAACGTCAATAAATAATATACAAAGCTTCAAATATATAAAGAATACAAATAATTTCCCGTGCAAATTACTCATGGCTCACATGACCCCCGGAAACCCGTGAAACTGGAGGATTTAAACTCCCGGTGTGGATGTGTCCGGGTTTGCCAGATCTCACCACGCGGCAGCGCTTGGGTAAGTAAATGATCGGGTTTAGTGCGATTTGGAAGGGAAAAACTGGCGCTTCTAAGTGTGCTCCCTTAGTTATGGGGAATTAGTTTATGGTTGATAAAAGGGTTCGGTGCGCAGAGCACCAGATATGGAAACGGGTGCGTGCGTCTTCAGGTGCTCTCCCGGGCACATTTTTCATAGCTTTTCATAAATAAACTTGCCGTTCAAAGGCCCTGCACACGAAATTTAAAATGTGCGCGCATTGAATTGCCGCTCACAATTAATTGCGTTAATTTTTATAACGCGTTAATTAGCAGTGTAATTAATTAATCTAATTAATGCGTTAAACTGACAGCCCTAGAAAATACCCTACGTCTCCAAACCCCAAAATTCTGTCTTTCACCTTGTGATGTCAAGTGGTAGTAGTTCAAGTTCAAAGCTCCTTTTACCTTTAGTTCCATAGGGATCAATTCCGGGCCTGATATTTTCCGGATGATTCGAGTGAAGGTGTATAGAGTTTAAAAACATAAGCACAAGCACTTCCTGTATTACCACATGACATCACAAAGTGTTTTTGTTTGAAAGAAAGACTAAAGATGCAGGGTTTGTGTGTTAAACATGTGAATGAACCAAAACACAACTCTAGGTCTGTTTGTGATGAGGAAACACAATTATAACAGATCAAAAATTGGCCTAACATGGGCCCTTTAAAGGTACCAGATTTTTTTTTTTTCATGTATTTGAGTAAAATGAGTTTTTCCCCAGTACAGATAAATTGTATAAGTTCTTGAGGTCTTAAGTTTTAGACAAGAAAACACTGAGTTATTAAGAAATTGTGCTTAGCATGCTCGTTTAAAGCTGTGAAAAGTCATTGCAGTGAATAATTAGGATGCCCGGAATGCCCAAGAGAGGAATAACTTTGAACCACTGCAAACCCTTTTTTTTTATTAACTTTTTTTTTTTTTTTTTTCATTTTTTCGTGATGGTAATGCTACCAACTAGGATGCTAACCACACACTTCCTGATGATCAGATAATAAAATGCTGTATAATCAAATGCAGACAACACCCAACAGACCACAAGAGCAGCTTTCCTAATATATTTTTACTAAGGCAAGACAAATTTTGCTCAGATACATTGGAAGAAATTGGGTTAAATTCCTGTTCCACCTTGTGATGTCATGAGGTAGTACAGCAAGTGCTACACAGTGTTTTTAAATTCCATACGCCTTCACTAGAATAATTTGGATTATTTCAGAGCTGGAATTGTCCATCTCTACTGAACTAAAGGTAAAAGGAAGTGTTAACTTGAAAACTTCCACTTCATGACATCACAAGGTGGAACACAGTCAATCAAACCAGTTTACTGTACATACTGTAATTTCCAGACTATAAGCCGCTACTTTTTTCTCACTTTGAACCCTGTGGCTTTTACAACGATGCAGTTAATATATGGACGGATTATTTGTTTAGAAACACAGTGGATGTGTGTAAGTTATAATGCTAAATGAACATTAGTGAGTGGGATACGTCGTAATGACCCGTATGCGTTAAATCCAAGAAACGTCTCAAACTTCAGTAGTCGGACATCCACTCATACCTGATCGATACAACTATCCCTGACCCTCGGGAGAGCCTGAAATCTGCTGAAATCCAAGACACTGACTTGATTCCAGACAGGACCAGATCCATGGTCAGGACAGCGGCTCTTTCTGCAGGAGACATGCGCAGGAGAGCGCCAAGGGACGGGGTGCAAAAATGAGACAGACAGGTGAAGAGACGATGAGCCGAGGAAAATACTAGTTTGATTTTATTTTGAACAGTTATTTTGCGCTTCATGCACACACCCTCCTCACGGGAAACACATGGAGAAATGCAGCATTGAAGTTAAAGCCAATTCACTGGCTGTTGAAGAAGGAAATCGAGCTGCTGCACATGAACTCGGCATCGATGAGTCGATGGTGCGACGCTGGCGACAGCAGCGAACTGACTCAATGCAAAAAAGACGACAAAAGCTTTCAGAGGCAATAAAAGCAGATGCCCCGAACTTGAAAACTTGTTGAAGACGTGGACACCTGTGGCTTATAGACATATGAACAAAAATAAAATACTTGGAAAATCTAGTTGATGTGGCTTATATTCAGGTACGCTCAATAGTACAGAAATTACAGTGTATATATATATATATACAGTGGTACCTCACCTTACGATATTAATTCGTTCCAGAAGTGGTTTCGTAACGTGAATTGAATTAAGTTGAGTAGCTATTTCAATGGAAAAAGCCTAATTTGTTCCAAGGCCCCGATCCAAGTTTTTTTTTTAGTGTAACTTTTTTTTATAGTGTAACATTGTGTTCTGCGTAGAGACTGTAGACCCAGGACTAAACGTGGACAATACCAGGTCTAGACCAAGGTCTAAACCTGGACTAAACCTGGACTAAACCAGGACTAGACCAGGTGGATTAAAGCGCCGCGCACGGGTCTATTTCCTGATTTCGTTTCGAGTCACGGCTGAGGCGAGCAGCGAGGGGGACCGCACACAGTCTGAGCGCATGAACGAGACCCGTGCTCAAACCGTGCCTCCTCTAGACCTCCTCTAGACCACCGCGGCTCTTGCATGCGTTCATTCATGCGCTCAGACTGCGTGCGGTCCCCCTCGCTACTCGCAGCCCCACGCCGGGTCATGCTGCGCTATCACACGTGTCCGCGCGCAGTTTTCTCCCCCCTCCCCCTTCCCCCCACACTTCACTATTAATAATTTTGTTGAAAATCTATGAAAGTTTGAGTGTTTAAACGAGAGACAAATGTGAGAAAAGTTTAAATTCAGTCTGAGAAAAGCGTATAATGTGTGTGGCTGAGTGCGCATTATTTGAATTTTTGAGATTTCGCGTTTCGTAACTTGAATCATATCTAGAGACCAAAATTTCCAAAATTTACCGTGAAGGCGTTTCGGAACTTGAAATTTTCGTTTGTTGGGTCTTTCGTAAGGTGAGGTACCACTGTATATATATATGTATACATACAGACTGTATATATATATATATATATATATATATATATATATATATATATATATATATATATATATATATATATTTTATTTTTTTTTTTAACTAAAGATAAAAGTGGCAATTTCCCAAACAGCTTGAGGTGAGCGATGAGAGGAAGAGTGGCTGTCTGTGCTGATTGTGCTGTGGAGGAAGAACAATGTGAAGCTCAAGTGTGGGACTGCAAATTGTGTCTGCATCACCACATCCAACCAATATATATATATATATATATATATATATATATATATATATATATATATATATATATATATTAGGGCTGTCAGTTTAACGCATTAATTAGATTAATTAATTACACTGCTAATTAACGCGTTATGAAAATTAACGCAATTAATTATGAGCGCAATTCAATGCACGCGCATTTAAAATTTGGCGTGTGGGGCCTTTAAACGGCAAGTTTATTTATAAAAATGTGACGGAGCAGGTCCGTCTTGTCCCCGGGGAGAGCACGTGAAGACGCGTGCACCCTTTTCCGTATCTGCTGTGCTCCGCGCGCCGAACCCTTTTCAATTCCCCATAACCTCTCCAGCGTGTTCTGCCGCGACTAAGGGTGCACACTTAAGAAGCGTTAGTTTTGCCTATCCGAATCACGCTAAACCCGATCATTACTCACCCCTGCGCTGCCGCCTCCTCCCGTGGGGCAATGGTCCGGACACATCCGCGCCGGTAATCCAGTTTCGCGGGTTCCGGGGGTGATGTGAGCTATGAGTAATTTACACGGACAATTATTTGTATTCTCTGTATATTTGAAGCTTTGTATATTATTTATTGACGTTGCATGAAAGCTACTGTATGTGCTCACCTTTTGGCACCAGAAATATTCACCATTTAATAGGCTAGTGGAATGGTGTAAATGAGCTTTCGAATGAACGTTATGTAATGTGGGAGGGGGAATGGGGGTATATAGGTGCACTCTGCAGGTCTGCCAGCAGTCTTGTCTTGGTTACAGTGGAGGTAACGTGCACGGAGAGAAAGAGAGCGAGCGAAAGACTTAAAGACTGAAAGACTTAAAGACTTAAAGGGGAAGTCTGCAGTCTTTTCACTGTACCACTATAAATCGCACGTTTGACACCTTTTTTGCACTGTGGGAGAGCACAATAAACCACCTAAAAAATGTATTTAAAAAAATGCGATTAATTAGATTAATTAATTACAAATCCTGTAATTAATTAGATTATTTTTTAAATCGCTTGACAGCACTACTATACGCTTGACAGCACTACTATATATATATATATATATATATATATATATATATATATATATATATATATATATATATATATATATATATATATATACACTCAACAAAAATATAAACGCAACACTTTTGTGTTTTTCCTGAGATGGACCCAAAGATCCAAAATTCACTCCAGATACACAACACTACCATTTCTCTCAAACATTGTTCTCAAATCTGTCCAAATGTGTGACAGCGAGCACCTCTGCCCCGCCGAGACAATCCACCCCACCTCACAGGTGCGCCACATCAAGATGCCGATCCGACATCATGACCAGTGCACAGGTGTGCCCCAGACTGCCCACAATAAAAGGCCACCCCGAAATGTGCATTTTTTTTTGCTTTATTGGGGGTCTGGGGACTCAGAACCAGTCAGTATCTGGTGTGACCACCATTTGCCTCATGCAGTGCAACACATCTTCTTCGCATAGAGAGATTGTCAATTGTGGCCTGTGGAATGTTGGTATATGTATATATACACCACCACCACCACTGCTACTACTACTACTACTACTACTACTATTACTACAACTACTGCGATACCATTACTACTACCACTACTATGCCACTATTACTACTACAACTGGAAATAAAAGTAAAAAAAATGTAAATAAAAGCTCTGCAAAAATCCCATCAGGCGTCTGGGTTGGGTTTGATGAAGATGTTGTAGTGAGCTTGCACAATACAGCTTCTAATACACTGGGAGGTACACTTAAATAAAAGTTGCAGTCAATAAACTTGTGCTAACGGGCTTCGGGGGGAACTCGGCGAGGCTGAAGAATACAGAAGTAGGCCGTAAAGATTTTTGCTCTGTGAGAAGAAAGTGAAAAGAAAAACACAAGTAAATTACTATAAAAGCAACCGTATATAAATACTTATAAGTTCAAGACAAAATAACGGTTTAAAGTGCCCATGATACTCTGTTTTGTGATCTATGTTATAATGTTGTTTCCTCATGTTTTGTTTCATTCACACATGTTTAACACACAAACCCTGCATATTTAGGCTGAGCGCTTCTTGCTGTTCCACCTTGTGATGTCATGTGGTGAAACAGGAAGTGCTCCACTGTGTTTTTATACTGCATACACTGCATATATATACTATACTGCATTCACTGGAATCATTTGGTTTATTTCAGATCTGGAGTTGCCAGTCTCTACTGAACTAAAGATAAAAGGTAGATGTTAACTTAAAAACTACCACTTCATGACGTCACAAGGTGGAACAGAGCATTTTGAGCTTGGGAGATTAAAACTACATTTATATGATGACGGTCTGAACAGAAGACGCAAAAGTGGCGTTGTGTCTTCACTTTTTATTTTGCGTTTAGACGAGCATTATCAGGAGGAAATCTGCGTGCATATGGTGATGCAGAAGTGTGTGCCAGGCAGCTAGGTGGTGTTGTGATACATTATCACTATGTCCGTGTGTAGAATCTTCCTTCTTCTCATGTGCACAGTGAAAAGCAAAACAAAACATGGCTACTGGTAGCACAAAAAAATAATGTGGTCAGACGAAGAAGTTCAACTATTGCTTCAGACCACGTTAGACTACAAAGCAACGAAGGCGCAACAAGGTGTGGACTGGGAGTCCTGCCAAACAAAGTACACTGATATATGAACCGATGTGACGTAAACGCGTACGTGACGTCATCAGATTTGATCAGAGTTTTGGGTCTTGGGCAGTGTAGACGAAAACGCTACGGCAGAGCGTATTCAAGTTTTCCACTTTGGAGGGCGGTTTCAGTTTTTTGTGTTTTTAAGCTCCCAAAACGTCACCGTCTAAACGAAAGGCACTTCCGATAAAATATTTTGCCGTTTTTACCCGTAAGCGTTCTTGTGTAAACAGGCTCTAAGAAGGACAAATAAACCAGCATTACTCAAACATGTGCAGATGAAACACAACACAACTTGAGGTATGTTTTTGAGGATACAGTGGTCCCTCGCTCTATCGCGGTTCACTTTTCGCGGCCTCGCTGTTTCGCGTTTTTTAATTTTTTTTATAGTGTATCAACATTGTGTTCTGCGTCCTGATTGGCTTCTCCTCCGTGTCTCCTGTACAGTACAGAATGTGTTCAATTTGACACATTTATATAGATGTTATAGAGGGAGGACCCGGGGGGGCAGCTCCGGGAGTCCCACTGGATGCACGAGGAGACACTGGATCCATAGAAAGTCCAGACCGGGACTAAGACATGAGGACCAGACTGGGACCAGACCGGGACCAGACCAGGACTAGACCGGAACTAGACCAGGACTAGACCAGGACTAAACGTGGACTAAACCAGGTCTAAACCAGGTCTAAACCACCGCATGCGGCTCTTTGCCTTGTTTCGTGCGGCTCTTGTGCGTGTTCGCTTCGACTGCGTCGTTGGACACGGTCCCGAGGGGGAGGCACGGTCCGGGCCCTGTCGGCCTCGGTCTCATGCTCGCAGCTCCGGGTGGGACACACGGCCTCGCGCCAGTCATACTTCTCACGGATTTGACCACGATGAGCGGGTGCACATGTCCGCGCGCACACTTCTCCGGTCCCAGGCCTAGACCAGGTCTACACCTGGACTAAACCAGGACTAGACCAGGTCTAAACCTGGACTAAACCAGGATTAGACCAGGTCTCAACCAGGATTAAACCACCGCATGCAGCCCCCCCCCACGCTTCAGTATTAATACATTTTGTTGAAAATCTACGAAAGTTTGAGTGTTTAAAGAGAGAAATGTGAGAAAATGTTAATTCCAGTATGAGAAAAGTGCATAATGTGTGGTGATGCATTTACAGCCTTAAAATATGTATAATAATTGTAAAATATAAAGTTGTCCTACTTCACGGATTTCACTTATTACAGGTTATTTCTGGAACCTAACCCCCGCGATAAACGAAGGACCACTGTATAACATTATAACATGACATACAGCTCACAAGAGTCCATTTTGTGTAATACAGAACCTTTCATTAAAACACCACAAGGCCAGCTCTTTATCAAAACCTTCACGGGCCAAAAGTGAAACGAGAATTGAGTTACTTTGCCTGCTTCTACCAAACACAGCAACATAGAGCAAATAAAACACCAATTCCCTCTTGCTTTTTTTCCAGAATACCCAATTACACCTCCCTCCCGCCAGTTTATCGGCTCCATTAACCTGTCCCCCTGAATCCTATCCGCTGTTCAACCCACTCTGATTCACTGACCCTCTCCGCACATGCTTACAGTATATGACGCTAGCTGCAGGCGCGTGTAAAAGGTTAGTGGGAGCATTCTCGGTCAGGTTCTCCGGGTTTCATCTTAAAACGCCCCGAGGAGAGCGGAGGCAGTTTAAGCACCAGTCCCGATACAGCACTTGGGAGAAATGCCAGGCTGATATGGCTGTATGAATATAAAGGGAATGGTGCAAAAGACTCCGGCCGTAGAGCGTAGTGTTGGGGGAATGGGGAGATTAGGACTGGCATTTGGTTCAATGGGCTGCAATGATGTCGCTAGAACTCGGAATGGAGATGCAGTGTGCGTTTTTTACTGTCACGTGAGAGCCTGTGAAAGTATGGAAATAAGCAATACCCGACACGACTGTATATGGCAATGAGAACGGAATAAAGTGGTTTGGGCGACATTAAGGTGTTCTACGTTACTTTTTTTTTGGTGTTGGATTTGTGACTTGCTTGTCTACATGGAGATGTTATTGCTTTGACTGAAATGTTCCACAGTATGGCATTAAACTTATATTGATTTATTTTATTATTTGTACCGTGTATGTTCCCCTGTTTTTTTTTCAAATTTAAAAGTCATTTTTGAACATAAACCCATAACCCCCGCTCTTATCTTGTCCCTATGATAAAGACAAATCGGATTCACTGAGGACGAACCGGGAATGACACATGAGCACATACAGACGAGGCAACGTTATAATAATATCAGTGTTAATTATTGATACCAATATCTGTGGAAACCAGAGGAAGAAGAGGACTAAGGGAGTAGGATGTCACTCATACAGCCTGTTTACACAAGAATGCTTACAGGTAAAAACGACAAAATATTTTATGGGAAGTGCCTTTCGTTTAGATGGTGACGGCGTTTTGGGGGCTTAAAAATGCAAAAAACTGAAACCAACCTCCAAAGTGGAAAACTTGAATACGCTCCACCGTAGCATTTTTGTTTACACAACGCAAAACTGCTGACGTCGCGTACGCGTTTACTTCACATCGGTCCATACATCAGTGTACTTTGTTTGGCAGGACTCCCAGTCCACACCTTGTTGCGCCTTTGTTGCTTTGTAGTCTAAAGCAGTAGTTGAACTTCTTCGTCTGACCACATAATTTTTTTTTTGCTACCGGTAGCCATGTTTTGTTTTGCTTTTCGTGGCGCAGACGAGAAGAAGGAAGATTCTACACATGCGCGCGGACATAGTGATAATGTATCACAGCACCACCTAGCCGCCTGGCATGCATACCCAATCGAATTCCACACACTTTTGCGTCATCGTATGCACGCAGATTTCCTCCCGAAAATGCTTGTCTAAACGCGAAATAAAGAGTGAAGACGTGACGCCACTTTTGCATCTTCTGTTCAGACCGTCATCATATAAACCAGGCATGTCCAAACTATGGCCCGTGGGCAAATGCGGCCCTCAGACAAATTTTTCTTGGCCCTCAGGCTTCCAGGTGAATTGGCCCAAATTACCTTGAGCAGAACTTTTGACTGCAAGTTTTTTGAAATTCTACCTTATTGTGTGGTTTTGAGGATCTTAGCATGAATAAAGGACTGAAGCTCATTCTAACGTGTTAGAATATATTTAAATTATTGACTGTCTTGAGCACCAGTTTATGGCCCTCGATCGGCCCTCTGCTTCGTCTGTGTTTAGATATGTGGTCCTTGATGAAAAAAGTTTGGACACCCCTGATATAAACGTAGCCATAGTGTTCGACTCCAGTCAAATGAAGCACACGACACTATCAGTTCTAGGGGCAAATTTAGAGCCAGAGAAGGGGGGCTGTCAATTAAACCTGTTGCTAACGCTAGCAGCAGAAACCTTGGGGAAAGAAGGTACTTGATTTATCTGATAAAAATGGTCATACAAACATTGATTTACGAACAAAGTAGTGAAAGAAACACACCAGGATCATGTAGAGGGGATCAATACAAACATTAGAAGACCAAAATGATGAGCATGGCAGCAGGAGTTACAGAGAGAGGGGTGACAGTCGATGGAGATGAAAGCGCCCCCATGCTCACTTCCTATATGGAACAAGGTAGCTAGTGGGTTAGCTATGTCCATTTATGTATACAGTCTATGAGTGAAAACCTTCAATACTGGTACTGGTCGATATCGATAATGGAACCAATCCAGCACCCGTCGCTAATATCAGTTTTTAAGAGAAGTTTTGAAGACAGTTCAAATCAAGTAATTTTTAGTCTTGACTTAATCCCAGTTTAGTCTTCACATTCAGTAAACATGTTAGAAAAATCCACTCCAGACCTTAAAGACCTCTCTGGTGCACGCGGCCATGCTTCCACGCCTGTGTGAGCCAATGAATAATCAGGGAAGCCAATTCTCCTGCACAGGGAGAACACAGCACACTGAAGGGAAAACAGGAGATCATCATAAATCATAACAGTCTCATAAATCATACGTGGGCCCACAGGGAGCGCGCATCCCCCTGCTTGAGAAGCGCTCAAGTATAACAACAAACACATTAGAATGCTCCTACTTTGCAGTAAAGGGCAGATGGCTGGCAATTAGTTAATCATCTCATCACAGCCGGACTGAGTGACAAGCTTCTGCCGCTCTGGAGCTGGAAACGGTCTTTTGTTCCTTTTTTAATGAAATTTGGATAAAACACTTTAGAAGAATGAGAAAAAAGTGTGTCCTTTATAAACAGCTGTGAAACATGTGAGATTGATGAATAAGCTGATGCTAATGGGACTTTTCTGGTGGAGGGTCTGGCACTTGCTTTCAGATCTGTGGAGACGAGATGCGTACATTACAAGGTATTTATGAGCAATTAAACAACTTTAATTGATCAATTGCACTGGAACAATCTGGTTTGGCCCAAAATGATAATAGCTGTTACAACCTTTGAAGACATTACAACTGATAGAGACGCACTGATATGACACTGGTAAACTTTTGGTTGGCTTCCAAAATATCGGTTCAGTCAACATCCGAGTTTGATCTATAAATTGGTGTTATAACATGATTTACTGGCCATGTTGCCCCAAAATCAAGCTGTTTGAAGTACTCTAAATGATAAATAATGCTTACAAAACACATTTGAATCATTTTTTACCATAAGCTACATATACTAGTGTATGGGTTAATATCGGAAACAGCTCTGGAAAAATGAGACCACTGCAAAATGATCAGTTTTTCTGATTTTACTACTTACTACTATGTGTTTGAGCAAAAGGAACATTTTTGGTTGAGTTTATAAACTACTGACAACATTTCCCCCAAATTCCAAATAAAATATTATCGTTTAGAGCATTTATTTGCAGAAAATGACAAATGGTCAAAATAACAAAAAAGATACATGTTTTCAGACCTCAACAGTGTTGTATAAAGTACTGGAAAATCAAGTAAAAGTATAGGTACCCCTCCCAAAAATGACTTTGGTAAAAGTCGAAGTCACCGACTGAAATGTTACTTGAGTAAAAGTCTTAAAGTATCTGGAACTTCTTGTACTTAAGTATGACAAGTCATGTAAAAATATACTCAACAAAAATATAAACGCAACACTTTTGTTTTTGCTCCCATTTTATCTGAGATGGACCCAAAGATCCAAAATTCACTCCAGATACACAACACTACCATTTCTCTCAAACATTGTTCACAAATCTGTCCAAATGTGTGACAGCGAGCACCTCTGCCCCGCCGAGACAATCCACGCCACCTCACAGGTGCGCCACATCAAGATGCTGATCTGACATCATGACCAGTGCACAGGTGTGCCTTAGACTGCCTACAATAAAAGGCCACCCCGAAATGTGCATTTTTTTTGCTTTATTGGGGGTCTGGGGACTCAGAACTAGTCAGTATCTGGTGTGACCACCATTTGCCTCATGCAGTGCAACACATCTTCTTCGCATAGAGTTGATCAGATTGTCAGTTGTGGCCTGTGGAATGTTGGTCCACTCCTCTTCAGTGGCTGTGCGAAGTTGCTGGATATTAGTGGGAGCTGGTACACGCTGTCGTATACGCCGGTCAAGCACATCCCAAACATGCTCAATGGGTGACATGTCCGGTGAGTATGCTGGCCATGCAATAACTGGGACATTTTCAGCTTCCAAGAATTGTGTACAGATCCTTGCAACATGGGGCCGTGCATTATCTTGCTGAAACATGAGGGTGATGTTCATGGATGTATGGCACAACAATGGGCCTCAGGATCTCATCACGGTATCTCTGTGCATTCAAAATGCCATCAATAAAATGCACCTGTGTTCTTCGTCCATAACAGCCTTTGAAGAGGAGTGGACCAACATTCCACAGGCCACAATTGACAATCTGATCAACTCTATGCGAAGAAGATGTGTTGCACTGCATGAGGCAAATGGTGGTCACACCAGATACTGACTGGTTCTGAGTCCCCAGACCCCCAATAAAGCAAAGAAAATGCACATTTCGGGGTGGCCTTTTATTGTGGGCAGTCTGGGGCGCACCTGTGCACTGGTCATGATGTCGGATCGGCATCTTGATGTGGCGCACCTGTGAGGTGGGGTGGATTGTCTCGGCGGGGCAGAGGTGCTCGCTGTCACACATTTGGACAGATTTGTGAACAATGTTTGAGAGAAATGGTAGTGTTGTGTATCTGGAGTGAATTTTGGATCTTTGGGTCCATCTCAGAAAAAATGGGAGCAAAAACAAAAGTGTTGCGTTTATATTTTTGTTGAGTGTAAATGTACTCAAGTAATGTAATTAAAAGTACAAGTAAAAGTATCAAGCAAAGGCAGCCTGAAGCTAACCCTTGCTTTGTTACTTAGATAGCACAAACACACAGCGCTTGTTTAAATTTTTAAAAGTAGGCACATGTTAATGTTATTTTTTGTCCTTTTGAACTCGTGTGCCCTTTCTCATTCGTTACACTTAGCCTACAGCTATGCCTTCCCTTGAGCCGAAAAAGCTAGGTAGCCTTTTAGCTCCAACATTGTCAAATATGCTTTGTGTAACCGAAACAATGTCACACAAAGTTAATTTCTACATTATGCTCAAGGTTTCACAACGGTGTTTAGAATGTCCATGCTATGGTTACTGAAATTGGAATATAGACGCTAACAATTTCATTAATCTAGAACTTACCTCGATGTGTTTCTTGAGGTTGGACGGGGAGTTTCTGTAAGATAGGATTTCCACGTTTCTTGGAAGGCACAAGAGGCACTTCATTCGATAGGACGAATCCTTCATATCAGCGTAAGAGAACATTGTGTTTAAGAACGGCCAGGGATGCTCATCATCAGGTCCCCCTTCATTTGTAGCCGACGTGGATGCTGTCTCCTCTTCCATCAGGGATGTTGTTTGATTAAACTAGCTGCATGAAACCAACAGGTGTAGGCTGATTGTCATGTACAAGTAGCGAACAAGCCCAGGCACGTCCTGACTTCCTTGCAGTCAGTAGAGGGTTTTTTTTTGTAACGAGTAACTAAACGGCACATTGAAAATGTATCGGAGTAAATGTATGCAATTAAATTCGGAAATGTAGTGAACTAAAAATAAAAGTTATTACTTAAAAAAAATAAAATAAAGTAAAGTACAAAGTCTCCCAAAATGTACTTAAGTACAGTAGTGAAGTATTATTACTTCGTAACTATACAACACTGAACCTCAAACAATGCAAAGAAATAAGAGCAAATTCATTTTAAAACAACATAATACTAATGTTTACACTTAAGAAGAGTTTGGAAATCAATATTTGGTGCCTTATTTTTAATCACAGCTTTCATGCGTCTTGGCATGCTCTCCACAAGTCTTTCACATTGTCCTTGGGTGACTTTATTCCACTCCTGGTGCAAGAACTGAAGTAGCTCAGCTTTGTGTTTGTGTTGGAATTCAACAGACGCTGGAATGGAATGGTTTTAATACATGTAGAGATGCTGATTTCAGGAAAAAAAAAAAAAAAAATGCAGTGGTCTTCCAGAGCTGTACTTATAGCAAAAGTATCAACATTGGTATCAGAAAATAAAAACCTGGATTTGTGTATCCTTAGATCTTGAGCAGCATTTTAATGTCAACATGTCATTAACAGAATAAGAACATACAAAAGATATGCAAATACATACAGTAAACGCCTTGAATGATGATAAAGTTTGAAATTGAGATAGGATCAGTGAACTCTTAGCTATCTAGACGCCAGGTTCCTGCCGTAGGCCCTCACTGGTACAGTACATGGATTGCAGCATATACTGTACCGTAGGCCCTCATTGGTACAGTACATGGATTGCAGCATGTAGTCCGTTTATGTTTCTCTGACTCATTTCATCATCTTGCAGTTGCGTAGAGGTTTGGAGGTATAGAGGTTTGGGTTAGCGCATACATACACTGCTGCTGCCTGAACTGCACGCAATCATACTCAGAAACATTAGCAAGACTCAAAGCAAATTTAGTTTTTTCAAAGGGCACCGTCATCTGCTTGTATCCATGGAGAGGTTAATGCTTTGCCAACTATCTAACTATCCCTCTATTCAATTCCAACTGTTTTAATTGCTCAAAAATACCTTGAAAAATGTGTTTTTACTGTGAGCGGGATCGCCTCTCCACAGATGTGACCTTTAACTTGGCCTGGATTACTTGTCTACATGAAATAAATTGATAGAAAGTCTATCCACATCAGCAATAGTATTTTAATATAAGAAAATGCTGTCGGGTTGTCATACAGAATTAACGTACCTTGCACCTGTAGCAAACTCCTTTTCTTTTATGAAATTGCTAAAGGCTAAAAAGAACTAGAAGTAGCACAAACATCAGTCATTCCTTGCATTAGCTGTGCATTAAGATGGAACGTGTGCCCTCGTAGACTTCCAATGAAAATAGGTTGCCTGAAAAATAACCGTTTTGACATTTAATTACCTGTCAGTTCACAGCACGCAGCCTCTCCTTTGTGGGTTGCAGAACACAATGGGAAAACTTAAAGGTTGGGAGTCAGTGATGCCAACACCCAGGTACGCTAACCAGCTAATAATAGCGCAATTAAAATAGTGAACACAGCACCAGTTAGCGCTTTCTCAAGAGCTAAAAACACTTTCGCTCTTGAGAACAGTGTGGAAGTTCCCAGAAGTGGCATGTCACCTTGTATGATTCCAAGAAAATCGAAAGTTAAAGCCATTGAAACATTCACCACAGAGTTTTTGAGCCATACTGTGTCCATTATGTGTACTATTATAGCTAAATTAACAACATTTCCATGGAGACAAGCAAGAGAAGGTCGTACTCCTGTTTTGTGGAGATGCAAGCTCGCTCAGAGGAATATTGTATGTTTTTCTAAGATGTTCAGTGAAATAAACACAACCTAAATCAACAAGACTTTAGTAGGCCTATATTTTGGTGCACTATGCAACTTTTCAGGTCGACGGTCTGCCACCTAATTAAGATATTACTCCTTTACCAGAAATGTTCCACAGTATGGCATAAAACACATCTATTTTACATTAGGTGAATTACAGGTATTTTTAATGCTCAAAAGTGCCTCAAACACGTGCACTTTCATTGTCAGCATAGTCACCTCTCCATTTTCTTTGAAAATTGATATGGTTAATGCCGTGCTGTGGAAATTTCATCATTACATCTCCATGGAAACAAGAAGAAGTGACTTTATTGATCTCACACAGGAGAAATTCTTCTCTGCATTTAACCATCCTGTTATTAGGAGCAGTGGGCAGCACATTACTGCGCCCAGGGACCATCTCCATGATCTTCTTGCTTCGGTTTGGTCAGAACCTCAGCTGCATGTTTTGGGTTGATGGGGGAAACCGGAGTGCCCGTAGGAAACCCACCCAGACACAGGGAGAACATGCAGACTTCACACAGAAAGGCCAGGGCAACCTGGGGATCGAACCCGGAACCTTCTTGCTGTGCAGCATGAGCGCTAGCCACTCAGCCACCTTGCCGCCAGCAGTTGCCAGACACGTTCGTACGAAAGGTTAAATCTTCCATCTAAGGTGACCAGGTCTAGCTCAAGATCTGAAGATGGTTCTACCCACTGGAGATACATTTAAGGGCGTGCTGTGGAATAAACATGACAGAGGTAACATCAATAGGTAAAGTTCCATAGTCAAACTTTAAAATATACAATGTGATGGAGTAGCCCTGTCAAAGCCCGCACTAACCTAAGTATCTCAGAACATTCATTCCGTTCTGTTTTCCACTCCATGTCCCACTTCCCATCTGTCCGCTCCTTTCTCCGCTATCAGGCCTGGACTGGTAATCGGACATATCGGGCATTTTCCCGGTGGGCCGACAGTCCTAGGGGCCAATGCTGTTTTGTTCTTTTACTTAGAGACCGACCCACAATTTAGAAGGGGTAGCCCATTGGTCCATTTTCAATATAGACAGTGGACAAAACCAATCAGGATATTGAAGCTTACGAGAGCGGTCCCACCCCATTCTCTGCGCTGATCCCCGCCAGATTCAGTGTTGATTGTGGAAACATGGAGAAGCAGCAGAAAGGGGGTGCGGAGAAGTTGTGGGGTAAAAAATTTAAAAAATCTCGCTATAGACGCTTTCGGCAAAATGGTGGTTTGCTGGTGGTTTTTGGGAGCTAGGATTTCCATCTTCCATCTCCCGTTCGCAAGTCCCACTCAAACCCTCTCTCACTTCCTATTTTTATCGACATTGACATCTGATGACATAGTGACGTCATTGCAAAATATCGTTTTTACTGGTTCTGCTACAGGCGCAGAGACATGGCCATGTTGTAAAATGTATTTTTGTGTATTTTTCCATATTTGTTATTATTGCTAATTTTGGTTTTAGTGTTGAAAAACAGTATTTGTGTGTCAATTGGCTTGGAGGAGGAGCCTCAGTGGATTAAAGAGGACCTCCCTCAGTCAGTCTGGACCAGGAGTTGTACATTCAGTTGTACCTTCTGACCACACCACCGTCATTATCCAGGAATAGAACCCTGTCACATACAATATCATGTAATGCCAAAACAGGTTTAAAGGCCCTGCATTATACTTTCATGTAATGTCAGCATCGAGTTATAAAACGTGGTAACATGTGTTGCCATGACAGCAAAACTCCACTCTAGTCTCTTAAAGATTCACGTATAAACTCACTGCAGTGCATAATTAGAGTGCTGTGAATCCATAAGGTATGTGAGGAATAATTTTGGACCACTGCAAACTGTTTAAACTAGTTCTGTTTTAGTAGTGTGGAAAAGCTCGCTTACATGTGTGGATTTTTGGTAAAAAGGAAACTTCACAGCTATGATAATAAGGACGCAATATTTAAAATTCTAATTGGCTCCATCCTGTCCAGTTTGATCAAGTGCAGCGGAAAGTTCATTAACGGGACTTAAGAGCAGTTGGCATACATTTCCAGAGGTATTAACAACTTCGTGGCGAGTGTCCAACCATCACATCTATGTCACTGTAGCCGATCCATCATTGTACGTGTGAAGCTCAGCGACGGTGCTAAATTTAGCCTCTTGAATAGCGAGTAAATAATTATATGTGTAGTGGCTTCTTCCTTTGCCAGCTGTCTGGGTTGAAAAAGCCTATGGTCGGCTGCCTGTCAGTCAGCTCTCTGTACGAGCCTGGAACCAAGTCAGGTGTTTTTGTGTGAGGCGGCCAAATCCACACCAAACGCTCGGCAGCAGATTTAACGCTGTTGGAAACAATTATTTCAATCAGTTTTTTCAGCGTACGTGTAAAGTGGTTGAATTGGTTCTGCCTGGTTCACAAACTCACGAGAATCCATCTTAGCATGCGCCCGCTGGTGCGATAGGGCACAGTTGGTTAGCAGACCAATCAAAGAGCAGCACTGAGGTTTGGGCAGAAGCCAAAAGCAAAGTCTCCAAATGAACCAAAACAAACACAGCAACGCCGGCAGATGAACTTCAGCCTAGTTTAGTGAAAATGTGGACTTTGTTTGTGAAGAAGGCAGAAGGTAAGAGCTTTGTGCATTTCTGGATTCAACTGGATGTAACACTGTTGTGACGCTTTGACCAATGAATTCATCTTTATCTGTAGAGTCTTTTACAACACTCAAGGTGACCAAAGTGCTTTCCAATAAAAATTAAAGGAGCATAAAAAAAAAAAAACATTAAATAGTGAAGTTATAAAACAAGTGTCACTGCATTACCAAGTAATAAAAGTTGTCAGTTTGAATAAATAAGTTTAGATTTTTTTTGTGTGATTGTAGCATTATCGGGGGACAGAGACAGAAAAAGCCCCATCACCCCGGTGTCTGAGTCTGGCTCAGAAGACCCTAGCAGAAGCTGACTGGTTGAACCATAAATCCCTGCTTGAGTTGTGAAGAGACAATCAGATTTAAATATTTGTTATGATGTTCCACCTTTTCTCAAGCACTTCCAGAAAGAACCATTCCAGTTTGATAAATGTGTAGAACTCAATCCAGAGTGACAACCACACATCAGTCTGGCATGAGCCTGGACTGTTCCACAGTATGAAATAAAAATTGCCTATCTCCATAGTGACAAGTTATAGGTCAGATCTGTGGAGAGGAGACCCCACTCACAGTAAGAATGTGTTTTTCAAGGTAGTTTGAATACATTAGGCTTAGAAATGTTGATTATATTAGCATGACATTTTGTTAAACTAAAACTAGATGAAAACAAATAAAACAGTATCTGACTAAATAGTATGGTATGGTTTATTTATTTATTTGCTCAGCGACAGTGCACAACATTTCATCCACCTTTGAAATAAACACCTGTAGTCCCGGGACAGGTTGATGTTAATTAAATATGACAGAGATTGTAAATGGGTAATAGACCAGTGTATAAGAATAATCACATATGTGCATACAAATCAGATAAAGACCCTCACTATGCCATTTCTAAAAAACATTCAAAAAAATTCATCTTTATACATCCACATATATTACTTGTATAACTCCACTGTATGGTCCTAATGTGCAACATCGTTTTTCAAATGTGCAATATCGTTTTTCAATACTCTCCTTGTTACTGTTTTATTATTATTACTTATTCGATTATTACTTGTTTTATTATTATTATTACTTATCTTTATGCCATTCATTCTTTCTTGTTCAAACTGTCCCTACCTGGAGCTACTGTGACAAGTAAATTTCTCCTGCGTGAGATCAATAAAGTCTTATCTTATCATACACATACTCACCAGTCCTAGTGTCACTCACACACATTCATCACGAATGAGTGCAAATTTGCTTTGATAATAGCCATTTCTTTGTTCAATGTGCAAATCTAGACCAAAGGTAAAATTCTAAGACTTAAACAAAACAAAAATGTGAAATCAACTCTGCTCTTGTTTCCACTGCAAAGCATGAGCTCGGACATGCCCCTTCTGCTCTGGGCTATAGAACAGGCTGTGATTGGCCTTGGCTTCGGTTGAACCTCCACATCGCCAAACACGAAGGTCAGAAAGGCCAAAAGAAAAATGGGAAGATGGAAATAAATAAGTTTGTTGCCAAAGTAGTGTCGAAATACATATCAGTACTTCATATCTGAGGAGAGGAAGAGCGAGCTTGGCAGACGGGTGAAGGATTGATGCCCGCTCTAGCTGCCAATAGTCATTCTGTGTCCTTCCGTGCTCCTCCGGGTGCTCTCCCAACTTCCTCACTGTCCAATGACATTAGCATATTGGCTGTGTTACACTGACCAATTTAAATTGCCCAGAGATGATCTTGAGAGACTTCGGTTGAATAGACAGAGAAGGAAAAATGCCACTAAGTCCTGCTGCAGTGCTCTTGCAGCCTCACAAACCAGGAAGTGTTGTTAGTAATTACAAACTGCTTGTGTTGACAGAGACCTATAGTTTTTAAAAAAGGTTTAATTTTCAAATCATGAACTATTTTCAGATCATAAACTTCACAGCTCAAAATTCAGTTATGGTTTTTTTAATTGTTTGGTTTGGCTCACTCAGTTCTGCTCGAGATACTCTCGCACCATTGAGCTCTGCCCATTCACTCGAAGTGGCCATGTTTAGGCCCCGGGGCTTGGTTATACTTGTTTACTTAAAGGAAAAGTAACGTTTTCGCACTCTGGACCTTATTTTTTATTTAGTGTTTTATGTTCGCACCTTATCGCCGAGACAAGTTCCTAGTTTTGTGAATTGTGTTCACTTGACAATGGCAATAAAAGTCTTTCTGATTCTGATTCTGATCTGATTTTGGTGATAAAACAACGTCATTTACTTACCCATTGTACTTCGGTGTCATTTGGAGTATTTCCGGATGTTTTGGAGTTTAGCGATATCCGTTTAACGTGAGTGGTCGGGGCAGGCTATTGCAGTCACCAAATAACACAAAGTTTACACTTTCGTTTGAGTCAAAAGTGGCCTGTAATCCGAGATACGGTTATCGCTAAACTCCAAAATCTCTTGAAAAATACTCCAAATGACACCAAAGTACAATGGATGAGTAAATGATGTTGTTTTATCACCGAAAAAAGGTCCAGATTGTAAAAAATTTCCTTTTCCTTTAAGTACATTGAACTTTTTCACACAGCTGTACTTCTGAGAGTTTTTAATTTTTACTTAATTAATATAATTGACTGTAATAGTAGTCTTACCTAAGTAAAAGCTTTAATCGTTCTTCCCTGTGGTTAAGTCTTAAGTCTTAGAGTGACTACAGCTTTATGTTACAATAGTAAAACAAACTGAACATTTGGACCACTTTGCTTCAGATATGATTTGTTGTTGTTGGTTTTTTTTTTGGTTTATCCTAACCTGGTCAGCCAGATGAACTTTAGCTATTTGTGGGCAGTGTTGGTGGTTTGGATGTTGGCCAAAAGTGACTGGTGGATGCACATACTTCTGCCTATTTTTACAGAAAGATTTTTTTTTTGTAAAACTGTTCTGATGGAGACTCTGCCACCTCCTGGAACGGATCACTCTATGGAACATTAAAAGTCAGTTGAGCATCAGATAGGGCCTTCAAATCTTTATTTTATGTCACATTAACATAGACATATGTAACTGAATGAGGCATTAGCATGTTGAGCTAATCCCCCCAGTCCACTTCGCATGCTAATATATTCCAGAGTGTGACAGGCGGAGAAAAGTAGTACGCCTTAACCAAACTTGTCCTGACTGTCAGCGGCTGCATGTGTCAACATCTTATTTGCACTCGCATTAAGATCCAGGCAGCGACCAAAACGGCATCAACCTCCATCAGCTTGAGACTGGAAAGGACATACAAGGCTGTCCACATGTACTCAAAATGCAACAAATAAAACAATAAAAATGAACCATAACTGTCAACGGGTACCTTGACTCATGCCACGCTCATGGAAGAAGGTGGAGCATCATTATGACGATCCACAAATGCACAAAGGCTTACCTTCTGCATGTTTTTCACAAACTAAATACACTGTATGACACGAAGGCTACGTTCAGACTGCAGGGCTTAAAGCTCAATTCGGACTTTTTTGCGAAATCCTATTTTTTGCGACGTCGTTCACATTTCCAGTTAAATGCGACTTGTATGTGATCTCCGGTGTGAACTTTAAACACCCCAAAAGTGTCCCGCATGCACCTTGGAGGACACGACAAGGTCACGTGCAGCGAGTGTGCTCAGTGTTTACGGAAGTCACCTAAACATGGACGCGAGCATTGAGCACCTGGAGATTTTAAAGTTGCTGTCGTACCAGAGCCAAAACATGTACAACTTATTTGTTTTAAGGAGAAGGACAAAGGAAGTTTTTGGCCATGGTGTTTTGTGGGGCAGTGGCAACAACATCCGTAGAAAGGAACATGTTTTTGCTGAGAGTGGTGGGATTGCTATGTGCTTCGCCACTTCACTGACATGGACTTCATACACAATTTTCATATGGCGAGAAGAACGTTTGTGTACATTTGTGAGTGCCTACTTGTACCACTCTCGCTTGTTGATGACGTGTAGGTCAGATGAATGTGACCTGGCCGTTCAGACTGAAGTCGCATGTCAAAAGATCGGATATGTATCGGTTTTAGGACCACATATCCAAGTGGCCTGGGTCGCATTTGAAAAAATCAGATCTGTGTCGTTCAGACTGTCAATAAAGATCAGATACAGGTCGTATGGGGCGAAAAAATCAGATTTGGGTCACTTCAGGCTGCAGTCTGAACGTAGCCCATGTTTGTTTGGTTCGCTTCAGCGCTTTTAACTTCCTCACAAACCAGTGTTCTTTTCTAAAACAGAAAAAAACTCTGTTCCACCTAGTGATGTCATGTGGTAATACAGGAAGGGATTGACTGTGTTTTTAAATTCCATACCCCTTCACTAAAATCACTTGGATGATTTCAGTCCTGGAATTGCCCATCTCTACTGAACAGAAAGTAGTTAACTTAAAAACTACCGCTTCAAGACATCATAAGGAGAAACAGAGCCTTTTGTGCTTTGGAGATGTAGACAGACTAATAATAAAGGTTTACTCAAAAATGTGTGTATGAAACAAAACTCCAGATATGTTTTTGAGATGTTTTTGTCATCATGTAGGCCTACAAAAAGGATGATTTACTATTTACTTCCACTTTAACAAAACTTGTTCTCAACTATCTGCGCCTTGAGATCGGAGAAGGCATCCAAGGTTGTTTGCATGTAAAAACACACACAGAAACTAACCATAACTGTCAATTACGGCAGGTTTCCCAAATGGATTCTGCAGGTGAGGCCAAAGAGCGACGCATTTTGACAGTTGCTGTGGCGATTTCAAGTCTGCTGTGCAAGATGGGGTGAGTTAGTGCATCAAATATTTGTGGGAGATGTTGTTTTATTCATGCGAGCCGGCCGCCGGATTTAATGGCTCTTTAGATCGTATGAAATTGGGCAGAACGGTGGTTTTGAAACATGCTGTCAGGGCATGTACCAGACGCGTGGAGACGACAACAACGGACACGAACTGGGCTTAAACAGTGATGATGTGGCCTACCGCAAAATAAACACAAAAGTGATTAATGTAAGAGGGTTTTGTAAGATTTTTTTCTAATATATATATATATTTTCACTTTTATTTATGTTTGTCTAGTGCCTGCTGATTCAACGTTACACCTTTGGGAAGCAGCAATTGATCACTGAACAAAAGGTACTGGGGAAGTGTGGTTAAAAATACTGTATGTACAGTGCAATTGTTAAGATTTGGAAATCATTTGTGTGTGTTTTTTAAGCCTGATGCCCTTCACGTTTAAACATAAACAAAGGCTGGTTGAAAGATAGTTTTAACAGTTCATACAGAAAGTGCTCCAATGTGTTTTTAAATTCCATACACCTTCATTAGAATCACTTAGATAATTTCAGCCCTGGAATTGCCAATCTCTAATGAGATAAAGGTAAAAGGTAAAATGTATGACATCACAAGGTGGAACAGAGCATTTTGAGTTTTGGAGTGGAGACAGATATACGTATGAATGAAACAAAACACAATTCCAAGTATGTTTTTTAAGGAGGTAACATAACATGACTAAAAGTTCACAAGAGTCCATTTAGTGGCATTGAGTATAGTATGGTAGTATAGTGTAGTGTAGTACAACTATGTGGTACTATAAACTACTATAGAAATACTACTCCATAATAGAGTCATTCATTTACTTCTTTTACATTAGTCACTCCTGAGCTACAGATTTGATGGTGTTGTGTATAGCACATTTTTAATACAGTGCCGTGAAAAAGTATTTGCCCCCTTCCTGATTTCTGTGTTTTTTGCATATTTATCACTCAAAACATTGTCAGATCATCAAACCAATTTTAATATCACACAGAAACAACCCAAGGAAAGACAAAATTCAGTTTTTGAATGATGATTCCATTTATTAGTGCACAAAAAAAATCTAAACCTATCTGGCCCTATGTGAAAAAGTAATTGCCCCCCTTGTTAAATCACAAACTAACTGTGACTAACCACAGTTTTGAGAAAACTTAGTTCAGTTCTACATGCCACACCCACACCTGATTGTCACCACCTGTGTTGAATCAAGAAATCACTTAAATAGTTCCTGTCAAACAAAGTGAAGTTGGCTACAACATCTCAAGAACAAACACATCATGCCACGATCCAAAGAAATTCAAGAACAAATGAGAAAAAAAGTGATAGAAGTCTATAATTCAGGAAAAGGTTACAAAGCCATTCCCAAAGCTCTGGGGCTCCAGCGAACCACTGTCAGAGCCATTATTCAAAAATGGAGGAAACTGGGAACAGTTGCAACCCTTCCCAGGAGTGGTCGACCAACTAAGATTACTCCAAGAGTGCGACGACGGCTCATTCAGGAAGTCACAAAAGAACCTAGACGCACATCGAAAGAACTACAGGCCTCGTTGGCCTCAGTTAAGGTCAGTGTTCATGACTCCACCATTAGAAAAACACTGGCCAAAAATGGCATCCATGGAAGAGTTCCCAGGAGAAAACCACTGCTTTCACAAAAGAACACAAAGGCTCGTCTCACCTTTGCCAAAAAGCACCTTGATGACCCTCAAGACTTTTGGAGAAACATTTTGTGGACCGATGAGTCTAAAATTGAACTTTTTGGAAGGTCTGCAGCCCGTTTCATCTGGCGTAAAAATGGCACAGCATTTGATAAAAAGAACATGGTGCCCACAGTAAAGCATGGTGGTGGCAGTGTGATGGTCTGGGCCTGCTTTGCTGCCTCAGGACCAGGACAACTTGCTGTGATTGACGGAAAAATGAATTCTGCTGTTTACCAGAAGATCCTGAAGGAGAATGTCCGGCCATCAGTTCGTGCCCTCAAACTCAAGCGCTCTTGGATCATGCAACAGGACAATGATCCAAAACACACCAGCAAGTCCACCTCTGAATGGCTCAAAGAAAACAAAATTAAGGTTTTGGAGTGGCCAAGTCAAAGTCCGGATTTAAATCCGATTGAGATGCTGTGGTGTGACCTTAAACGGGCAGTTCATACAAGAAAACCCTCCAATATGGCAGAATTGAAACAATTCTGCATAGAAGAGTGGGCCAAAATCCCTCCCCAGCGGTGTGAAAGACTCATCACCAATTATCGCAAACGTTTGGTTACAGTTATTGCTGTCAAAGGAGGCTCAACTGGCTATTAGATTAAGGGGGCAATTACTTTTTCACATAGGGCCAGATAGGTTTAGATTTTTTTTGTGCACTAATAAATGGAATCATCATTCAAAAACTGAATTTTGTCTTTCCTTGGGTTGTTTCTGTGTGATATTAAAATTGGTTTGATGATCTGACAATGTTTTGAGTGATAAATATGCAAAAAACACAGAAATCAGGAAGGGGGCAAATACTTTTTCACGGCACTGTAGTCTTTGCTAGAGATCGATCGTCACATTTTGTGCACTTTTTTCGTCTTATTAATGTGTTAAAAGGTGTATAAAGGTGCACTATGTAACCTGCTTATTTCTATGGATATGTCATTGCTCTGCCTAGAATGGTAAAAGGAGAAATTCAATTTGTCAACTGGACAAAGTTTATTTGGTCGAAGACGTTTCGCAGCTCATCCAAGCTGCTTCTTCAGTTCTGGCTCTGAGTGCTGATGGACACTCCTTATATCTAGCTGCAGGGGGGAGCTAACTACACTGAAATTACTATGAAATTATCACAGTTCTTTTGTCTTCAGTTTCTGTCTGGGGCCTTGTTTATCATACCAATTCAGTACCATAATGGGTGTTTTCACACCTCTGGACCTGACCTGGCTACTCCTATTGTTTTCTTTGTTTGTTTTGAATTAGGTTTGAGAATGGAATTACGGGAGACAAATGTGTCTGACCCCTCCATTCCTGTTCAAGGAAGGATTCTCTTTTTTTTAAATTCAAAAATAGCTTCTTTAACTCCCCTCTCAAACCAGCTCTTTTCTCTGGCCAAGATCTGAACCTCACTGTCCTCAAAGGAGTGGCCCGTGGCTTCTAGGTGGAGATGTACGGCCGACTGAGGTCCACTCTGGCTCTCTCGTCTGTGTTGGTACATCCTCTTGTGAAGTGGCTGTTTTGTTTCTCCAGTGTAGCGCTCACTGCAGTCTTCACTACACTGAATGGAGTAGACCACATTGCTTTGTTTGTGGCTCGGTGTTTTGTCCTTTGGGTGGACCAGTTTTTGTCTCAAAGTGTTTGTGGGTTTAAAATAGAGTGGGATTTCATATTGTCTGAAAGTTCTCTGTAGTTTTTCAGAAACGCCGGCCAGAAAAACTACAGAGGATTTTCAGACAATATTTTTTGTGGTCCACCTTCTGAGCCTCTGCAGGCAGAAGTATGGCTTTAACTTGGGCACCTCATGCCACCCGCAGATAATGAAATAAACCCCCCATGATCATGTAGAGCGTGTGAAATTTAACATTTTAAGGTTAGGATGCCAATTCTGACAGCAGTTACAGAGAGAGGGGACAACGTTGTTCAATAGAAAGTCAATTGGAGCTACTGTCCTTTTATATTCAGTCTCTGGGAAAGAAACGTACAATTTACGTATAATAATAAATAAATAAATAAATAATAATAAATAATAATTAATTAATTAATAAAGGCATTTCATGTATGTATTTGTCAAATCATATTCTGTGTGTACATTGGAGGCATTTGGGCCAAGAGTACCACATGGGTTCTAGGCAACAGGCGTTCCTTACTGTGATGTCACAATTTCCAATCGGGATGTAAAATTATAAATCTACAAATAAGAAAAATCAGCAAACTGGGTAAAAATCAGAGATCAAACGATATGGGTATAGATAAAGCTTTGTGTGTTTTTAGGCAGAAGATTAATCAAAATATTGGTCTGTGCTGGAGATTTAAGGCCGAAAGTCAATATGCAAAAAATTCCAAATATCATCCTCATATATCGGCTGAGCTATATCGGTCTATGTGTGAAGAGTCCCTCAGTCGTCCAGGTAGAATCCATGATAAAAGAAGAAATTCAATTTGTCGACTGGACAAAGTTTGTTTGGTCGAAAACGTTTCGCCGCTCATCCGAGAGGTTTCGTCAGCTCTAATTAGAATGCTGGTAAGACACTTGCTTATATCTTGCTGCAGGGAGGAGCTAACTAGCTAACTCATTGGTTTCAGTCATTGGTTTCAGAGAGAAACAAAAGACTGAAACCAATGAGATAGTTTCGGAAAGTAGTTAGCTTGTTAGCTCCTCCCTGCAGCAAGATATAAGCAAGCGTCTTACCAGCATTCTTATTAGAGCTGACGAAGCCTCTCGGATGAGCGGCGAAACGTTTTCGACCAAACAAACTTTGTCCAGTTGACAAATTGAATTTCTTCTTTTATCATATATCGGTCTAGTCCACAATTGACCGTTTTGTAAAGAATCACGCTCTAACCACACATCTCGATTCCTGTTAAAGACATTTTCTCAGTACGAGATTGATTGAGGTCAGAATGACAATGAGACAAAACAATAGAGTCTGTGACTTTTTTTTGATTATGTAAATTCTACATAAAAAGTCCCATTTTTCTCTTTGTTTTTCATAAGTAATTGCATGGCATTTTAAATTCAATGTGAAATGAGAGTGCTTTTTTGTCTTGACTAACCAACAACACAAAAGGTTCTCTACAATGAATAAAATGTGTTCAGTCCAATCTTAAAAGGCCCATATTACTCTATTTGATCTGATTTATGTTATTATGTTGTTTCCTCCTCACAAACAGACCCAGAGTTTGGTTTTGTTTCGTTCACACGTTTAACGCAAACCTGCATATTTAGGCTGAGTTCTTCTCTCAAACTGAAAACACTCCACAACGTTCCACCTTGTTATAAACTCTACAGATATTATCAGTGGAAATAATGTCCTGTGAATTTAATCAAGGAGGGATTTAATAAGTTTAGATTACAATAAAATACATACTTACAGGTGCACTGTAACTTTTTTCGTAGAGTGTCTGCCACCTCCTTGTAGATGTTGCTGACACTTAAATTACACTGACACTGCTGCTTAAATGACACTTAAATGACACTGACACTGCTGCTTAAATGACACTTAAATGACACTGGCACTGCTGCTTAAATGACACTTAAGACACTGACACTGCTGCTTAAATGACACTGACGCTGCTGCTTAAATGACACTTAAGACACTGACACTGCTGCTTAAATTACATTTAAATGACACTGCCACTGCTGCTTAAATGACACTTAAGATAATGCTACTGCTGCTTAAATGACACTTAAATGACACTGACATTGCTGCTTAAATTACACTTAAATGACACTGCCACTGCTGCTTAAATTACACTTAAAGGGCACTGTCACTGCTGCTTAAATGACACTTAAGACACTGACACTGTTGCTTTAATGACACTTAAATGACACTGACACTGCTGCTGAAATGACACTTAAGACACTGACACTGCTGCTTAAATGACACTGACACTGCTGCTTAAATGACACTGACACTGCTGCTTAAATGGCACTTAAATGACACTGAAACTACTGCTTAAATGACACTTAAGACACTGACACTACTGCTTAAATGACACTTAAGACACTGACACTGCTGCTTAAATGACACTGACGCTGCTGCTTAAATGACACTGACACTGCTGCTTAAATGGCACTTAAATGACACTGACACTACTGCTTAAATGACACTTAAGACACTGACACTACTGCTTGAACGACACTTAAGACACTGACACTGCTGCTTAAATGACACCATTTGAGCTTTATTACGCTACACATTGTGTGTTTTACCTATTTGTATCATATACAAGTTTACTGTACTTGGTGTTTATTGTCTTGTTTATCAGATGTTTTATGTTCACTCTCCTCCGTCCCTCCCTTCTTCTGTCAATCTCCACCTCTCCACTCTTTCTCCCTCTCCCCTTCTCCCTCTCTCACTTCTGCAGCCCTCCCTCTTTCTCTCACTCTCTTCCTCCTTCTCTATCACCCTCTCTCCCCTTGTCTCACACCCGCCTCCCTCTCTCTCACTCTATTCCTCGCTCTCTCCTTCTCTATTACTCTTTCTCCCTTCTCTCACCCCCCCTCTCCTCCAACCCCCTATCTCCCTCTCCCTCCCACCTCCTTCTCGCTCTCTCTTTCCTCCCTCTCTCCTTCTCTCTCCCTCTCTCTCTCCCTTCTGTCACTCTCCCTCTCTCCTCCAACCCCATATCTCCCTCTCCCTCCCTTTCTCTCTTTCCTCCCTCTCCCTCCCTCTCTCTTTCCTCTCTCTTTCCTCCCTCTCCCTCTGTCTCTCACTCCTGCCTCCTTCTCTCTCCTCTCTCCTTCCACCCCTCCCTCTCTCTTTTCGTCGCACAGATCGTCTCGTGTCCGTCTCTCTCTTTCCTCCCTCTCTCTTTTCGTCGCACAAATCGTCTCGTGTCCGTCTGTCTCTTTCCTCCCTCTCTCTTTTCGTCGCACAGATCGTCTCGTGTCCGTCTGTCTCTTTCCTCCCTCTCTCTTTTCGTCGCACAGATCGTCTTGTGTCTTTCTCTCTTTTCCTCCCTCTCTTTTCGTCACAGATCGTCTCGTGTCCGTCTCTCTCTTAGCTCCCTCTCTCTTTTCATCGCACAGATCGTCTTGTGTCTTTCTCTCTCTTTCCTCCCTCTCTCTTTTCATCACAGATTGTCTCATGTCTTTCTCTCTCTCCCTCCCTCTCTCTTTTCGTCACACAGATCGTCTCATGTCTTTCTCTCTTTCCTCCCTCTCTTTTCGTCGCACAGATCGTCTCATGTCTTTCTCTCTTTCCTCCCTCTCTTTTCGTCGCACAGATCGTCTCGTGTCCGTCTCTCTCTTTCCTCCCTCTCTCTTTTCGTCGCACAGATCGTCTCGTGTCCGTCTCTCTCTTTCCTCCCTCTCTTTTCGTCGCACAGATCGTCTCGTGTTTTTATCTCTCTTTCCTCCCTCTCTCTTTTCGTCAGAGATCGTCTCGTGTCCGTCTCTTTCTTTCCTCCCTCTCTCTTTTCGTCGCACAGATCATCTCGTGTCCTTCTCTCTCTTTCCTCCCTCTCTCTTTTCGTCACAGATCGTCTCGTGTCCGTCTCTCTCTTTCCTCACTCTTTTCGTCACAGATCGTCTCGTGTCTGTCTCTCTCTTTCCTCTCTCTCTTTTTTCGTCACGGATCGTCTCATGTCCGTCTCTCTCTTTCCTCCCTCTCTCTTTTCGTCGCACAGATCGCCTCGTGTCCGTCTCTCTCTTTCCTCCCTCTCTCTTTTCGTCACACAGATCGTGGCGTGTCTGTCTCTCTCTTTCCTCCCTCTCTCTTTTCGTCGCACAGATCGCCTCGTGTCTGTCTCTCTCTTTCCTCCCTCTCTCTTTTCGTTGCACAGATCGTCTCGTGTCTGTCTCTCTCTTTACTCTCTCTCTTTTTTCGTCACAGATCGTCTCATGTCCGTCTCTCTCTTTCCTCCCTCTCTCTTTTCGTCGCACAGATCGCCTCGTGTCCGTCTCTCTCTTTCCTCCCTCTCTCTTTTCGTCACACAGATCGTGGCGTGTCCGTCTCTCTCTTTCCTCCCTCTCTCTTTTCGTCGCACAGATCGCCTCGTGTCTGTCTCTCTCTTTCCTCCCTCTCTCTTTTCGTCGCACAGATCGTCTCGTGTCCGTCTCTCTCTTTCCTCCCTCTCTCTTTTCGTCGCACAGATCGTCTCGTGTCCGTCTCTCTCTTTCCTCCCTCTCTCTTTTCGTCACACAGATCGTCTCGTGTCCGTCTCTCTCTTTCCTCCCTCTCTCTTTTCATCACACAGATCGTGGCGTGTCCGTCTCTCTCTTTCTTTCCGTCGCACAGATCGGCTCAGGCCCTCTCTCAGATCCGTGGGGCACATTGACTCTGGCACAGCTCATAAAGCGTGTCACAATCCATTTGGAGACTTCCCTGATCAGCTCTGAGCCAAAGGAGACCCACACTGTTTTACGCTGCGTTTACAGTGAAGATGAGGATTAAACCAGGACTAAGGCAGAACTAAACCAGAACTAAACTTTACACAAGATAAACCAGTGCCTTTAAAGGGGCTGTATGTATAGAGCCTCTTAAGCTACGTTCAGACTGCAGCCTGAAGTGACCCAAATCTGATTTTTTTGCCCCTATGCGACCTGTATCTGATCTTTTAATGACAGTCTGAACGACACAGATCCGATTTTTTCAAATGCGACCCAGGCCACTTGGATATGTGGTCCTAAATCCGATACATATCCGATCTTCTGACACGCGACTTCAATCTGAACGGCCAGGTCACATTCTTCCGACCTACACGTCATCAACAAGCGAGAGTGGTACAAGTAGGCGCTCACAAATATACACAAACGTTCTTCTCGTCATATGAAAATTGTGTGTAAAGTCCGTGTCAGTGAAGCAGCAAAGCACATAGCAATCCCACCACTCTCAGCACCAACACGTTCCTTTCTACGGACGTTGCTGCCACTGCCCCACAAAACGCCAAGGCCAAAAACCTTGTTCTTCTCAATCTCTTCCTTAAAACAAATAAGTTGTACATGTTCTGGCTCTGGTACGACAGCGATTTTAAAATCTCCAAGTGCTCAATGCTAGTGTCCATGTTTAGGCGACTTCCGTAAACACTGAGCACGCTCGCTGTGTATGACCTCGTCGTGTCCTCGGAGGCGCATGCGGGACACTTTTGGGGCGTTCACACTGGAGATCACATACAAGTCGCATTTAATTGGAAATGTGAACGATCTTGCAAAAAAATCGGATTTCACAAAAAAATCCGAATTGAGCTTTAAGCCCTGCAGTCTGAACGTAGCCTTAGACTTCTCTCAGAACTGGAGCTAAAAACTGAACTAAAAAACTCACTGACAGCGATTGTTATGATTGAATGTTATGAAAACATTTTGAATTTATGAAATTCATGTTTGGACTTAAAAGTTTCCTGTGTAACTGTATGTGTGTAAGAAATTGTAAAAACTGCCTTGTTTAGCATTTTTTTTAGGCTTAAAATTGTATTTCCTGGTTGCTAATTATGACTATCTAGCAACCATTTTGTACACTGAGCCAAAACTTCTCTAAGATTATAATCTGACAATTAAAAATACAAGAAAACATGTTTATTTAGTTGAAATAATTTTTAAAGGGACAGTGTGTAAGATTTTTACCTGTTAATTACTGAAATTGAAGATACCCATTCAAAAATACATTGTTTTCCAAGCCTTTTGACTTCCATCATGAAATCAAAGTATTCTTTTGGACTTAGATATAGTCACATAAAAGGGGGATCTTCCCCATATAGAGGCAGCCATTTTGAATACAAGAGCCGCAGAAGGACATTTGGGCTCATCCTTCGCCTAGACTCCTGCTAGCAGCTGCTCAGCCGCGCTGCCTGAGGGAGCGGAGGAGCGAAGGAGAGAAGGGGAAGGGGAGGGGGGGACGGGGGAGCATGCTGCCGGATCACACGTCGTAATGGATCTAATACGTATTTTGGACTAAATTGTTTTACTGGATTTTATTCGCTGGATCCTTATGGACAGATTGAGGCCAAGTTTATGGTGCAAGTTTACGGCGCGCCCGGGTGACCCTCGAGGTCTGCCATAGCCAAAAGAGGAAGTGGAATAGCACCATCCACCTATGCGCCACGAATCCTACACACTGTACCTTTAAGTATTGGGAAAAAAATGGTTTCTTGTGTGAAACTTTTGGACAGAATTCTCCCAGTGTGACGTCAACAAAATGGGACTCTCTAAAATAGAACTCCTGTAATTTTCAAAATATTTTTCAACTTTCAACTAAAAACTTTCACTGACAGCAATTGGGGAAAAGTGGAGTATAAGGGCAAAAATATAAATCTGATTAGGTGAAGTGCCACAACAGCAGAACAAGCCAAAAAAATCGAACTTTTGTTAAATCATGTTGAGAGAAAAGCACAGATTTCCCCTAAAATAGACTGAAGTATGTCTGTGCACATTGTCGTTTGTTTTGGTTCATTTGGGAGCTTCACCTTTGGTTTGGTTTTGATAGATGGATTCTCATGAGAACCATAAAAATGACATCTAAATTTTCCATACATTATGACATAACCCTGCAGTGGTGGTGAGCAGCTTCTGAAGCCACAGCTGCCTGGGACGTCTGGCTGCAAATCCGTGCCAACGTCATCTTCAACCGCCAAGCTTTGGGTTTGTGGCACCGTGCACTAATTTACTGCTGCCCTGCATTAGAACAAAAACCAGGTCTAAACCAAAACTAAACCAGAACTAAACAAGGTCTAAACCAGAACTAAACTAGAATTAAACCAGAACTAACCTAGGTCTAAACAAGATCTAAACCAGGCCTAAGTCAGGTCTAAACCAAGTCTACACCAAAACTAAAACAGGTCTTAACCAGCTCTGAACCAGAACTAAACCAGCTCTAAACTAGAACTAAACCAGGTCTAAACCAGAACTAAAACAGGTCTTCACCAGGTCTAAAACAGGCCTAAATCTAGTCTAAACCAGAAATGAACCAGATCTAAACCAGATCTAAACTACAATTCAATCAGAACTAAACCAGGTCTAAACAAGAACTAACCTAGGTCTAAACAAGATCTAAACCAGGCCTAAATCAGGTCTAAGCTAGAACTAAAACAGGTCTAAACCAAGTCTACACCAAAACTAAAACAGGTCTTAACCAGCTTTGAACCAGAACTAAACCAGTTCTAAACCAGAACTAAACTAGAACTAAACAAAGTCTAAACCAGATCTATACTAGAATTAAACCAGATCTATACTAGAATTAAACCAGAACTAAACCAGGTCTAAACCAAGTCTACACCAGAACTAAAACTGGTCTTCACCAGGTCTAAAACAGGTCTAAACCAGAACTGAACCAGGTCTAAACCAGAACTAAACAAGGTCTAAACTACAGTTCAACCAGATCTAAACCAGGTCTAAACCAGATCTAAACAAGGTCAAAACCAGATCTATACTAAAATTAAACCAGAACTAAACCAGGTCTAAACCAGAACTAAAACAGGTCTAAACCAAGTCTACACCAGAACTAAAACAGGTCTTCACCAGGTCTAAAACAGGTCTAAGCCAGAAATGAACCAGGTCTAAACCAGAACTAACCTAGGTCTAAACAAGATCTAAACCAGGCCTAAATCAGGTCTAAACCAGAACTAAAACAGGTCTAAACAAGAACTAAACAAGGTCTAAACCAGATCTATACTAGAATTAAACAAGAACTAAACCAGGTCTAAACCAGTACTAACCTAGGTCTTAACGAGATCTAAACCAGGCCTAAATCAGGTCTAAACCAGAACTAAAACAGGTCTAAACCAGCTCTGAACAAGAAGTAAACCAGCTCTAAACTAGAACTAAACCAGCTCTAAACCAGGTCTAAACCAGGTCTAAACCAGGTCTAAACCAGGACTAAATCAGGTCTAAACCAGGTCTAAACCAGGACTAAACCAGGTCTTCACCAGGTCTAAACCAAAACTAAACCAGGTCTTCACCAGGTCTAAACCAGGTCTAAACCAGGAGTAACATGAGTTAAATGGATCAAAGTACTTCTGAATACATATTGCACCCTCTCTTCTAATAAATATTGAATGTTTGCATGAGGTAATTTGTTTAGGCCCTTTAAAAACCAACACAATTTACTATTCATACTTGATGCTTTAAAGGGCCTGTATAATTTTTATTTCATGTGCTGATATTAGAGCTCACCTTCCAATCTCAATGTCAACAAACATAGTTAATATTTTATGGTCCATTTGTACAAAGTGCTCAACGTGATGTTATGTTCTATTAAAAGATAATGCACGAGCAGCACAGGGATAACTATAGGCTCCGCACTGAGGGCAGCTGAGCACAACGCAGGAAGAACTTTACATTATATCTGCTCGAGTATCACTTTTGGTAAAGAGTTCGTGGCTGCTATTTGTTCATCAACAATACAGATTTTTTTTTTTTTTTTTACAGTGTATCAACATTGTGTTCTGCGTCCTGATTGGCTAAGGGACTGTAGACCTTTGCCGATTTGTCAGTCGTGTCTCCTGTACAGGACAGAATGTGTTCAGTTTGCCAGATTTATATAGATGTTATAAGATAAGATAAGATAAGATATGCCTTTATTAGTCCCTCAGTGGGGAAATTCCAGTGTTGCACATGGGGGACACAGGGGGGCTCCGGGAGTCTGTCTGGATGCGTGAGGGGCGGAGACAGGAGTCACTGGATCCATAGGAAGCGGGACTAAAGTCCAGACCGGGACTACATGAGGACCAGACTGGGACCAGACCGGGACCAGACTGCAACTAGACCAGGACCAGACCGGGACTAGACCGGGACCAGACTGGGACTAGACCAGGACCAGACTGGGACTAGACGGGGACTAAGACATGAGGACCAGACCAGGACTACACCGGAATTAGACCGGGACTATGATGACCAGACCGAGACCAGACCGAGACTAGACCGGGATTAGACCGGGACTAGACCAGGACTAGACCAGGACTAAACGTGGACTAAATGTGGACTAAACCAGGTCTAAACCAGGACTAAACCTGGACTAAACCACGACTAGACCAGGTCTAAACCAGTATTAAACCACCGCCTGTGGCTCTTTGCCTGGTTTCGTTTCTTGCGTTCATGTCGAGGTTTGATGTGGGTGTTCGCTTCGTGGCTCGGACTGTGTCGTTAGCCATGGACACGGTCCCGAGGGGGAGGCACCGTCCGGACACACCCGGTGTCACCGGCGCGGCCTCGCACTGGTCATGCTGCTCTATCACGGATTTGCCCCCCCCCCCCATCCTCCGTTTACAGCCTTAAAACATGGAGAATTGTAAAATATTAAGTTGTCCTACTTCGCGGATTTCGCTTATTGTGGGTTATTTTTAGAATGTAACCTCCGCGATAAGCGAGGGACCACTGTAACCGCATTATTTTGATAGAATATTAGAAATAGAATCCACAAAGGTCATCTTCAAGGCTTAGTTAAGTCCTAAATTACGCAAAACTGACTCTTGTGAGCTTTAAGTCGTGTTATAATGTTTTTATCTCATCAAAGTAGCACTAGAGCACTTCCTGTATTACCACACGACGTCACAAGGTGGAACAGAGTGTTTTTTTAGTTCGAGAGAAAAACACAACTCTGACGTGGCATTTGTGATGAGGAAACAACATTATAACATAAAGCTCTGGGAAAAAAAATAAGAGGCCACTGCAAAATTATCAGTTTTTCTGATTTTACTACTTATAGGTATGTGTTTGGGCAAAAGGAACATTTTTGTTTGAGTCTATAAACTACTGACAACATTTCCTCCAAATTCCAAATAAAATATTTAAAAAAAATAAAATAAATAATCTAGCTGCAAGCAGCAATGTGGGGGCCAAGCACCGTTTGACAGGGTCTAACAAGGTCTGACAGGATCTAACAGAGTCTGACAGGGTCAGGGTCTAACCCTGTCAGAACAGACACATCAAAGAAAGATCAAAGGTTGCTAGGTGCGTTGCTAGGCAATTGACAAATTTCTGCAACTTTGACCTGCTGGTGCCACTAGACGGTTGGGGCTGGGGACCTATAAATTGCTGTGGGTAATGAGGAGCCGGGCTGGAATGTGCATGCAAAATTTCACAACTTTTTACCAGACGGTTCTAGGGGTTGCCATAGACTCCCATGTGGAGAAGAATATAGAATAATAATAATAGGAATCAGGAGACCAGAACATCAAAGGAAAGATCAAAGGGTTGCTAGGCAACTTGCCTAGGCAACGCAAAGCAATTCCTATAGGGTGCCTAAGCACCTTCTGTGCTTGACCCCCTAATTATCTTTTAGATCAGGGGTGGGCAATTAATTTTCCCCAGGGGCCAAATGAGAAGCAGAAAATATTGTGGAGGGCCGGGCCAAAAGTTTGAAGTCTCCTCTGGTTATTAATTTTATTTCTACATTGAAATCAGTAAATGGCATTGTTTACAGAAGCTGGTAAGTTCTGTGTTATTATTACGTAATGAGAGAGTGAGGTTTTACAAAAACTGAATTTATTCAGTAAAATAATTCAAAACAATGGTAAACGTGAAACATTTGTAACTCTTTTCCAGTCACATTAACCCCACAATTCTTTCTGAGTTTAACTTTCTTAACTTTGTATTAAGACACAATGGCTTTGTTTGCCAATAATATAATACAAGAAATGTCACGACATTTTTGTCCAACTGCCAAACTGTGTAGAAAAAAAGTCAAAGTTAGCATGTTTTAGTGTTTTTTTTCTTGATCAGTGAGAGAAATCTAGCCTCTGTTGAGCTTTAACAAGTGCATCAAAGTCAGGTTCATGTTTGAGGTGGAGATGTGAAGCACGTCCGACAGATGATCATCAGTACAAATGCATTATGTACAATTTTGAAAGTAGGTTTTATTTTCTTAATTCCAAGCAAACTTTCGCGGGCCGGACAGAGTTGGTCTTGAAATGCCTGGGTCTGGTTTAGAGCATTTATTTGCAGAAAATGACAAATGGTCAAAATAACAAAAAAGATACATGTTTTCAGACCTCAAACAATGCAAAGAAACAAGATCAAATTCATTTTAAAACAACATAATACTAATGTTTACACTTAAGAAGAGTTCAGAAATCAATATTTGGTGCAACAACCCTTATTTTTAATCACAGCTTTCATGCGTCTTGGCATGTTCTCCACAAGTCTTTCACATTGTTCTTGGGTGACTTTATTCCACTCCTGGTGCAAGAACTGAAGTAGCTCAGCTTTGTGTTTGTGTTGGAATTCAACAGACGCTGGAATGGAATGGCTGTAATACATGTAGAGATGCTGATTTCAGAAAAAAATGCAGTTGTCTCTTATTTTTTTCCAGAGCTGTAGATCAGAAAATAAAGTATTATGGTCCTTTTAACTACACAATGGAGGGCAATAGTTATAGCCCACCCAGCGGTTACACAACTAATAATCATAATCATAATAATCATGATAATAATACATAAAATTGAAGCTATAACTATAATAAAGTCTGTTTCTGAAACTTTATAAATTGCAAAGTTATGAAAACATTTTGGATTTATGAAATTCATGTTTGGACTTAAAGGTGCCCTGCATAACTGTATGTGTGTAATAAATTGTAAAAATTGCCTTGTTTAGCTTTTTTTTTTTTAGGTTTAAAATTGTATTTCCTGGTTGTTATTCACGGCATCACCTAGCAACCATATTGTACACTGAGCCAAAACCTCTCTAAGATTATGATGGGGTGGGTTAAAAAACAAGTTTATTTTCTACCCACTCCATTTCGAGCATTTATTTTATTATTATTATTATTTTTTTTTTTTGGCTTTTTCGATGTCTGAATCTATTGAAATGACTGCGCAGGATGTATACTTCTGTACCTTTTTATGTTTACAAATGTATGGCAAGCTCGAAATAAATATATATATATATAAAAAATATAATCTGACAAATAAAAATACAACAAAACACCTTTATTTTATTGAAATAATTTTTAAGTATTGGGGAAAAAATGGTTTCTTGTGTGAAAATTGTGGCCAACTTTTGGACAGAATTCTCCCATTGTGATGTCATCAATATGGGACTCTCTAAACTTTCCACTTCCTGTAATTTTCAACATAATTTTCAACTTTTCTTCACACATTTCTTCTTGATTGGTGCAAAACTATAATTTAAATCAGAGTTTAATGCTTCGCTCACAGAAATATGACATGTTTTTCAGTCCAGTGATATTGTATTTTATTGTATTTATTGATACGGATGCATGCATGTCCCTGATTGGCTAATCCACCTGTCATTCACACCCAAATTGGGAGATTCTACAGTGACCAGGCAGACACATCTTTGTAAAAAAAAAAAAAAAAGTTAAAAGTGAAGTGTGTATTCTGGATGCAAAAAAACAAACAAAAAAACAAACAAAAACAGTAACATCTTTATCTTTCTCATATATAGCTTATCGTTTTTGCAGGAATTACCCTAATAAATAATCTACAATGATAAAACCATTAAGGAAAGTAAAGGTTAAATCAGATGTTTTGTATTTTTTCTTAACAAAGTGACTGAAAAGGTTAAATGGTCTTTCATTCACATAATTCTTGACTCTTGAGAGCTTTAAGTCGTGGAATAATGCCGTTACCTCCTCAAAAACACTCCTGGAACTGTGTTTTGTTTCATTCACACATGCTTAAGTTACCCTTTATTATAAGTCTGTCCTTTTTTACCTTTTCGTTCAGTAGAAATCGTAATTTCCAAGGGCTGAAATCATCCAAATTAGTGAAGGTGTGTGGAGTTTAAAAACACAGTGGAGCTCTTTCTCAGAAGAATTCAGGCTAAATATGCAGGGTTTCTGTGTTAAACATGTGTGAATGAAACAAAACACAACTCCAGGTGTGTTTTTGATGAAGAAACAACATTATAACCTCAGAAAATAAAGTCATTGGTTTATTTTGCAAATGTTTAGTCCTGGTTTAGCTGTGGCTTAAACCTGCTTTAGTCCTGGTTTAGACCTGATTTAGTCCAGATTTAGTCCTGGTTTAGAAATGTTTTAGACCTGGTAGTTATTCTTTATTATAAATCTGTCCTTTTTTTTTTTTACCTTTTCGTTCAGTAGAGATTGTAAATTCCAAGGGCTGGAATCATCCAAATGATTCTAGTGAAGGTGCGTGGAGTTTAAAAACACAGTGGAGCACTTTCTCTGAAGAATTTAGCCTAAATATGCAGGGTTTCTGTGTTAAACATTTGTGAATGAAACAAAACACAACTCCAGGTGTGTTTTTGAAGAAGAAACAACATTATATCATCAGGGAAGATGAAAGCCTAATAGACGCGCGCGTAAAAGCATTAACGCACCGGTCTACGTAGAAAAACGCGTTCTTTAGTTCATACTTTGCGCTACGCCTAATTAGAATTACCTCGCTCCGCTGCGCTACGACCATTCACTAATAATTGGTTTAATAATTGGTTGCAAATGTCCTGGTTCAGCTGTGGCTTAAACCTGCTTTAGTCCTCGTTTTAGTCCAGGTTTAGACCTGCTTTAGTCATTGTTTACACCTGGTTTAGACTGGCTTTAGTCCAGGTTTAGACCTGCTTTAGAAATGTTTTAGACCTGTTAGTTACCCTTTATTATAAGTCTGTCCTTTTTTACCTTTTCGTTCAGAGATCGTAAATTCCAAGGGCTGAAATCATCCCAATGATTCTAGTGAAGGTGCGTGGAGTTTAAAAACACAGTGGAGCACTGTCTCAGAAGAACTTATCCTAAATATATATAATAAAAAACAGGGTTTCTGTGTCAAACATGTGTGAATGAGGAAACAACATTATAACCTCAGAAAATAGCATCATATGGGCCCTTTAATCATTTCAGGGAAGATGAAAACCTAATAGACGCGCGCGTAAAAGCATTAACGCGCCGGTCTACGTAGAAAACAACACCGCGTAAATATGTCCTTTAGTTCATACTTTGCGCTACGCCTAATTAGAATTACCTCGCTCCGCTGCGCGCTACGATCGTTCACTAATCTTTCCTTTCTCCGGTCCAGTCTAGACCGCGTAAAACACGAGATGGAAAGGAGGGGGAGGTGGAGCCAGTCCTCTTCAGCGCTGTACGAGAGGAAGAGGAGAGAGAGAGTGAGGGAAAGAGAGAAAGAGAGGGAGGGAAGGAGGAGAGAAGCTATCGGCGCACACAGGCAGCGATTCAGAGCGAGCCCGGAGCAGGCATGGGCAGCCACAGTAGCAGCGGCATCTTTACGCACGCTCACTGAACGCTCCAGCGATCGCGCAGAGAGACGCGGCCACTCCGCCACGAACCGAAACCTCCTCCAAAAGGACTCCGAGGAAACCTACCCCAAGTACTACAACAACTACTGCGTCCTGCGTCCACTCTTCTTCTCCTTCTTCTTCTTCTTCTTGTTCCTGCGCTCTACTTTCAGCATCCCAAGATCGGAGCATCTGCGCGGAGAATGGACCCCCGGATTCTGCTCGTGATGCTTCTATGCTGTTTGGTCAACAATGGTAAGTGCAGAAACTCGTGAATTCTTGGCTGTACGAATCTCCGTGGGCTACTTCGTGAATATTTCGCGTGTTTAAAGGTGTTGGAGAAGCTTGGACTTAGAGGATTTGCATGTTGATTTGACTTGTCCCGGTCGTGGAGGCTCCGCTGGTATGAATGGAAGATTTTGGCACGTTTCAATTGACCTGCTTCTGATGCCAGCAGAGAAGGGGCAATCGTCATGAATCGTTTCTCTAGAACACGTTGAGAAAAAGATAGAACTGAAGGATTTGGCTGTCAGTCATATTTGATGATCCAAAAACTGACAGCGTTGAAAGTTTTAGCACTGGATTTGGTTTCGGTCGTCGATCTGGTTTTCCAAAAGCTTTTACAGACTGCAGATTTCAACTGTACGGAGGAAAATCTTATATCCTTGCACTTGTTATCACCAAAACAAATCATCATCGTAATCGGTTTGAACACAATCTGCAAAAATTTCAGATTACATTTCAGGATTCTATCAAATTTGAACACTTGTAATCCCCGAATACTGTCTGTGAAGTCCTTTGTGATACTGACAAAGAATTAGAATTATTATTTTTATTTTAGCATGTTTGTTACAACTAAATTAACAGGCTTCCAATTCACAAAATTTCAAAATTCATAACAATTAACGTACGAATATGTTTCATCGACTTGGGGTTGCCAGACGGAGTGACATTTTAGCAATCTGCTCTATTTTGTGTGATCTCCGACTTTAATTCCGTGGCAGCCCTACCGCCGTGCCGTTTTAAACTCACCTGGATCGTATTTCTTCTATTTTCTTAAAGTGGAACCTTTAAAGAGGCAAAAAGTTCCTAATTTTTGCGTACTAAAAGAACTACGGCTGAATTATTTGGGGGAAATCTGTAATTGCGATTCTTCTCACAAACATTGCGATTTATGAATCGATTTGCGATTTATTCTGGTCAAACTTCTCATTTGAAACGCTTCGAGAAGAACTGACGAAAAGAGTGACAAACTAAACCGACAAACAAGCACACACACACAAAAAAAAAAAATCACATTTCAGATCATGTTTGTACTGCGAACATGGATGCGGCGGTTCGTCAAAAATTACAACCTTTGCGAATTTTGCGACCGCTCCGTCAACATTAAAGGTATACGAGGTAACTTTCCCGATGAACGTTCTCCATCATTTGTAAATCTCTAAACTACACGGTTAGCAGTTTTTACTCAGAATAAAATAGAAACGATGGCGCTTCGAAAATTTAGTGATTCCGATTCCTCTTGTAGCGCTAAAAACAACGCACGTTTTCTGGAGTTGTTTCGAATTTCCAGCGTTGGTTCGTTCTCGATTCGTCTCCTCAAAAACCCGATGTGATTTCAGTGAGTAAATGAGCTGCTTAACATGCAGAACCAAACGCCGGACCACGCCAGGCTCCTCTAACTATTTAAATCACCCCCGTGTACAATATTTATCCGATTACGCTTTCTGTGTATCGAAGGTCTGAGCGTGTGCCGTGACTGCCGATGGTACGGGCAGCGTGGAACAAAGAGGGAGTAAATTAAATGAGTTACAAACTGCTGATCGGTGGGTTTTAAAAGCTCAGACTGGCTGTATTGATCTCGGTTGCCCCTGTCCTGTGGCTGGTGATGACTTCACGTTCGACTCCGGTCCGCTCAGTGAATGTGAAACGACCGGGTGCCACGGGGTGCCCAGGCTGTCGGAGGATGGGTGATTCTTGGATTTGCGGATTTGCATATTGATTTGAAGAAGCTTACTGGTATTTATTGCGGATATTTATTGCGAAATTGTGGATATGCTGCTTTTCTGTCATAATGAAGGATCAAGGTATATAGCTCTGGAAAAAAATAAGAAACCACTGCAAAATTATCAGTTTTTCTGATTTTACTACTACTTACATACTACTTACTTATATTTTTATTTGAGTCTAAACTACTAACAACATTTCCCCAAATTCCAAATTAAAAAAAAGACTTTTAGAGCATTTATTTGCAAGAAATGAAAAATAACAAAATAACAAAAAAGATACATAGCCAATATCCCAGTTTGAGCTATAAATTTGTGTTATAACATGATTTACTGGGCATGTTGCCCCAAAATCAAGCTTGAATTGCTTTAAATGATAAATAATGCTTACAAAACACATTTGAATCATTTTTTCCCATAAGCTATATATACTAGAGTGTGGGTTAATATCGGGTATTGACAAATACAGCTCTGTAAAAAAATGAGACCACTGCAAAATGATCAGTTTTTCTGATTTTACTACTTATGTGTTTGGGCAAAAGGAACATTTTTGTTTGAGTCTATAAACTATATACATAAAACTATAAATATTTCCCCCAAATTCCAAATAAAATATTATCGTTTAGAGCATTTATTTGCAGAAAATTACAAATGGTCAAAATAACAAAAAAGATCCATGTTTTCAGACCTCAAACAATGCAAAGAAACAAGATCACATTCATTTTAAAACAACATAATACTAATGTTTACACTTAAGAAGAGTTCAGAAATCAATATTTGGTGCAATAACCCTTATTTTTAATCACAGCTTCCATGCGTCTTGGCATGCTCTCCACAAGTCTTTCACATTGTTCTTGGGTGACTTTATTCCACTCCTGGTGCAAGAACTGAAGTAGCACAGCTCTGGTTTGGTCCTCGTCCAGTCCTGGTTTAGTCCTGGTTTAGTCCTGGTTTAGTCCTGGTTTAGTCCTGGTCCAGTCCTGGATTAGTCCTGGTCCAGTCCTGGTTTAGTCATGGTTTAGTCCTGGTCCAGTCCTGGTCTAGTCTTGGTTTAGTCCTGGCTCAGTCCTGATTTAGTCCTGGTCATGTCCTGGATTAGTCCTGGTCCAGTCCTGGTTTAGTCCTGGTTTAGTCCTGGCTCAGTCCTGATTTAGTCCTGGTCATGTCCTAGTCCAGTCCTGGTTTAGTCCTGGTTTAGTCCTGATTTAGTCCTGGTCCAGTCCTGGATTAGTCATGGCCCAGTCCTGGTTTAGTCCTGGTTTAGTCCTGGTCCAGTCCTGGTTTATTCCTGGTTTAGTCCTGGTTTAGTCCTGGTTTATTCCTGGTCATGTCCTAGTCCAGTCCTGGTTTAGTCCTGGTTTAGTCTTGGTTTAGTCCTGGCTCAGTCCTGGTTTAGTCCTGGTTTAGTCTTGGTTTACTCCGGGCTCAGTCCTGGTTTAGTCCTGGTTTAGTCCTGGTTTAGTCCTGGTTTAGTCCTGGTCATGCCCTGGTCCAGTCCTGGTTTAGTCTTGGCTCAGTCCTGGTTTAGTCCTGGTCTAGTCCTGGTTTAGTCCTGGTTTAGTCCTGGTCATGCCCTGGTTTAGTCTTGGCTCAGTCCTGGTTTAGTCCTGGTTTAGGTTTAGTCCTCATTTAGTCCTGGTCCAGTCCTGGTCTAGTCCTAGTGCAAGAACTGAAGTAGCTCAGCTTTGTGTTTGTGTTGGAATTCAACAGACGGTGGAATGGAATGGCTGTAATACATGTAGAGATGCTGATTTCAGAAAAAAATGCAGTGGTCTCTTATTTTTTTTCCAGAGCTATAGGTTCCTTTTAAATTGTAGTTCTTGTTTTTATCTCAAACAGACTTTGAATATTTACAGGTAACGCTCTGCACTTTTCCTTTATACATGACTTTTATGAGACTTAATTCAACAATATCAACACTTTAAGTTTAACAAATAACGTGTTGGATGCTCTGAGTGTTGGTGATCATTCTCAAAGCCCTTTTCTGTAAAATAAATAATGTCTGTAGGTAAGTTTTACATGTCTACCTCTAAATTTCCACACAGAACATCAGATATGGTGCAGTTATAGAGTTATACAAGGTTAAAAATGATGCACTGTTTAGTGAGATCTTCACTTTATGCAACACAGCAGTTGATTTGGAAATTTTGCTTTTAGTGTTTTCCGCGTACGTGAGATCCGTGGAATAAACGAAATGAGCTCCAAACAGCTGATCTGAGGGATTTAATGAGAAGGTGCAGGCTGGCGACGCGTGCCACAGGATGCCCAGTGTGTAGGAGGGTGCTCATGTACAGTATGGCCACCAAGGAGAAGGCGAAAGAGGTTTTGGACGTTGTTTTTAGATGTTTTTCATGGTTGGTTTCAGAGCGATGAGAGCTCAATAATAGGGCTGCAGGATTTGAGGTAAAACATAACAGCAATTTTTGTTTTTTTTGACAAGAATTACCAATAGGATTCTGTTCAAAGTTCAGAAGAATCGACAAAAAACTGAGGTAAAAACGAAGGATGGGACGAGAAACACCACAAGTTTGGAGACAAAAGCGAGATTTTAACGTGATTTGTAATAACTAATAAAAATAATAATAACATAGTGCAATGTGTATAGAATCCCTAAGTCATCCAGGTAGAATCCATGACAAAAACGAGAAATTCAATTTGCCAACTGGACAAAAGCTTTTTTGTTCCAAGCTGCGAAACCTATTGGATCAAATAAACTTTGTACAGTTGACAAATTGAATTTCTCCTTTTTGCCAACGTAGTGCAATCCATTTCAGAATTTTGGCTTCACTATCTTTATTTATTTGATGTAATACTTTAGTGGTCATTGCATACTGCTTTTTTTCGAACTAAAACTTCTTAAATTGTACCAGTTCTTAACTATTTGTCTGTCCAAACCAAAGGTAAATTCAGGAGGAAAAAAAAATCTCACGAGATCATTTTTCACAAACTTGTGGCACAAACTTGTGGCAGTTTTGTCTTGCGAGATCTTTCCCCATCCCTAATAAAAAGTATCACATTTCAGAACCCAAAATACACTGTTGGCAGTTTTTATGCAGAATAATAAGAATAAGGATATTTTGTTGACATTTGATATATTTGCTAATTCAAATTGAGATTTTGATTTGAGATTAATCTTGTATAGCCCGATCAAAGAGTATGGGTAATTTGAAGTTTGCTGGTGCTGTTTTAGCTTCTTCTTTGGTTTCATGGAGATTGTACCAGGTCTAAACCAGGTCTAAACCAGGTCTAAACCAGGACTAAACCAGGTCTAAACCAAGACTAAACCAGGTCTATACCAGATCTAAACCAGGTGTAAACCAGGTCTAAATGAAAACAAAACCAGGTCTAAACCAAGACTAAACCAGGTCTAAACCAGATCTAAACCAGGTCTATACGAATACAAAACCAGGTCTAAACCAAGACTAAACCAGGTCTAGACCAGATCTAAACCAGGTCTAAACCAAGACTAAACCAGGTCTAAACAAGATCTAAACCAGGTCTAAACCAAGACTAAACCAGGTCTAAACCAAGACTAAACCAGGTCTAAACAAGATCTAAACCAGGTCTAAATGAGTTTTAAGGGGTTGATAATAGGGCTGCACGATGGAATTGCAATTTTTTTGGTGAATGATTCTGTTATTTCACATTTTCAACACATTCAGAACACAAAAATCACATTTTAGAAGATGTTTGGACAGTTTGAACTATACGGTTAGTTGTTTCATCATTGTGTCCATTCAGATTAATCTTGTGGCCTTATCAAGGAGTACGGGCAATTTGAGGTGTAGCTGCCAAAATGTACCTCCAACCTCTCGGTGTCACTGGTCCAATGTTTTGACTCACCAGTGGCTCTTCTGATCTTCACCTTTCCTCGTCTTTCTCTCCTCCGGTGCTTCTTCTTATTATGATCCAAGTTACAAAAAGTAAATGGACGTTTTCTCACCGTTTGAGCACAACTTAAGACCTCGTTTACCTCACGCACGTGTTTGAGCCACGAGCAGCAACACAGGCGTTTGCTTTTAGGCTTAATAAGTTTTACAAACGCTCTCCAAACTTTCCATGTGGATTTCTCCTTAATTATCAATCCTGTATTATCCTTCTCTTTATGCCTATGTATGTATGAAAATCATATCGAAAATCATGATCGATCAATATGGGAAAATAAAATTGTGATTTTCCCATATCACCCAGCCAGTCTAAAATTTAAAACATGGCAAGTTGTGGAATAATTCTAATATATTCTTTTGGTTTGGCAGTCTTTTGCTTAGTTTGTAGTTTGTTCCGTGGTTGGTTTCTCTGAGACTGTGGGTTGTGAGAACTCGATTTTAGCACATATTAAGTGGAAAAGTGTCCATGCCAGGCTGCGGAAATTGAAAGTATATTTAATGTTTTTGGGGGGTTTTTTTTGCTTAGAATGGTTGAATACATAATTGATGATTTTATATTTCCATGCAGCTAAAGGTTGGTAGTTTCTTCCATGGTTGGTGAATGTGTTTTGTGATATTATTCCACTTTTTACAGTTGTCTAAACCAGGGGTGCCCAACCTTTTTAACCGAGATCTACTTTTGAGGTTGATGGTGTGCCACATACCCCAATACCGGTGAGTGTGTGCGTACAAAACGTTGGGAACACAGAGTGGCGGAACGTGGCGCCGCGGGACTTTGTTTGAGAGGGGGATTGTTTTACAGTGGTGTGAGAGCGGTGGAAGCTCAGTGTGTGTTGAGCGGTGAACAACAAGGAAGGAGAAACTGTTACAGACACAGAGGAGCCGTGTCAGTTGTGTGGAAGTACTTCGGCTTTAAAAAATCTGACGCTGATCAATCAACCATATTCTGTAAATCTCGTCGGGCTAAAGTTGTAGCTGCGGGAGGCGACACGAGCGATCTGCTTCACCACCTCCGTCACAAACATGTCCTGGAATATGAAGAATGCACGAAACTAAGATCTGCATCCTCTTCCACGTCTGCAGGGACCGTTCAAGTTGGCGCCGCGACACAAAACGCCACTCAGACGTCACTCATAGACGTGATTGCTAAGGGGACCACCTACGACAAGAAAAGCAAACGGTGGAACGATATTACCAACGCTGTTACTGTCCACTTCGCCAAAGACATGGTACCACTTAGTCCTGTTGAGAAAGGAGCTTCAAGGAGATGATTAAAGCACTGCACCCAGATATGTTTTACCAAGTCGAATTTACTGCAGTAATTATTCTCTAAATTATTAGGAAATGGGGTTAACACCTAGTCATGCATGAAAAAAAAAATACCGTCAAATACTGTGACACCGATATAATTTTTAAAAATACTGTGATATCAGTTTTTATCTAATATTATATAGTGATGAGTGAGCTACTGGATCCAAATCATTTCCCTTGTGGATCAATAAAATTTGTCTAAGTCTAAGTCCATATATTATTAAAAAGTCACGGTCGATCTATTGAGATTTGACTTTGAAGGAAGTCTGGGAGTCCCTGCTTAGCCTGTTGCACCCGCGACCTGGCCCCGGATAAGAGGAAGAAAATGGATGGATTCTAGTGAGTATAGGGTTTAAAAACACAGTGGAGCACTTCCTGTATTACCACATGACATCACAAGGTGGAGTGTTTGAGAGAACTCAGCCTAAATCTGCAGGGTTTGTGTGTTAAACATGTGTGAATGAAACAACAAACACACAACTCTGGGCATGTTTGCGATGAGGAAACATAGATCTCAAAATAGTGCCGCGTTGGCCCTTTAACAGTTAAGGATACTCGTACTAAAATAGCGTGAAGCCATTATCGCTTGTGGCTAATCTCCCTGTTGAACGAAATGCCGCCGTATTTTTAAAAGCCTGTTTGAACCATGCAGAGTCATTTGCCTAACTCCCCACAGCAGCTCATTGTGAAAACCTGCAAAACAAACACGACACAGGATATGAACTCCGAGTGCCTAAGTCCGGAATTTGAATATCAGCCACCCGTTACAAACCACCTCCTGTGCGGAACAACATGGATTTGAATACAGAAGTTCAAAAGGAAAACAAGGTACTTAAGTGCTTTGAGAGACGATTGTGTGCAGACTAGATTTAAAGATGTTCAGGTTGGTCCACCGCCGCTCGTTACTATGGAGATGCTATTCCGTTACCGGGAATGTTCCACAGTATGAGGTTAAACAGCTCTGCCTTACATTAATTCAATTATTTTTGGTTTTACTGCTCTCAAATGTATAGAAAAACAGGCATTCTGACTGTGAACGGGGTCGCCTTGCCACAGATCTGACCTGTAACGTGGTCTGGTTTGGTCTCCATGAAGATAGAAAGGTGTAATACCGTACTGTGAAACTTTCCAGACAAAGTGATAACATCTCCATGGAGAAAAGCATTTGACGCACCAGAAGAGTTAGACAATGCACCTTTAAAGATGCTCTGTGTAACTTTTCAGGTTGGTCCACCACCTGCTCGTTACCATGGAGATGTTATTGCGTTACCAGGTATTTTTTCACAGTGGCTTTAAAGGTGCTTATTTAAAGGTTTTCCTCACTTACCTTATGCATTTTGAGCGTTGTAATTACGCTTATACATGTTATAGTATATTTCTTAACTTTCAGAGGCCAGAGTGGAGTTTTGCCCTCATCGTAAAGAGTAAAAGCATCTAGCATGCTAACCAAGCACTTCCTGATTCTCTGGCTAAGCTGTTTTAGATGCATATTGCGACATATCTTGGCAATCATCATATCATTTTTGACCTCTTGTACATTGCTGAGATTTTTTATTACTTACTTATTTTTTTATTTTGACTTGTACATTTACATTTATATAATTATGCCTTATTGACACTTGTCTCTTGCTATTTTTGGTACTTATTTAGAATTTATTGTTGTGATTTACTTTTTTACTCTTTTTATTATATTTTATTATATTAGATCAGGGGTGTCAAAATCGCCGTATCCAACCTAGTTTGATCCCAATGGGGCCGGATCAGAAAATTCATGGTATGCTATTTTGTATTGAATGATTATATGGACTTTTTGTTATAAAAGCATTTCCATTTTAACCAAGTATAATTCTGCACTAATTCTTACCTGCCCTGAAACTCCACACCACAGTGATGTCAGTGATGGGGGAGTGCTTAGCTTAATGTCATGCAAATGAGGCAAATTGTGAGAAAAGTGAGAAAAGTCTAGGAGCTGATTTCACCCCTTAGCAAAATCTGCTGAGCATGCTTTCAAATAGCGACAACCTCTTCAAATATGGTCAGAGTTTCATGTGTAAGGCATCATTGGAAAGCTTAGAATCTATACTTTCAGAATCTGTGAATAACTCAAAACGCCTCAGGGATCAATTGTGTCCTGTTTCGCTGCGGTCGGGCACATATATACCCCAAAAATAGCAATAAGTATAAATATTTGTCCAGAGAAATGCAAATCTATTGCAGAATTTTTTTTATTTGATGAACTCTTTCTTTTAAAAAATATCGTAACATTATGAACAACCTGAAACTTTAAAGGTCTCATGGCATGAAATTTTCACTTTCTGAGGTTTTTGAACGTTAATGTGAGCCCCCCTCCCCTGTTTAGCCCCCCCCCCCCCCATGGTTAAAAGTTGTGAAATGTCTAAACTGAGCATGTGCGATCCTTTTCTGCGTTACAAAAAATCGGAGCTCAAACGGGCGAGTTTGAACAAGGCACCTTATTGACGTCAGATCGAAAAAAGAAATGCAAATGCAGTTCCACCCCCGTCTGTCTGTACTCAGCGTCTCTGTAAATCACGCCCAGAGAGTTTGGACTGCGAATGCGCTAGGCAATGCCAAATGCGTTTTTTTATTTGCCTGGAGGCACGTCCAAGTGTTTCTAGGCTCGGAAGTCCTTTATCTGAGCCTCTGGACCTTTGAACAGCAGTGGTTTAATTTTATTGTATGTGGAAATGTGTGGAACGCTTCAAATCTCTCCCCCCGTACAAAAACAAGGAAATGGGTCAGAGCGCACAGGCACAGCTGAAAAGGAAAGAGCGGAGAGTTTGGCCACGCTCCCACCCTCTACTATTGGCCAGCTTTTTTCTCCTCATTTGCATTCAAGCAACAACGCCCAGAATAAAGAGTTTGAGAGAGATATTTATGACTCTTTCTCATCTTATCTCTGTTTCTCATGCACTGAGTGTTGATTTTGAAGGATTCATTTACAGTATTAGGGAACCATTAAGGAGCCATATAAAAGCATCAAGAAGTACCATGTCATGGGATCTTTAAGAAAAATGCAATTTCAACACAAGCATATAGGTTTCCCATTCACCTCCATCAACAAATAGGAATTAGTCAATTTTTCTTGGAAAATCCTGCACTCGGCATCCACTTTTCTCATTTTTGACATTTTGCTAATGAGGGTGTCACGGTCAACAGTCAAAACGATGGACCTTTAAGAGCGTTTGGAAAGAGGCGAGTCTTCATTTGTGCTGCTCTGGTGGGAGGGGCCACGCACAGAGGTGCTGGAGACGCTGCTATGCTAAACTGTGCAGAAAAGAGGCGCAGAAAATAACCAATATTTTAATAGAAAATTTAAATATAATTAAAATATTTGAATAGAAAATCAGTCGAGGGCCAGATTAAAGGTCTTGGAGGGCCGGATCTGGCCCCTGGGCTGCATGTTTGGCACCCCTGTATTAGATTGTGATGTGTGAGCTACTGTGTCCAAATAATGTCCCTTGTGGAGCAATAAAGTTTGTCTAAGTATATTGTGATTTAAACTGTTCAATAGCGATGCCCAATAACGATCCATGGGTGTCATTGATTATAGCTATACAGCACAATATGTCTTCCTGAAATAATTAATACATGATCTAGTAATTAATTAAAGAAAATCTACGTTACAGAACAAGCAATGTGATGGTTTAGGGGTTCAGTATTAGGCTAACCTACACATTTAAAAATCAGCTTTCCCAACGTCCGCCCACCTCTCGATAAGAAAAAGGGCAGTGACGGAAATCCGATGTGCATCCAAACTCCATTATAAGTGAGAGCAGACGTGCGGCGAAGCACAGGTGCTGTTAAAGGTGTCTGAACAGCCTCCTGTCCAGTTACGCCGTGTTCCTGTCTCTTATTGTGTGCACTTCTTCTGAGTGGGAGGAAGATTAACTAGCAAGTGTTGTTTTGAAACTGAAGAAAGTTGGAGATTTATGTTTCTCTTCACCAAAACTGTTGTGAGTAGAATTTACTGACATTTTATACGTCTTAATAGCTGGGTTTCAGATGACATAAAAAAGGTAAGTTATCATATAGTTGTGGGGTTCAGATTTTGTATATGAAATGAACTCGAAGGGCATCCGGTGTAAAAATGTGACTGACAGCTGTGTAGAGCCATGAGGAAAGTTATAATAATGCATATAGCAATTTATAGCTTTTATATATTCAAAGCCACAGCTGCCTTGAGGGAGACTGACAGAAGTGAGCTGCCAATTCTATAGTCAGCACATTGTCCAAGGACCAGTCCTTCACTTTTAATATATCACATATATTTTACAATGTGAACTGATAAACAAAGGTATAAAACTGCATTAGTTATACAAGTGATCAGGTTCAACATGTCTCTTTGGAATAATATATTTTTATATCTGAAATTATAGTTAAAAGTGAGTTAATCATAATTCCTTTTTCTAAATATTTTCTGTAACCCATAAAAATGACTCTATACAAGGTCCTGCACCAGAATAATTACATTGTACCTGATTTTTCATCCATGTATTTTAACAAAATTTCTCTTATCCTAGTACAGATACACTATATTGTCAAAAGTATTTGCTCACCTGCTTTGACTCGCATATGAACTTAAAGGGATAGTGCGGTTTTTTTGTTTGTTTGTTTGTTTTTTTTATGTTAATCTGTATGGGTTTCCTTCTAAAAGTTTCGTGTGTTGACACTGGCTTACCTCTGACACTCTCAGCTATTCCCGGTTTGGCTCGCTTTCTAGAGCCCACGTAGGTAGGTCCGGTAACTTCCCTGGAACATGAAATAAAGCTTGTTTTTTTCTCAAAACAAAACATTTGTCCAATATGTGATATATTTGCATCCCAAACAGTTGTCAACGAAACATCCAGCAGCGTACTTAGCGATCGCGTATTGTGTCTGTTGACTCGTATCACTGCGCACATATAAGCTGTATTAGCCTGTTAACCTTTAGAGGAAGTGTACGGCAGATGTGGTCTGCCATAAGGGAAAGTTTACAAGTGAACAGGTCAGACTGTCAGAGGTAAGCCAGTGTCAACACACGTAACTTTTAGAAGGAAACCCATACCGATTAACATAAAAAAAACAAAAAAACAACAACAACGCACTATCCCTTTAAGTGACATCTCATTCTTAATCCAGAGGGTTTAATGGATTATGATGTCGGTCCCTTTGCAGCTATAACAGCTTCAACTCTTCTGGAAAGGCTGTCCACAAAGTTTAGGAGTGTGTTTATGGGAATTTTTGACCACTCTTCCAGAAGCGCATTTGTGAGGTCACACTCTGATGTTGGACGAGAAGGCCTGGCTCACAGTCTCCACTCTAATTCATCCCGAAAGTGTTCTATTGAGGTCAGGACTCTTTGCAGGCCAGTCAAGTTCATCCACACCAAACTCTCTCATCCATGTCTTTACGGACCTTATATCATATTATCCTTATGTCATATTGAAGAGGAAGGGGCCATCTCCAAACTGTTACCACAAAGTTGATTTACGTGGCCTACCTCTTGGGGCTGAGTTGCTGTCATTCCAAGTTGCTTCCACTTTGTTATAATCCCACTGACAGTAGGGGTGTGCAAAATAATCATCATGACAATGCATCGCATCAATACTAACTTTCACACAATATACTGCATCGATTCTTGATGCCAAAAATCTATTATTATTAATTAATAATTTAATATTTCATAATGTAATATTTAATATTAATAAATAAATAAATTAATTATTAGTTGTTGTTTTTTTTATAAATCCTATGCACTTTTTTTCTTTGTGAAAGGGTATTGTTTGTTATGATGGTAGCTACCTCCAAAATGGCAAATGTTTGAACATCATTTTTTGTTTTAGAAAAAATCCTATGCACTTTTTTTTATTGGTTTGGTTTATTTGTTTTTGTTATTCAATAAATTCAGTTATGAATTGAGTTGCTCAGAGTTATGTATAAACTGAAGACACCGCAAGGCTGCAGGCCCGGACAACATTCCTGGTCGTGTGTTGAAAGACTGTGCAGAGGAGCTCAAGGATGTCTTCACAGACATCTTTAATGCTTCTCTGAGCCAGGCTGTCGTTCCCTCCTGCTTCAAAACCACTACCATCGTTCCCGTGCCAAAGAAGCCCACTCCGGCCACTTTTAATGACTATCGCCCTGTTGCACTGACCCCCATCATCATGAAGTGCTTTGAACGGCTAGTCATGGCACACATCAAATCCATCCTCCCCCCCACCCTAGACCCATACCAGTTTGCATACCGGGCCAACCGCTCTGCAATCTGTTCTGCACTTCACCCGGCTCTCACCCACCTAGACAATAAAGACTCGTATGTGAGAATGCTGTTCAAAGATTTCAGTTCAGCATTCAACACTATAATCCCACAGCAGCTCATTATCAAACTAGACCACCTGGGGCTTCAGACCTCACTCTGTAATTGGCTGCTGGACTTCCTCAGTGAGAGTCCAGGAGGCAGTCCGGAACAGATGCCCGAGCCACCTCAGCTGGCTCCTCTCCACGTGGAGAAGCAGCGGCTCTACTCCGATGCTCCTCCCGTGTGACCCAAACTCCTCACCAGCGTTCAGCACCAATCACATAGTGAAGTTTGCGGACGATGCGGCATGGTGGGTCTCATCTCTAATAACGATGAGACAAACTACAGGAGGAAACTCATTTCGGCCGCTTGTATCCGCGATCTCGTCCTGTCAATTGAGCAGCACCAAGTTCCTGGGGGTGCACATCAGTGAGGACCTCTCCTGGACAGTGAATACTGTGTCACTGGCAAAGAGGGCTCAGAAGCGCCTCTATTTCCTCCGCAAACTGAGGAGAGCTGGAGCCCCTCCACCCATTATGACCACCTTCTACCGAGGCACCATTGAGAGCGTCCTGACCAGCTGCATCACTGTGTGGTACGGGAGCTGCACTGAACAGAACAGGAAAGCCCTGCAGCGCATAGTGAATGTAGCTGGGAGGATCGCTGGTGTCTCTCTCCCTCCCTCCTAGACATTTTTAACACCCGGCTCACCCGCAGAGCGTCCAGCATTGTGGGTGAACAAGCCACCCCGCAGATAGCCTGTTGAACTCCTCCACTTGAGGCAAGGACTCTCCACCCACCCAGAGAGGGCAAACAGCTTCATCCACCAGGCTGTCAGGAGACTGAACTCACACCCGAACTCCCACCTTACCCATCTCCCACCCCCCACCCCCCATATTGGCATAACCTGTATTCCATAAAAGACACATCACTCTAGACACTTTAAAAAAACTGCTGCTAAGGACGACCGTTGCACTGTTGCACATTTACATTTACTACTGGATTTTCATCCCACTGTTGTTTACTATTATTGCACACTTACATTTACTACTGGAATTTTAATATTTACTCCTGTTATTGATTTTTAATATTTAATATTATTAAATTTACATACATTAATTATTAGTTGTTGTTTACTCCTGTTATTGCACTAGAATTACTACTGTTGCACACTTATTTTTATTTATCTTAACTCCAATGCACATTCTACTGCACATGACCAATTCACTGCTGTATCTTCCATTGCGCATTTTGATGCACACTGCACACTTTGGAAATCTGTATATAGTTTAGGTTATTTATTATGTTGCACTGTTTTAAGATTTTAGACCGTAGACTTTAGTTTTAACATCATTTTTTGTTTTAGGTTTGGTTTATTGTGTTTGGTCTTCATGTTGTATTCTGTACACTGTCTTTTTGCACTACCTGGCCAGAGAGAAACGAAATTTCGATTCACTGTAAATTGAACAGTTATGGCAGAATTGACAGTAAAGCTCAGAGTTATGTATAAACTGAAGACACTACCCAAATACACAGCCACTGATATTTAAGTTATCCTCTTTTTATTTTTTTGGCACATTTTCACTGAAGTATGTCGAATATATTGCAATGCATCGCAATAATTCAAGTATCGTGATGCATCGTGATAGTATCGCATTGTGGCATATGAATCGTGATTCGAATTGAATCGTGACTTCTTTGCCAATACCCACCCCTAACTGACAGTTGACTGTGGAATATTTAGGAGCAAGGGAATTTCACGACTGGGCTTGTTGCACAGGTGGCATCCTATCACAGCACCACACTGGAATTCACTGAGCTCCTGAGAGCGACCCATTCTTTCACAAATGTTTGTAGAAACGGTCTGTATGTCTAGATGCTTGATTTTATACACCTGTGTCCATTAAAGTGATTGGAACACCTGATTTTGATTTGGATGGGTGAGTGAATACTTTTGTCAGTATAGTGTACATTGTATTTAACAGTTCTTGAGTCAGTTGTGTACTGCCTGTATCGAATTATGAAGCGCTTTATTGCTAGAGAATCGGGAAGTGCACATTAGCATGGTGGTTGCAAGCTTTAACGTGATGGAAAAACTCCACTCTGGTCTCTGAACGCTGTGAAAAGCCTGAATGATTAGGATGCTCTGAATGCATAAGGTAAGTGAGGAATAACTGGATCACTGCAAACCTTTTAAATGTAACTACTTTAGTTTTAACACAATTTAAAAATGTAAAAATCAGGTACAGCGCCTTGAAGTTACTCAAGGTAAAAGCTGCCTACTGGAGTTGAGCACAGAACAGAGAATAAGCTACGGCTTATTCATCACTAATTTGAATCTGACACTGGTAATAAAGGCTTTAATATGGCTCATGGTTGCAGTTCTGTATCAAATCTCCGGGGGGCGGCGCGTTTTATTGCCTTCTTTTATGAACAGCGAGGAGCCACAGCGTTCAGAGGAGTACTACTACGAGGCATGGGTCTCCCGACTGTGGCATAGGCAGTGTTCATCATAATTACTCCACTAGATTTCGATACTAAGGAATAGACTTGATAACAGTTCTGATACCACCATGTCTTACTGCTCTGTGCTCTTATATTTGTTCTGATACAGCTCAAGATCATTCTAAAGACATTCAAGAAAGGTTAATTTCTCTTCACATTTCTGGTACTTTTTTAAAGTATCGATACATCATCAAATATCTACTTTCGATACTAGTTTTAGTATTGAGTAATATCACATTTTCAGGACCTTTGACAACCCCATTCTGAGTAGAAGTAAAAAAAAAAAAAAAAATTGTTCTGGAGACATTCAAAGTTAGAATATTGAAGAAACTACTTAAATTTAAAAATGTTCTGGAGACATTTAAAATGAGAATATTGAAAAAACTACTTAAATTTAAATATATATATATTGTTCTGGAGACATTCAAATTTGAATATTGAAAAAAATCTACTTAAATTTAAAAATATATATTGTTCTGGAGACACTCAAAATTAGAATATTGAAAAAACTACTTAAATTTAAAATATATATATATTGTTCTGGAGACATTCAAAATTAGAATATTGAAAAAATTTACTTAAATTTAAAAATATATATATTGTTCTGGAGACATTTAAAATTAGAATATTAAAAAAGCTAATTAAATAAAAAATATATTGTTCTGGAGACACAAAGTTTGTACTTTGCCAGTTACTTTTACATATTTTCTGAACTTTCTCAACTTTCTGAAGACATTTATAGAAACATTTAGCACATTCATAACACACTGTCATCGAAAACAAAATTGCTGTAATTATCACATTTGAAAAGCGCCAGTTATTTTTGTAACAGAATATTGTCTGTGCACAACAAAATATAGATACACTTGAATAAGCAATTGTTTCCTGCTGCGTGCTCTCTGTGTAAGGTGAACTGATTTTCAGCGTTAAAAACTGGGACACACCGGGTTGGGGGTGGTTGGTAATAATAAAATTGTGAAAAATGAACACAATTAAGAACATTATTAAAGGTCCTATTGTTACGCAAAATTTTGTGAGCTTTAGGCTGTGTCCCATTTCTCTGTCTTACCCCTTTGTCATACCCCTACCCCTTGGTTTTGCGCATTCATGTAGGGGCAAGGGGTGTCCCGATTCTAATTTTGATCAAGGGCTAGAGCCAGGACCTCGGGCTACACACCCCTTGAAACGAAGTAAGCTCTCGACCAGACTTGAAACGAAGGGGTATGCCTACAAGCTCAGGCAGGTTTTGGGATCAGGATGGCAGCGTCACACTGACCAGCCAAGGAGTCTCAGAAATGTATTTTCAGCAGTTGTAATTATCAATTAACAGTTTAGCAGGTTTACAATTATGACGCTTATGTTCTACGTTACTTTTAGTGAACTGTTGTTGCGGTTTTAATTGTAGTGATGCCTGTTTAGCCGACGTTATTGTTGTTTTCATTGAACTTTCATGTATAAACAAGCTAGTTTTTTTGTCAATCTGAGGTACCCGATAATTCTTGACACTTGACATTCAATTTTTGTCGCCTCTGTAGACGTAGCAGCCAGGTAGAGGCAAGGGATGATGATGCAAACGGTAATCGAGTGTTGTCCCATTTCTTAGAGGAACATTCGTACCCCGAGCCCTCTCAGCTCAGTATCGAGGGGCAAGACAAAGACGTAGATAAAAGAGTAGGGGAAGGGGTAAGAGTCATGGGACGCAGCCTTAACCTGTGTTATAATCCCGATACTTCCTCAAAAACATACTTGGAGTTGTGGTTGGTTCCATTCCCACATGTTTGAGTAACCCTTTATTATCAGTCTGTCTACATCCCCCAAGCTCAAAATGCTCTGTTCCACCTCATGATGTCATGAAGCAGCAGTTTTCAGTCAACACCTACCTTTTACCTTTAATTCAGCAGAGACCGACAATTCCATGTCTGAAATGATCCAGATGACTCTAGTGAAGGTCTATAGAGATTAAAAACACAGTGGAGCACTTTCTGTATTACCATATGACATCACAAGGTGGAACATGGTGTTTTCTGGTTGGAGATGTAGACAGACTAATAATAAGGGTTACTCAAATATGTGAATAAAACTAAACACAACACCATGTATGTTTTTGAGAAGGTTACAACATGCCCACATGGCTTAAAGCTCACAAGAGTCAGTTTTGTGTATTACAGGACCTTTTAAATTTAACTTGTTCTGTTTTTCACTATTTAAGACAGTAAAAATCAGGTACATCCCCTTTAAGCACGCTCCCATTAAGCACGGGAGTCTACCTCATCTACAGTGCCGTGAAAAAGTATTTGCCCCCTTCCTGATTTCTGTGTTTTTTGCATATTTATCACTCAAAACATTGTCAGATCATCAAACCAATTTTAATATCACACAGAAACAACCCAAGGAAAGACAAAATTCAGTTTTTGAATGATGATTCCATTTATTAGTGCACAAAAAAAATCTAAACCTATCTGGCCCTATGTGAAAAAGTAATTGCCCCCTTAATCTAATAGCCAGTTGAGCCTCCTTTGACAGCAATAACTGTAACCAAACGTTTGCGATAATTGGTGATGAGTCTTTCACACCGCTGGGGAGGGATTTTGGCCCACTCTTCTATGCAGAATTGTTTCAATTCTGCCATATTGGAGGGTTTTCTTGTATGAACTGCCCGTTTAAGGTCACACCACAGCATCTCAATCGGATTTAAATCCGGACTTTGACTTGGCCACTCCAAAACCTTAATTTTGTTTTCTTTGAGCCATTCAGAGGTGGACTTGCTGGTGTGTTTTGGATCATTGTCCTGTTGCATGATCCAAGAGCGCTTGAGTTTGAGGGCACGAACTGATGGCCGGACATTCTCCTTCAGGATCTTCTGGTAAACAGCAGAATTCATTTTTCCGTCAATCACAGCAAGTTGTCCTGGTCCTGAGGCAGCAAAGCAGGCCCAGACCATCACACTGCCACCACCATGCTTTACTGTGGGCACCATGTTCTTTTTATCAAATGCTGTGCCATTTTTACGCCAGATGAAACGGGCTGCAGACCTTCCAAAAAGTTCAATTTTAGACTCATCGGTCCACAAAATGTTTCTCCAAAAGTCTTGAGGGTCATCAAGGTGCTTTTTGGCAAAGGTGAGACGAGCCTTTGTGTTCTTGTGTGAAAGCAGTGGTTTTCTCCTGGGAACTCTTCCATGGATGCCATTTTTGGCCAGTGTTTTTCTAATGGTGGAGTCATGAACACTGACCTTAACTGAGCCCAACGAGGCCTGTAGTTCTTTCGATGTGCGTCTAGGTTCTTTTGTGACTTCCTGAATGAGCCGTCGTCGCACTCTTGGAGTAATCTTAGTTGGTCGACCACTCCTGGGAAGGGTTGCAACTGTTCCCAGTTTCCTCCATTTTTGAATAATGGCTCTGACAGTGGTTCGCTGGAGCCCCAGAGCTTTGGGAATGGCTTTGTAACCTTTTCCTGAATTATAGACTTCTATCACTTTTTTTCTCATTTGTTCTTGAATTTCTTTGGATCGTGGCATGATGTGTTTGTTCTTGAGATGTTGTAGCCAACTTCACTTTGTTTGACAGGAACTATTTAAGTGATTTCTTGATTCAACACAGGTGGTGACAATCAGGTGTGGGTGTGGCATGTAGAACTGAACTAAGTTTTCTCAAAACTGTGGTTAGTCACAGTTAGTTTGTGATTTAACAAGGGGGGGCAATTACTTTTTCACATAGGGCCAGATAGGTTTAGATTTTTTTTGTGCACTAATAAATGGAATCATCATTCAAAAACTGAATTTTGTCTTTCCTTGGGTTGTTTCTGTGTGATATTAAAATTGGTTTGATGATCTGACAATGTTTTGAGTGATAAATATGCAAAAAACACAGAAATCAGGAAGGGGGCAAATACTTTTTCACGGCACTGTATACCTTTGAATTCATTGCTTCATTTCCAGCCAGCAAAGCAATCCCTCGACGACCAACCTGCAAAAACATCCCGTCGAAAGCTCAGAAGAAGTCAAGCGTCTTCCCCAGTACGTGAACCTCCCTTGGGACTAGCCAGGTGAACGCCAGCCTCCTTGTTGCATCGGTTGAATCTTTAATTAGCGTTGGAGTGTTGCGTATGGGCACTTCTCCAAGGCGAGCCCGGAGCCAGGGGGGAATTAGGCGAGGGTCGGAGTAGAGTAGCATGGTTAGATGTGCAGCTGTCAGGACTTGGACAACCTCCGAGCTTTGCCGCTAACCCCCACGCGCTAGTGCCAAGTCCCCCGTGAACACAGAAGAGGGGTTATGATCGCCGGGATGAGGGATGGAGGGCTTGGAGAATTACTGGTGCAATACGAAAGAGAAACAGAAGGAAAGGAAGGAAGAGAGAGAGGAGAGACGTGAAGATTATGAGAGAAGTGACAACACTGGTCTACAAGCAAAATGCTTCCGGAACAAAAGTAGTGACATTTTTCTTGGTTTAGGTCACTAATAAAGAAAAAGTAAGTCAGAAGTGCTGATTGGCTATAGTTTCCAAGATATAGTATTGGGTGAAAATAGGAAATGTATGCAAAATAAGGCAAAAACGGTAGTTTATCAGAAGGTACAGTGTGTCTACAAGCAACCAGTTCTATCTGAAAGCCTGTCTGCACATTCCAATACATTCATTTTAATATGTTGAGAGTTTTAACATCAAATATTTTTTGATTTCACATAAGAGAGATGCCTCGAAATTGTGTGCACCTGATGTCTTCAAATATTTCTTGTTTATTTCTTAATGGATAAAGAAGTGCAAGTTAAATATTTTCAAAATATAAATATTATTTTTAAAGAAGTGCAAGTTAAATATTTTCAAAATATAAATATTATTTTTAAGCAAAAATGCCAAAATTTATTGTATAAATCACAGGTGTCAAACATGCGGCCCGGGGGCCAGATCCGGCCCTCCAAGACTTTTAATCTGGCCCTCGGCTAATTTTCTATTCAAATATTTTAATTATATTTTAATTTTCTATTAAAATATCAGTAATTCTCTGCACCTCTTTTCTGCGCAATTTAGCATAGCAACGTCTCCAGCGCCTCTGTGCGTGGCCCCTCCCACCAGAGCAGCACAAATGAAGACTCGCCTCTTTCCAAACGCTCTTAAAGGACCATCGTTTTGACTGTTGATGTGACACCCTCATCAGCAAAATATCAAAAATGAGAAAAGTGGACACCGAGTGCAGGATTTTCTAAGAAAAATGGACTAATTCCTATTTATTCATAGAGGTGAATGGAAAACCTGTGTGCTTGTGTTGAAATTGCATTTTTCTTAAAGTTCCAGGTTGTTCATAATATTATAATATTATGTAAAAGAAAGAGTTTATCAAATAAAAAAGACTTCTGTGATAGATTTGCATTTTTCTGCACAAATATTTGGATTTATTGCTATTTTTGAGGTATATTTGCCATGAGTTTTCTGATCCGGCCCCTTTGGGATCAAAGTAGGTTGGATACGGCCCCTGGACCAAAAATGAGTTTGACACCCCTGGTATAAACAGATGCAATTTTGATATAAATCAATATCATTAAATGTCTTGAATACATTAGCTAATCAGCACAGTTATCAATTGATTTTCAGTTCATCTTATTAATATAAATTAGATTTAGCCACTTTTATCTCGGAAGCAGATCGAGTCCAAAAATGTGTAGACCAGTGCAATCGGAATGGGTGAATGGTAAAATGGTAAAATCTCTTGACGGGTGGTGGATGATTGACAAGTGTGACTGGCAGTTTGTACGGAAGTTGGAAGTTTTATAGTTCAATAGAGTTTTTTCTTTTTATATGGCCTATATAATGCAATTTCTTGATATGTGTTTTGTTTCACGCATATTTAGTTCTCTCAAACAAAAAAACGCTCTGTTCCACCTTGTGATGTCATGTGGTAATACAGGTAGTGCTCCATTGGGTTTTAAGGTCCACACACCTTCACTTAGACTGAGACTTAGAAAAACTTTATTGATCCACAAGGGAAATTGTTTTTAGGCAAGCAGAAATCTAGAAAAAAATGCCAAAAATGCCCAAAAAACATAGCAATTGTTTATTGGATGGCTAAAGTAAGTAAAAATAAAATAAAAATCTTAAAGGTCCCATGGCATGAAATTTTCACTTTCTGAGGTTTTTGTACGTTAATGTGAGCTCCCCTACCCTGTTTAGGCCCCCCCCCCCCCCCCCATGGTTAAAAGTTGCGAAATGTCTAAACTGAGCATTTGCGATCCTTTTCTGCGTTACAAAAAATCGGAGCTCAAACGGGCGATTTTGAACAAGGCACCTTATTGACGTCAGATCGAGAAAAGAAATGCAAATGCAGTTCCACCCCCGTCTGTCTGTACTCAGCGTCTCTGTAAATCACGCCCAGAGAGTTTGGACTGCGAATGCGCTAGGCAATGCGAAATGCGTTTTTTTATTTGCCTGGAGGCACGTCCGAGTGTTTCTAGGCTTGGAAGTCCTTTATCGGAGCCTCTGGACCTTTGAACAGCAGTGGTTTAATTTTATTTTATGTGGAAATGTGTTTATTTTTCAATGGAACGCTTCAAATCTCTCCCCCCGTGCAAAAACAAGGAAATGGATCAGCTGAGGCTCAGAGCGAGAGCGGAGCGTTTGGCCATGCCCCCACCCTCTACTATTGGCCAGCTCTTTTCTCCTCATTTGCATTCAAGCAACAACGCCCATTATAGAGTGTTCAGAGTGAGAAAAATTACTCTTTCTCAGCTTATCTCTGTTTCTCATGCACTGAGTGTTGATTTTGAAGAAGGATTCATTTACAGTATTAGGGAACCATTAAGGAGCCATATAAAAGCATCAAGAAGTACCATGTCATGGGATCTTTAAAGTGCAAGCAAACAAGATTAACTTAAAAAGGTAGTTGTTTAGAAAAAAAGCAGCTGCCACTCTTTCAGGTGCTCAGGTGTGACTTTAACCCTAGATTTAACCATTCACTACAATCATTTGGATAATTTCAGCCCTGGAATTACCTATCTCTACTGAACTCAAGGTAAAATGTAGCTGTTAACTTGAAAACTACAGGTTAATGACATCGCAAGGTGGAACAGCATTTTGAGCTTTTGAGAAGTAGACAGACTAATAATAAAGGGTTAGTTAACTTGAAACAAAACACAAACACAACTCCGGGTGTGTTTTTGAGGATGTAACTATTATAACACAGCTTAACGCTCACGAGAGTCAGTTTTGTGTAATATAGGACCTTTAAGCAGGTATGTATCCAACAGAATATTTTTGTGTAGTTGACAAATAGGAATTGTTTAAAAAGGGCATAATACTTCTATGGGGTTATAATTTCTAACACATAACATTTGGCTCACCATGTTACCTTTTACTATTTTGAAAATGCTATCTGTGCAGGAAAAAACAAAACAAAAACAAAAACATGTTTTAGTTTCACTTTTGATATCCCTATAATCTTACAGTCCTTGTCCAGAGCATGCAAACCTCTCCTCCTCCCCTCTACCCACTTCCCCGGGGCGTAGACGGGTCTCTTGGCAATTTGCATTTCTTACATGTGGACTGAGAGAAAGAGAGAGTGACAGAGTGAGAAAGAGATTGAGAGAAACACAGAGAGTGACAGAGACATGACCAAAGGAGCAGGAGATGAGCGAAAGCAGTGAATACAACGAATTCCCACTGCCATCTGACGCCCCTTCTGGAGACTAACCCCCAGACCCCCTTCAACCCCCTCACCAGCCTTCCCTCACTTGGGCGTCTCATTGTTCCATCTTCGGCTTCGGACTTGGCACCGGTGTGGCACGGATCGGCACGCCAAGAAGGAGATTGGAAGAGTATGGGACAGACTCTGACTGGCTCATTGGCTGACTTTGGCAAAAACAATATTCATTGTGCCCTTTTCGAGAGGGGGGTAAAAGACGTGCAGAATAATGTGAATGTGAAAGTGAAATACTTTGATTCCTATAGTAAGGCTGTTATACTGTGCATAAAAGGGAACGGACAAGAGAACTACTACTACTACTACTACTACTACTACTACTACTACTACTACTACTACTACTACTACTAGTGAGCTTCTAGGCAGGTGACTCAGAAGGAGGGGAACAACCTGATGGAGGAGAAGCCTGGGTACTGCAGGACTTGGCCTGGAGAAAAAAAAAACAAACACATTGGCTGAGTCCCATTTCTCTGTCTTACCCCTTCGTCTTACCCCTACCCCTTGGTTTTGCGCGTTCATGTGAGGGCAAGGGGTGTCCCGATTCTAATTTTGATCAAGGGCTAGAGCCACGACCTCGGGCTACATACCCCCTTGAAACGAAGTAAGCTCTCGACCAGACTTGAAACGAAGGGGTACTCCTACAAGCTCAGGCAGGTTTTGGGATCAGGATGGCAGCGTCACATCGACCAGCCAAGGAGTCTCATAAATGTATTTTCAGCAGTTGTAATTATCGATGAACACGGTTTTAGCACGATTTACAATTATGACGCTTATGTTCTACGTTACTTTTAGTGAACTGTTGTTGCGGTTTTAATTGTAGTGATGTCTGTTTAGCTGACGTTATTGTTTTCATCAAATCTTCATGTATAAACAAGCTAGTTTTTTTGTTGAGCTGAGGTACCCAATAATCCTTGACATTTGTTTACGTTTGTTTGCGTCAATTGCTGTCGCCTCTGTAGACGTAGCAGCCATGTAGAGGCAAGGGATGATAACGCAAACGGTAATCGAGTGATGTCCCATTTTTTAGGGGAACATTCGTACCCCGAGCCCTCTCAGCTCGTTATCAAGGGGCGAGACAAAGACGTAGATAAAGGGGTAGGGGAAGGGGTAAGACAGAGTAATGGGACGCAGCCATAGACTCAAAAACCAGTGTATGCAGACACTAGTGAGACGGGTTACGTGTCTTGCCCAGTGACACAACGACAGCAATCATCTGTGGGAGCTGGAATCGCACCGCCTACCTGTGGGTCAATGGATCTGACCGTTCAACCAATAAGATTTATGTCGAGAGACAGATTCGCACTGCCAACCTTCAAATCGGGATAAAAGCTCTTCTAGCTGTTGCCCTTTTCACAACTTTCAGAGGCTAACAACAAATAACAACAACTAGCATGCTAACCGTGCACTTTCGGATTATTGGTCAATGAAACACTTTATAATTAGAAGTGGACAGGACACAGCAGATTTATTTTGACTTCCAGAGCTGCTTATAAATATGTCTGTACCAAGGCAAGACCTCAAATACATGAACAGGCTTAACTAGCAACAGTAATTAAAATGGTGAAATACTGAAATAAAAAGTAAAAAATAAAAATAACCTTCCCCTTATTTTTATTCAGGTGCAGAGTTCCATGTTTCCAACCTCCATATTTTTTTCAGTTCACATTTTGTTGGCTGGTCGCTATGTACAGATGGAACCGGCTCGGAGTTCAGTTTTAATTACATTCTGTGCGCGAAGACTCTCTCCAAGCTGTTTCTTTAAATGACAGCCACCTTGACTTGGAAAAGATGGTGGAATTCTGACTACAATTTATCTCCGCTCTCACACAAAGCTGGGTGAATGGGCTGAATACAGACTTAGCCATTGGAGGATTTCTTGTATTCTTGGTTTGCGACGCCAAGGTCCTACATTCGTGACAGTGGTTTCTCGCCTTCAGACTACTCCTGCTGGTGCCTTTTTAATATATTTTTTTAATTAATTTGTCTTTTTTGTGGATTCAGTGTGGTCTTAATAGCCTAAGCAAAAAGAAAAAAAAAAGAGTAATAATTTAAATTTAGACTCATTCTCTATATAGTTACTAGGGGTGGGCATTGGCAAAGAAGTCACGATTCAATTCGAATCACGATTCATATGCCATGATGCGATACTATCACGATGCATCACGATACTTGAATTATTGCGATTCATTGCAATATATTCGACATACTTCAGTGAAAATGTACCAAAAAAAAGAGGATAACTTAAATATCAGTGGCTGTGTATCTGGGTAGTGTCTTCAATTGATACATAACTCTGAGCAACTCAATTCATAACTGAATTTATTGAATAACAAAAACAAATAAACTAAACCAATAACAAAAAAAGTGCATAGGATTTTTTCTAAAACAAAAAATGATGTTCAAACATTTGCCATTTTGGAGGTAGCTACCATCATAACAAACAATACCCTTTCACAAAGAAAAAAGTGCATAGGATTTATATTTAAAAAACTAATAATTTATTTATTAATTAATATTACATATTAAATGATTAAATATTAAATTATTAATTTATAATAATCGATTTTTGGCATCAAGAATCGATGCAGTATATTGTGAAAGTTAGTATCGCGATGCATTGTCATGACGATTATTTTGCATACCCCTAATAGTTACTGGTTCAGTTCTGTAGTTGTTTCAGATGCATGTCTCCTGCATGATTCCATGGAAATAGAAAGTTAAAGCCATATTTTGGAAAATTCTCCTTATATATTTATATATGTTAGACTTAGACAAACTTTATTGATCCACAAGGGAAATTATTTAGGTACAGTAGTTCACACATCAAATATAATGTATAACAGAGGGTAACAAAAAATAGATGGAATAGCCAAAAAAGAGCAAGATACCGGTGTCAAATGAGACATAATTATAAAAATAAAAAATAATCAGTGTATATGTGCAAATCAGAATCAAATTTGTAATAAAATATAAAATAAAATGTCAGATAAAATATCAAATCACAGCTTTATACAGTTTTAGGGAGTATTCTCTGTTACATAAGGGTGAATTATTTTATGTCATAATGTGGAATATTATAGCCAAAAGACAAACATTTCCATGACCCTCCTCCAGGCCAAACAAGAGTCATGTTTGCAGAAATGCAAGCCCACTCAGAGGAAGGATGCGTGATTTTCAATGCAGTAAACACAACAAAAATGAATAGAACACTTTTATTTCTTGTCTATGTTTGGCTAAAATGTTACACACTGTGGCTTTAAATGCATTAGACATTTGCACATGCTTATAGTCATAGTTTGCTTTATTGTCGAAAAACTATGACTATAAGCATGTGCAAATGTCTAATGCATTTATGAAGGATGACGTCATCCAGTGGTAAGCCAGGATGTCCGCCTCATTCACCTTCCGCAGACTCATTCTGATCTTTTCCAGCACAAATTGCTTTCACCATGCAGAAAACGACCTGCGAGCAGTTCAGTTTTTAGCTTCATTTAATCCTCCTCACTCCTCGGTGTGTAGAGAGCCTCTGTCTATGTGTGTGATTGTGAGTTTGAAGACTGTAAGCACCAGACAAACTCCATGCTAGAGCTTTTTTCATGCAACTTTTTAGCCAAGTCGACCAAAACAGAACATCTCAACAGAGCAAAACATCTCCGCAAACCTCTCCCCAAGAGAAAATATTGTGTAACACAGGACCTTTAAAATGAAGTAATAATTCTACTGTTATTCCACTTTATTGTTGCCATGACGGTGCTAACCACCCTGCAACTTTCATCCATCTGTAAAATGTTTGATTCAAACTCTGAAGTCTGCACATTTTTACTGACAAAGCCCTTCAGAATCTGCACGACATTCTCAAACATTCTCAGTAGCATTATGATTTGAATCCGTATCAGCTATTTACATCGAACTTGCCCGTCGCCATTATCTCGTGCGCTTTCAAGGACTCCTAAAATCTGGTCCATCAGCCTAATCCCTCATTAAAGATTAACGTGTTTGGATTTGCTGCTATTATAAACTCCACTCACTGGGTTTTCCATGTGCTATAAAACACTCGTCAGCCTCTTCTCGTCGATTACATGGTGTGCAATCAGTGCTGAGCTGGTTACCAAGAGACTGGAACTTTCTGTTCACAAGTTTATCCAGGCTTTTGTTGTTGTTGTTGTTGTAGCCCCAGCCTGTGTGATTGGATTGATTGGATGTGATGGTGTTTTTCATTGGAGATGATTAGATGCCCATTCTTAAAGCCAGACATGATGCGTTAGTGCAGATAAAGGGAACATTGGCGAAACCGGGTAAAGCTGTAGGTGCCCCAAAAGCAAAGCTTTAAAAAATAAATAAAGTGGATAAAAGGAAGCCATATAATAAATCCAATCATTTAATTCACCACTCGCTCATCTTCTATCATTTAGACTATCGCAACTCCCTCCTCTCCGGCTTTGACACCAAATCCATCCCCGCCTCCAACTGGTTCTGAAAGCAGCAGCTTGGCTCCTCACGGTTTTAACAGACGTCAGAGCATTACCCCTGTTCTAGCTTCCCTTCACTGGTTGCCTGTGTATTAGAATTGATTTTAAGATTTTGCACCAAGTTACATTTCAGAACTTTTAACCCCGTACGAGTCCTCCCTCAGCCTTAGATCCTCAGGCAGGTCCCTGTGGCCGTTCCAAAGTCCAGGCTCCGGACGAAGGGTCACTGAGCCTTTTCAGTCCGGGCGCCTCGGCTTTGGAACAACCTGCCTGAGGAGATAAGACTAGAACCATCAGTATCATCTTTTATATCACTTCTTAAAACTAATTTTTTATCGGTTGGCCTTCCTTAAAGTGATATGCCACCCCCAGGTCAAATTTGGGCATCTCCCCACAGTCCAGAGACTAAAATAAGTGGTGGAAAGCGTTTTCCTGGTCACCCAGCCATTGTCCGAGTCTGTCAGCACTGACCGCCGCGGTATCTGCAGCTACTCCGCGTTAGACTGGAGTCTATTTTTCAGTGCGGAACAATAAAGCCGAAGCACGCACCACGCTGCGCAACAGGGGAACTCCCTTCCTGGTGCGTAACAGGGATTCCCCTGGCAGCGTGCTGCGTGCTTCGGCTTTATTGTTCCGCACTGAAAAATAGTTCCCACCCAAAATGACCAAGGCAAGCTCTCCGTGTTGATTTGTACATTTATTTGCACTCGATATGAATGCGCACTACACAGAAAGTAATTGGGAAACGCATCGAGCAAATTAATTCCTTTTGGCCGAAATCTTTCTCTGGCGCCGTTAGACTCCAGTCTAACGCGGAGTAGCTGCAGATACCGCGGCGGTCAGTGCTGACAGACTCGGACAATGGCTGCGTCACCAGAAAAACGCTTTCCACCACTTATTTTAGTCTCTGGACTGTGGGGAGATGCCCAAATTTGACCTGGGGGTGGCATATCCCTTTAAAGGGGTAGTTCGGGTTTTTTGATGTGAATCTATATGGCATCCCCTTCAGCAGTGCCGTGCATTAACACTAGCTTACCCCTGACAGTGTCCTCTGAGCCGAGTTCTGCCTCGGTTCTGGCACTGACGAAAGTAGGTCCGGCAAGTTAGCGGGGACATTAAATAAAGCTTGTTTTTCTTCTCAAAACAATATTTGTTGAAAAAGTGGTTATTATGATTATTGAAGTGATAACAGAAAACAATTGCACACGAAAAAGTCAGAAGTCTAAATCGCTTGGTGCTATTTTCTCTCAAGTCGTATCACTGCACGCCTGTTATTATTAATAGCCTGTTCACTTGTAACTGGCGATGTTTACAAGCAATTTTCTGACGCAAATATATCACTTTTTGGACAAGTATTGTTTTGAGAAGAAAAACAAGCTTTATTAACTGTCCTGGCTAACTAGCCGGACCTACTTTCGTTTCGGTTTTAGCTTGATTTATGTTTTATTTATTTTTATTCTATTTAATTCATTTATTTATTATATTTAATTGAATTTTCTGTATGCTGTTTAATGTCATACTGTGGAATATTCCAGGCAGAGCAATGACATATCCAAAGAAACAAGCAGGTGATGGACCCCCAACCAGAAAGTTACAAAGTGCACCTTTAAGAATAGCAACCATCTATCCATCCGTATTCTTTTAACAACTTCAACGTCCAGCTGTAGTCACTAGCCACTAGTTCTCCTCTTTGTGAATTGTTGCTAAGTTTCACTGACCGGATTGGCGTGAGTTTGACCCCCAGACAACCCCGGCGTCCATCAGGTGAAACCCCCTTCCCCAGCTCCCTCCTTGGGCTGGAGCTTTTGACGAGACAGGGCGTACCACCAAGGACCTGACCCAAACCTACCCCTAACATTTCCACACGCCCAGGCCATATTGACTTTCCCCGTGGAGCGTGATTGCGCTTGTTTATGCCTCATCTGTCTTTCGCCATCTTTCACTAAGTTGCGGTTAACCTTGGCCTGGCGTTTTTTTGTGTTTTTTTTATTTGTTTGTTTGTCGGTAACAGTTAAGAGACGTGTCCTCTCAGTGGAATACCAGGTTATAGCTTGTGGAACTTGGGTTTTTCTTTCCTGAAGGGTGCGCTATGTAATTATGTGGAGGGTCAGCCATCTACATGTTTTCTTGGAGGTGGAATGTTCCGCGGTATGGCATTAAGCTTATCTATCTCCGTGGAAACAAGCAGGTGATACAGCAGGCCTCAGCTAGCTTCTTGTTGTTGTTCGTTCATCTTTACTTATTTTGTCATTTTAGATATAATTTATAAAGGTTAACGCAAAAGCTTCATGTTTTTTTGTTGATTTTCTTTTACACACACACACAAAACAAAAACAAACCAAAAAAACCCAAAAAATGCCATCCTTCTTCTTGGCAGGCTTACATCTCCACAAACTTGACTCTTAGGCTACGTTCAGACTAGGGGTGGGTATTGGCAAAGAAGTCACGATTCAATTCGAATCACGATTCATATGCCACGATGCGATGCTATCACGATGCATCACCATACTTGAATTATTGCGATGCATTGCAATATATTCGACATACTTCAGTGAAAATATACCAAAAAAAAGAGGATAACTTAAATATCAGTGGCTGTGTATCTGGGTAGTATCTTCAATTGATACATAACTGTGAGCAACTCAATTCATAACTGAATTTATTGAATAACAAAAACAAATAAACCAAACCAATAACAAAAAAAGTGCATAGGATTTTTTCGAAAACAAAAAATTATGTTCAAACATTTGCCATTTTGGAGGTACCCTTTCACAAAGAAAAAAGTGCATAGGATTTATAAAAAACAACAACAAGTAATAATTTATTTATTTATTTATTAATATTAAATATTAAATTATTAATTAATAATAATCAATTTTTGGCATCAAGAATCGATGCAGTATATTGTGAAAGTTAGTATCGCGATGCATTGTCATGATGATTATTTTGCACACCCCTAGTTCAGACTGCAGGGCTTAAAGGGCAATTCGGATTTTTTCATGAAATCCAATTTTTTTGCGAGGTCGATCACATTTCCAATTAAACGCGACTTGTATGTGATCTCCAGTGTGAACTTTAAACGCCCCAAAAGTGTCCCACATGCGCCTTGGAACACACAACGAGGTCACACACAGTGACCGTGCTCAATGTTTACAGAAGTCGCCTAAACATGGACACTAGCATTGAGCGCCTGGAGACTTTAAAGTTGCTGTCGTTCCAGTGCCAGAACATGTACAACTTATTTGTTTTAAGGAAGAGATTGAGAAGGACAAGGTTTTTGGCCTTTGTGGGGCAGTGGCAGCAACGTCCGTAGAAAGGAACGTGTCAATGCTGAGAGTGGTGGGATTGCTATGTGCTTCGCCGCTTCACTGACATGGACTTCATACACAATTTTTGTATGACGACAAGAACGTTTGTGTACATTTGTGAGCGCCTACTTGTCCCACTCTCGCTTGTTGATGACATGTAGGTCGGATGAATGCGACCTGGCCGTTCAGACTGAAGTCGCATGTCAAAAGATCGGATATGTATCGGTTTTAGGACCACATATCCAAGTGGCCTGGATCGCATTTGAAAAAATCGGATCTGTGTCGTTCAGACTGTCATTAAAAGATCAGAGACACGTCGCATAGGGGCAAAAAAATCGGATTTGGGTCAGTTCAGGCTGCAGTCTGAACATAGCGTTATTTGACCTGCTTGTTTCCATGGAAATGCTGTTTCTTTGGCTAAAATAATCCACAGTATAGCAAAAAACATCAATTGCCATTAGGGATGTCAACAATTAATCGACTTACGATTAATTGTCGATCAAGACGTTGGTCGATCAAAATGCATTAATTGCAATTAAACGCTAATCGCGGACATGCGCACCCGCATGGTCACGAAACAAGGCAACCGCGCACCGCGCTGTGCCAAGCTCGACTCACAGCCGGCCGCAGGCGCCAACGGCACTGCTCAGCAGCCCGCGCTTACACCGGGGCTCAGCAGCAGGCCTTGCGGGTACACCGGGGCTGCTGAGCACGAGATCGAACCGCGGCGCCCGTGCGTAGTCTCAGCCCGAGCCACAAGCCAGCCGCACGAAACCAGCAGCGGCACGTGGTGGCTTAATCCTGGTTTAGTCCAGGTTTAGTCCAGGCCCAGTCCAAGTTTAGACCTGGTTTAGACCTGGTTTAGTTCTGGTCTAGACCTGGTTTAGTCCACGTTTAGTCCTGGTCTAGTCTCTTAGCCAATCAGGATGCAGAACACAATGTTACACTATAAAAAAAGTTACACTATAAAAAAAAAATTGGAAAAAAAAAAAAAAAAAAAACGTAAATCCGATAGAGCGAGGGATTACTGTATTTTGTTATTCAACATCAATACATTTGTCTGCTTTTTACTAAGGAATAATTAATTAATAATAATCGTTATTATTATTTATTATTTATGATATATTTATGACTCAGTGTTATGTATACTATAGCTTATATTTTTAAAGACCCAATTGAAACACTAAAATTCAGGTGAAAAACGCCGCTTATCAATTAATCGTAAGTCGATCGATAAGGTCAGTTGACTTTAGATTAATGAATTAATCGATAATTTGCTTCCCTAATTGCTATGCAAAAGGTGGAACATACGCAAGTAAAAGTATACAAGTATACTGTCTAAAAACTACTACTAGTTAAGAGTAAATGTAACCTTTGCCCCTCCTCTGGGCTTGTGTAAATTGTACTTGTCAAATTCACTATAAATCATCTTGTAATCACATCTAACTTTAAACACCGACATATTTCCTCAGGGTGTATTTTAATATTCGGCTTTTTTATATCCATGTTCCTAATAGTTTCCCATTCAATCTCACCGTAGTCTACTTTTTGTCAATTATTCTTTGCCTCGGGTCATTTTAATACTTGTCACTTTCATCATCACTAATGAATGCTAATCAAAGTGACTAATTCCAATCCACAATAGATTAATTATGTAATTTCATTTTATTCGGTTTTAACAATTCACAAAGAACTGTCATACTGTGTGGCTATCCGCGAAGTCCAAAAGTTTGGTATTATTTCGAGTGCACATGACAGGTTTTTATGCTTCTCTAATTATGACTTATTTGGTGGTCTGTATTAGTTTGTGTAAAACAGCTGAAAATAAAAAATATTAAAACACAGGAGGAAGCAGTGAATTCTAAAATGCTTCTAACTATGTCATCAACACTGAAAAATCCACCCAAAAAGTGTGTCATCACAGAGAGCAAACAAGCACTTGATCGAGTCACGCGTCAGATCTGTGGAGAGTGATGTTGTTAAGTGTATTTTCTAGCAATAAAAATATGTGTAGTTGAATAAATAGAAGAGATAAGTTTAATGTCATAGAGTGGAACATTACTGTAATGCAATAATGTCTTCATGGAGCCAAGCAGGTGGCGGACCCTCCATCAGAAAAGTTACATACTGCATCTTTAAGTATAGTACAGTTAAAGGGCCCATATTACACTATATCTGATCTATGTTATAATATAGATTTATAAACAAACCTGGAGTTTTTTTTTTTGTTTGTTTCATTCATGCATGTTTAATGCAGAAATCCTGCATATTTAGGTTGAGTTTTCAAACTGAAAACACTCTGTTCCACCTTGTGATGTCATTTGGTAATACAGGGAATGCTCCACTGTGTTTTTAAACTCCATACACTAGAATCATTTGGATGATTTCACTCCTGGGATTTTCAATCTTTACTGAACTAAAGATAAAAGGAGCTGTTAACTTAAAAACTACAACTTCATGACATCACAAGGTGCATCTGAGCATTTTGGACTTTGGAGATGTAGACAGACTATTAATAAAATGTTGCTCAAACATGTGCGAATGATAAAAAAAAAACACAACTCCAGGTATGTTTTTTTTTTTTTTTTTTAATCAAATTCTAACATGGCTCAATGCTCCAAAGCAGGGGTGTCAAAGATGCGGCCCGGGGGCCAGATCCGGCCCTCCAAGACCTTTAATCTGGCCCTCGGCTGATTTTCTATTAAAATATTGTAATTATATTTTAATTTTCTATTAAAATATTGGTAATTTTCTGCGCCTCTTTTCTGCGCAGTTTAGCATATCAGCGTCTTCAGCGCATCTGTGCGTGGCCCCTCCCACCAGAGCAGCACAAATGAAGACTCGCCTCTTTCTAAATGCTCTTAAAGGACCATCGTTTTGACTGTTGACCGTGACACCCTCATCAGCAAAATGTCAAAAATGAGAAAAGTGGATGCCGAGTGCAGGATTTTCCTAGAAAAATGGTCTAATTCCTAATTCATGGGTTCCTAGTTCATGGAGATGGGAAACCCGTATGCTTGTGTTGCATTTTTTTTTTTAGTTCCAGGTTGTTCATTATATTATATCTATCCATCCATCCATCTTCTTCCGCTTTTTTCAATTTCTGGGTCGCGGGGGCAGCAGTCCAAGCAGATCTACTGCCCAGAACACAATGCACCAGCCCCATGAATCCTCCCGCGGGTGGTGGATCCACGGGAGAATTATATTATAATATTTTGTAAAAGAAAGAAAATAAAAAATACTTCTGTAATAGATTTGCATTTCTCTGCACAAATATTTGGACTTATTACTATTTTTGGGGTATATACCATGAGTTTTCTGATCCGGCCCTTTTGGGATCAAAGTAGGTTGGATATGGCCCCCCGGATCAAAGTGAGTTTGACACGCCTGGTCTAAAGAGTCATATTTGCACAATATTTATGACCTTTAGCAATAAAATTGTACTTTGTTATAATAATATTTTTACTTTTGCACTTTGCTGCTTTCCACTATTGCCAACCAGACAAAGCACACACTTAAAAGACTCGTTCCAAGCTAATCCAAAAATCATGAGCTTTGTCGACAGTGTGACATCCTGATATCTGTTTTTTTAATAAAATCCACTGTATGGGTGATGAATTCGCAGGCCCTCCAGCGCAGCCCGAGTCTCCATCCAGATATTATTGGAAATCAGTGCTCGGAGGTACGTCAGCAGGAGATTCATTAGCCTTTTCGCTAAGCCTTAAAAATGACAAAGTAACAAGACATAGCTGTATTGTCAGACTGAAGACGGATTTTTCAACCTCCTAGATGCTTCTGAGTCAGATGCTATCCATTATTTTCTCCTAGAAGAAATGATGTGCATACAGTTTAAAGCCTAGTACATAAAAATCATAAGAAAAAGTGATATTGGCGTCAGAATTCTCAACGGTACTTCTTGGCAAACGGCATTATTTAAAAGTATGGCAGATAAAAAATGAAGTCCAGATTTATATTTGGAAAATTATGCCGTGGTTAGGAGGATATTTTGGGCGATGTGCTTGGAAATGTTACAGCGAATATATTTAAAGGACTTGTATGTGATTTTTCCCCATGTATTTGAGCGAAATTGTCTTGCTTCAGTACAGACATATTGCATAAGCAGCTTGAGTTCTATATAAGTCTTCTGTGTATGGCCTGCGTCAAATTATAAAGCATTTTATTGCACGAGAATCAGGAAGTGTGTGTTAGCATGCTATTTTTTTTACCTTGAAAAGTTATTTTAAACAGTTTGCAGTGGTTACAAACCCTGCATATTTAGCTTGAGTTATTCTCTCAAACTGAAAAATCTCCAAACCTTGTGATGTCATGTGGTAATACAGGAAGTGCTCCAAATATTTTTAAACTCCATACACCTTCACTAGAATCATTTGGATAATTTCTGCCCTGGGATTGGCAATCTCTACAGAACTAAACGTAGATGTTGACTTGAAAACTACAGCTTTGTGATGTCATAAGCTGGAACAGAGCATTATGAAGCTTGGAGATGGAGACGGACGAATAATAAAGGATTATTCAAACATGTACGAATGAAACAAATTAGGGATGCACGATATATCGGCATTAACATCGGTATCACCCCCGGGACCACGTCCACGGTCCCGAGGGGAGGCACGCAATCCGAGCCACGAAGCGAACATCAAACCTCGACATGAAAGAACGCAAGAGCTGCACAAAACCAGGCAAAGAGCCGCATGCGGTGGTTTAATCCTGGTTTAGACCTGGTTTAGTCCAGGTCTAGACCTGGTCCAGTCCTGGTTTAGAACTGGTTTAGTCTGCGTTTAGTCCTGGTCTAGTCCCGGTCTGGTCCTGCTCTGGTCCTGGTCTAGTTCCAGTCTGGTCCCGCGTCCCCCCGCGTCCCCCATCTATAACATCAATCGGCAAAGGTCCCTTAGCCAATCAGGACGCAGAACACAATGTTACACTATAAAAAAAAATTGAAAAAAAAACCCCACCTAAAATCAGGAGTCAAAACACGTTTTGAAAATAAAAGAAGACATTCAGAAATTAATTGCATGATTTTCAGTCTGTATAAAATGTTATCTCAGAATTAAAAATAAATATTGGTATCGGCCGATAACAACAACATTAATATTGGATATCGGTATCGGCTAAAATTTTCACATCGGTGCATCCCTAAAACAAATCACAAATCCAGGTATGTTTTTGACGAGGTAACATTATAACATGACTTAAAGCTCACAAGAATCCATTTTGTGTAATATAATAAGACCTGTACGAGCTCCTTTTACAATATTTCTATACTGGGTCAAAACACATTTTACTTTGCTGTGAGAAAAGCAAAATCTGGTACGACCTCTTAGCTTGTTATTGAAAACCAGTCTATTCGTTTAACAGTCCCACAGCTCTATACCTTATCTTCCTATTGAAATCTTGTTAAACGTCACTAAGAGCATCCCTTAGTCAACTCCTGCGTCTTCAGCTGCTACTCCCTTCTGATGGATTAACGTCCCCAGAAAGAGTTAATGCACGGGAAATCCACTCACCGCCGGCTGCTTTTCGACGCCTCCTGACCACAGCGACCATTAACCCTCGCCCCCCTCCCCTCCCGGACGCCATAACGACCGGCTGGTTCGGGCCGTTACCTCAAATCACCCCCGATCAACTGGGAATCGAAGTGCATTGATTGCCATTAGGGCGTTGGTGGTCGGCAGATTGACCGGAAAGGGAAGGCTACAGTAACTATGGAGCTGTGTTTAGCTTTCCCCAGCTGTGGCTAATGAGAAGGAGCTAGTGATTGATGCTAGCAGAGGCGCTAACCACAAATGGAGGAGCGAGAGGAGAGTTGTTAGGGCAACGGTTGAGTGAACGTTTGAAATTAGGATTTAAAGGTGCAACTTTTCTGGTGGAGGGTCCGTCAAATGCTTTTCTTCATGGAGATGTTATTGCTTTGTCTGAAATAATTCACAGTATCTTTATGGAGACCAAACCAGACCAAGTTACAGGTCAAATCTGTGACCCCGCTCACAGTCAGAATGCCTGTTTTTGTAGGTATTTCTGAGCTATAAAACCAATTGTAATAAAAAAAAAAAGTAAGGTAGAGCTGTTGAATCTATTTATTTATTTATTGCAGGGCTCTCAAGTTTATATATTGGGGGAGCGGGGTGGTGTGAGTGACGACTTTTTTTCCGAGGGGGGGGTACAAGTGACTTTTTCTCGCGGTGCCTGCATTAACTAACCGATTTTCTGGGCACAGAAGCGCTGTGAACAGTGGCTACAGTTTTGAATTGCTTAACAAAATTTCAGCGTGAGAAATACCATGTGTGAATACCACGTCGAATTACGTGTGTCACACTCTCAAAGTGTGAGACTTGAGAGCGCTGTTTATTGACCTTTATTTAACCAGGAAATGTCCCATTGAGATTAAAAACCTCTTAAGAACCTCCTGGCCAAGAGGCAGCAGCAAACACAAAACAGAGTTACATATTTACACAGATAAGACATAAAAGTTTAAAAACATTATAAAAAACAAGTGCAGATTGTGAAATTGGTCTCAAAAGCTCTCAGTTTGGATTTAAAAGTGCTCAAGGAAAGTAAATCAGTTAGTTTCCAGGCTTTCTGTAGCATATTCCATGCAAAAGGTGCAGAGTAAACAAATGCCTTTTTACCCAGTTCTGTACGAGCATAAGGAACAGAAAGCAACAAATACTGTTGTGAACGAAGAGAATACGATTCAGCATTTCTCAGAGCATTTAGCAATGTCATAGAAATGTCCATAGAAACAAGCAAGTGACGGACCCTCATCCAAAAATGAACATATTCCTATTCAGGAAAGGTTCATGGCAAAAGGAGAAATTCACATTTGTCAACTGGACAAAAGTGTATTTAATCGAATACGTTTCACAGCTCATCCAAGCTGCTTCTTCAGTTCTGGTCAGATGCTGGTGGACACTGGTGGATATCTGCCTGAAGGGAGGAGCTAACTACAATGAAATTACTCTGAAACTATCACACCTACTTGTTTACAGTTTGTGTTAGTTAGGTGGGCCTATTAGATCTGCAGTGGGTGTGAAGTGTGGGTCTTGTTAGCGGAACTAGGGCCATAATGAGTGTTTTCACACTTCTGGACCTGACCTGCTGCCCTATTGTGCCCTAATCTTTGTTCAAGATTGTTTATTTGTCATATGCAGGATCAACACAAGGTCAACAATGCAATGAAATGCTTAGGATCAGAAGAACCGTTGACTCGCTAAGATAGCCATAGATTTAGACTTTAGACTTTATTGTCCCCAAGGGGAAATTCATTTTCACGCACACAGAGCCTGTTTGACACACACAGCAACAACACAACAAACACAAAGACATACAATAAGCGTTACAGCACACTCAGCGGGGCCTGTTGTTCAAAAATGTGACGGCTGAAGGGATCAGGCTTCTGCCAAAGCGGGCCCTCCAGCACCTGATCGCCCTGTACCTCCGTCCTGAGGGCAGAGGGGTGAGGTGTTCCTGTAGTGGGTGAGTGGGGTCCTGTTCTATTGAAAGTGCAAAGCGTCTAATAGCCCTGTTGTTGAGATCTGCAAGGTTGGGTGTGGGGAGTCCTATAATTTTAGCAGCTGTATGAGTTACCTTCGTGAGTTTAGACCGGTTTTTAACAGTGAGCATATTGAAAAAGCAGGTAGAACAATACAACAGAATAGACTGGATGATGGATTGATACAATAGTAATAACAGATGTGGAGAAACATAGAGTCCTTTAAGTTTTCTGATTATTGACAATCGTTGATGGCTTTTTTTGTAAATGTCTGTGATATGTTGATCAAATGTAAGTGCATTGTCTATTGTGACTCCGAGATATTTGAAAGTGTCCACTGTCTCTACTGTCTGGCTGCTAATGATGATGGGTGGCTGTAGTGAGGAAGTACTCATAACATGCTATAATAGTACATGGTAAAAAAAAAAAAAAAGTGTTGCAAAAAGTGCAGGGGAAGAAGTAAACAATATAATAAAAATATTTAATAAAATGTAATAAAAATCCAAAGTACAATGTACAAATGTGCAGGTAGGATTAAATAATGTGTAAGTAAAGTATTTCACAGATTGCACATAATATAGTATAAGTCAGGGGTGTCAAACACGGGCCCGGGGGCCCAAATCCGGCCCTCCAAGACCTTCAATCTGGCCCTCAGCTGATTTTTTATTAAAATATTTAAATTATAATTTTCTATTAAAATACTGATAATTTTCTGCGCCTCTTCCTTGCCTCTTTCCAAACTCTCTTAAAGGACGATCGTTTTGACTGTTGACCGTGACACTCTGAAAAATGTCAAAAATGAGAAAAGTGGAGCCGAGTGCAGGATTTTCCAAGAAAAATGGACTAATTCCTATTTGTTCATGGAGGTGAATGGGAAATGTGTATGCTTGTGTTGAAATAGCATTTTTCTTAAAGTTTCAGGTTGTTCATAATATAATATTTTGTAAAAGAAAGAGTTCATCAATTAAAAAAAAAACTACTGTAATAGATTTGCGTTTCTCTACACAAATATTTGGATTTATTGCTATTTTTGCGGTATATTTGCCATGAGTTTTCTGATCCGGCCCCTTTGGGATCAAAGTAGGTTGGATACAGCCCCCGGAACAAAATGAGTTTGACACCCCTGGTGTAAGTATTGAACAGGTTATTGCACAGGTAATAGTAGTTTACAGTGAGATAGTGACATACATAATACATTCATATAGAGCAGATTTAGGTTTGAGGATCGAGTTATAGATGGGGACAAATGATGTCTGAGACCCCCATTTCTGTTCAAGGAAGGATTCCAGGGATGAAAGACTTCCGCCTTTTAGCGGATCTCCGCTTTTTTTTCAGCCGCGTGTTTTTTGTTTTGTTTTGTTTTTTCTGTGCAAATGCGTTAAGAAAGATTTTGGGTGTATATATACGTATAGTTGTGTTTAGTGTCACCAACCGTCCCTTGAAAATTTGAATCGTCCCGTATTCAGAAACAAAAGTACGCGTGTTGTATTAAAAATGTACCGTGCGAGCCCATGTGAGCCGCGGGCGGACATAGCGGCGCACGTAGCGGCGCACGTAGCGGCGCCCGCGCGCAGGTCCTTCGCAACAGCGTATATCACAGGGGCGTACCAACGCGGCTGAAATTTTTTTTTTTATGACTGGACACTCTCATCCCTGGGATTCTCTTTCTTGACAAAAATAGCCTCTTTAACTCCCATCTCAAACCAGTTCTTTTTTCTGGCCAAGATCTGTACCTCACTGTCCTCAAAAGAGTGGCCCGTGGCTTCTAGGTGGAGATGTACGGCAGATGAAGCTCCCCTGTGGCTCTCCGTCTGTGTTGGTACATCCTCTTGTGAAGTGGCTGTTTTGTTTCTCCAATGTAGCGCTCACTGCAGTCTTCACTACACTGAATGGAGTAGACCACATTGCTTTGTTTGTGGCTCGGTGTTTTGTCCTTTGTGTGGACCAATTTTTGTCTTAAAGTGTTTGTGGGTTTGAAATAAACTGGGATTAAATCCTCTGTATACAGGAAAGGTTAATTTATGTCCTGTGAATGTTACTTTTTTCATATCGATTCCTGCTCAAAGTATCTAGTTTTGCTCATAGTTTTTGGATTGATTACTATCTGATTTTCAATCCTTTTGACAACCCTAGAAGAAGAAATTCAATTGTGTATATATATTTTTCAACATCTTATTTTATATTTTGGTTCTCAACCCAAAACATCCACCCACTTGTCTTCATGGAGGTACATAAAATGAACGCCATACTGTAGAACATTCCAGTGAAAGCAACAACATCTCCATAGGGATAAACAAGTCTCGTACTCTCTTCGAGAAAAAGTTATGCAGCGTCCTTTTAAAATTTGGTCCAAGCCCTATTAGGAAATATACTTTGAAACTAAATACCAAAACTAACTTTGCCCCATTTTCAACTTTTCCTGATCCCGACAACTTCTGTAGCACCCATAACTTCTAACTTCTCTGGAGCAATTAGGGAGCTCCTCAAGAAAACCCCAACTCGTCCACTACCTCCACCACTACTTCGAAAAAAAACGACTTTGTGCCTACATTTTAATTACTCCGGCAAAGTATTTCGCGTAAACAAAATGGCATCCACATCCATCCGCTTCTAATGAGCATCCCGTGTGATTGATGCATGCACAGCTCAGTGGAATTGGAGATCGCATCTGACTTCCTGAACGCGGGGGGAGTTACATTTTAGAGTAGCTATCTCGGATGGAAACTAGCCAAACTCATGACATCTGTAAACACTGGAAGTCTCGCTGGCGTCGCTACACTCTATGTGTGTCCACTCATTTGATCGGAACTAAAAATCAATTATTTAAAAACAGAAAAACATGCTTCGTTTTAATATTTTATACTGTTCCTGGGTTTGTTATTTTGTAGTAATCTTGTCATTCTGGTCCGAAGAAAAACTGTTTGGGTAGAGGGGTAGTAATTCAAGCAACGGCAAATTCTTAAATATATTTACAACATAGTTTTGACTTTTTTATAACATAAATTGTGGGTTGTCAGAGTTTTATGGACAGGAGCTGGCAAAATCTGGAGGAAAAAAAAAGTGAAGCTATTCATAAAGATGCTGGTTTGTAAGAGACCACAGTGCGTCACAACGAAATCAGAATTGAAATTAGAAAAAAAAAAGAAATATGCTGCAAATATTAATATAATAAGCCATACTATTTTAAAATGTATATGCTTGTAAATATTAAAGGGCCTGTACCATATTTTTCCCATATATTTGAGCAAAGTTACAGTACACATATATTATATTGTATAAGCAGTTATTGAGGACTGTGTACTGTATTGATCTAATTCATAGTTTTATTGCCCAGGGATCAGGAAGTGTGCTGTAGCATGCTAGCTGTTTTTAGTTCTCTGGGCTGTAAAAGTTATGAAACATGGTCAAAATCAGATTACGCTACTGTTTTTTTTTTTCATTATTATTTACTTCATTATTCCTTAAAATCATATGTATATACATACAGCTCTGAAAAAAAATAAGAGACCACTGCATTTTTTTCTGAAATCAGCATTTCTACATGTATTACAGCCATTCCATTCCAGCGTCAGTTGGATTCCAACATAAACACAAAGCTGAGCTACTTCAGTTCTTGCACCAGGAGTGGAATAAAGTCACCCAAGAACAATGTGAAAGACTTGTGGAGAGCATGCCAAGACACATGAAAGCTGTGATTAAAAATAAGGGTTATTGCACCAAATATTGATTTCTGAACTCTTCTTAAGTGTAAACATTAGTATTATGTCGTTTTAAAATGAATTTGATCTTGTTTCTTTGCATTGTTTGAGGTCTGAAAACATGTTTCTTTTTTGTTATTTTGACCATTTGTCATTTTCTGGAAATAAATGCTCTAAATGATCATATTTTTATTTGGAATTTGGGGGAAATATTGTCAGTAGTTTATAGACTCAAACAAAAATGTTCCTTTTGCCCAAACACATACCTAAGTAGTAAAATCAGAAAAACTGATCATTTTGCAGTGGTCTCTTATTTTTTTTCAGTTTTTTTTCACTTCAAACTGTTTAAAGGGATAGTGCCTTTTGTTTGTTTTGTGCGTTGTTTTTCTTCTCAAAACAACATTTGTCCAAAAAGTGATATATTTGCGTCACAAACTGTCTGTGAAAAATTCAGCAGTCTAATTCGCATGGTGCTATTTTCTCTCGAGTCGTATCACTGCGCGCTTATTAGTTATTATTAGCCTGTTCACTTGTAAGC
>JAVJIX010000003.1:947500-1187500 GCA_036785185.1 Paratrypauchen microcephalus
CAAATTCTTTGATAGTTGGAGAATCACACTTATAGTGATTATAAGTGATTATAAACAAAGAAATAAATCCAATATTGCACCCAAGGGTGTCACAAAACTAATATCAAAGAATGACTCAGGCTTATGATGTTATGAAAGTGGAGCAGGTTAAATTAGGCTAAAACAATAGCTTCCAGCATCGAAGTTGATTAGCTGCAAACTGAAGCCAAAATTCGTAGGAGGAAAATGCAAAGCCATTTATATTTTTGATGAGGACACATTATAATATGGTTAAAAACTCAAAAAAAGTTAGCATAGCAATTTACATCGTTGTCTTTCCGCTCTTTTCTTTCTTTTTCTTTCAGCCATTCTAGTTCTCAAATAAGCTTAAATAAATGTATTTAAGAACACGTGATATGTCAAATTGACTTTTTTGACATGAAAACATAGTCCCCTCATCAAAACATGCCTGAACTTGTGTTTTGCTTAATTCCTTGTCTAGTAAGTCTGAATCCTTGTTTAGGGAGTTCCCATAAAAACATACGCATTTGAAATTCCCAGGTTTATGTTGTCACAGGTGAAACTCTGGAGGTTTCCTGCGCTATTTTAAGTAAATAAATCAAACTATTTATCTTCTGTCATCAAATTGAGTTCATTGCGACTGGATGCCTCTGTTAGCATGTCTGAAAATGTTGCTAAATTGAGTTGTTTTTACTTTTTGTAGACTGTATTGTCGAAATACTAAACCAATGTGTCTGTTGTTTGTCTTGTCTGTAAGTTCTGTAACAAAATGCCAAAGCAAAGGAACTAAAGATCATGTTTAAGGACCAATAAAAGCACAAAATCTATTAGTTCTTTAAGTTGATAAAAGGTGAAGCTTTTCTGTCTGCCCACACAAACACAGCGGGCCGTGTTGAGACGGCGGTCACTCCAGTCGTCTTCTGACCGCCGCCTTTGACTCCAAACACTTAGAACAGTCTAGAAAAGCTCCTATCATCGCTCAGTACTGCTCCCATGATCCTTCACCCACTACAGGCTGGCCTCGTCTGAGCGCACTCCATTTAATCTTCCCTCATTATTTTTCCATACCATAAACTGGAGCTGTAGCGACGGTATGCGCTACCAGAGGCGTCTTGTTTTAATGGCTTCCGGAACAATCTGAGAAGGAACTGAGCTGTATCTGAACATAATATCAGTTACATTTATTTGAGTAAAATCTTGAGTACTCTTATCACGTCATGCATTTTACTTTAAAGTATATGATTTCAGTTTATTTAGAATAACTTTTAATGCTCAATATGATTTACTATTTGTTTTTTTTGGTTTTTTTTACCTTTTCTGTATTATTTGTTTATTGTTCTTTTGGCTGTTTTAAAGGTACATTGTGTAACTTTTCTGGTGGAGGGTCCATCAAATGCTTTTCTCTATGGAGATGTTATCATTTTGTCTGGAATGTTTCACAGTATGGCATTAAACCTTTCTATCTTCATGGAGAGCAAACCCCGCTCGCAGTCAGAATGCCTGTTTTTCTGGGTATTTTTGAGCTCTAATTCCATCTGTAAGTGAATAAAATAAGGTAAGGTAAGGTAAAGCTGTTTAAAGTCATACTGTGGAACATTCCAGACAAAGCAATAACATCTCCATAGAAACAAGCAGGTGACAGACATAGTGCACCTTTACCTTTTCTCAATATTATTCACTGTTTCGATCTTTTATTTTTCTTATTATTTTTTTGTATTGCTTTTTTTGACTGATTTCATATTTCTTTTGTAAAATGCTATATAAAAATGTATTATTATTACTACTTTGATGGAAAAGGCAAATGTTAAAGGCAAGGTTTGTTACTTAAAATGTGAAAAAAGACCTACTGTCCTTTTTGTACTATAGAGCGCACCTGACTCTGACTATAAGCCGCACCAACCAGATTTTAAAAAAAAAAGATTTGTACATATATAAGCTGCACCTGACTATAAGCCGCAGGTGTCCACATTGTAACTTGAGATATTTACACAGAAAGATGGTACACAAAAGGATTTTTAAAAATTTTAATTAACGTAAATACCGGTACGTGCTTTTTTTCAAACAGCGCCTACGGCAGAAACACAACAGTAAAACAACTGTAAAATGGCCAGCCTGTAGCCTCTGGAGCCTTAAAATAAAGTTTCAAGTTTAACTTTAAGGGTAAACCCAATGAACTCAGTCTCACGGAACTGTTGATACCTGTAGGAGATTTTAAGTGGCTAAAACAAGGCTTCATTAATTCATGAACTCTCCTTGAACTTATTTACTGTCTGATGTCTGCTGTCTTGATAAAGAATTAATCCATACATAAGCCGCGGGGTCCGAAGTGTGAGAAAAAAGTGGCGGCTTATAGTCCGAAAAGTACAGTAGTTAATTTTTTCAAAAGTTTGAAATGATCCGAAGTTATTGCTCACTTACCTTACGCTTGCTGAGCATCTTAACTTTTCAGAACTTTCAGAGACCAGAACAGACCTTGCCATCTCGGTATTTCTAACAAAAACTAGCATGCTAAGTGTGCACTTTCTGATGATTGGAATAAAATGCTAAATAATAAGATCTGCTTATACAATCTGTACAAATTTCGCTCAAATACGTGCAACAAAATCGGATACAAGCCAACAAAAGGTAATCATGCAATAATTTTAAGATAATAAAAAAAAATCTACTCATAAAGAAGCTGTTTTCTGGTGATTTAAAAAAAAAAAGTTTTATTTTATTTTCATTTACTTATTTTACAATTTTTTACTTTTGGTTTTCAAAGGCAGTCATTTGACATGTTTTTGAAATCGAGACATTTCAGCTACCGTCACAAAGCCGTTATTAATCTGAAGAGTGACAATTATTCCATATTTTAACTCACTTCTGACAAACATTTCATTTTTACTTTTGGAACAGCTTCTTTAGAAATATTTTTTTTTAATTATTTTTTTACCCTCATCTGGCTATAGTAACTGGCGTTTCCTTATTCCTTATTCAAACTCTCTTCTGCTAGTGCTACCTTGTGAACTTTCCATGTTTTTCATCAAAGATCTACTTCCTGTAAGTAAGTAAGTAAGATTGATTGATTAGCTGACATTCACGAGTCCTTTGTATCTTGACACCTGCCAGTTCCTGCAAGATTCAGCAATTTCCACTCCTGATTAAATGTCATCAGAAGCCAATCACAGTATATTCCTGTATCGGCATTTGATTGTAATTTCCATAGTTCATTTTTCTTCTGTAATCACGGATTTGTGAAAGCTGCCGTTATCATTTATGTCAGTCATGTTGTGTTTTTAAAAGGTGCACTATGTAGCTTTTCTGGCGCCTGTATTCTCTAAGCAAACATTATTGTTTTGCCAGATATGTTCCGTAGTATGGCATTAAACCCATTATAATATGTCCTCTTGCTTGATCTGCCAATTCTTCTACATTCTGTTCAAACGCAGAAGGTTCGCTAATCCAACCATTGATACTTTGCAGTGACATCACATTGGGGGAGTTCTGCACATATGTTTATGACAGAATGTCCAGAAGTTACACTGCCAATAAAGTTTTAAGACAAAATGGATTAAAAAAAAAAGCCTGGATCGATGTTTGTGTTCATGGTCCTGTTTAGACTTTAATTTGTTTCAAGTGTCTCTCAAATGTATTCTAAAAAAATGTATTCTTTGCACTACTTTTTATTTTATTATTATTTTTTACTATTTTGTCTTAGGTACAGGCATGAAAATCCCTCACCTTTTGGCGAAATTCGCCATTTTGAAGTCAAAATGGGTGACCTACGTGAATCGTGTAGATCTGAGGAGAAAACATTAATTGACTTAGCAAAATTCCCGCAAGTTCGAAGGGCCGAACTGCGCTCCAGCGTCCAATCATGTTGCAGCATAATTACCCACTGATCGCGCTCGCTCCTGCCAATCATGACGATTAACGCTGTTGTATTTGCGCCTGTTCGCCGATTAGCTGTGAGCGAGCCTCGGGAATATACGCGGCATTTCATAAAAATGTACAAAATCCTTAACTTGTTACGTTAATGCTACGTAAGAAGGAACTCTCGCCTTGGGACACGTTCGGGATACGTCTGTTTCTCCGGAGCTCCAGATAAATATACGCGACACGTGCATACACGTGAATACGCAAACTATCAGGAGTGACCGTGTTCTTATGGGGTGAGTCATATCGTATTATTTCTGCATCAAAGGGACAGATTAGCTGACAGCAGGGGCCTAAACCAGGACTAAACCAAGACTAAACCAGGTCTAAACCAGGACTAAACCGGGTCTAAACCAGGACTAAGGGCTAGGGTTAGGGTTAGCACACCCTTCTCACCTTTTTCACCCCTGACCCGTTTTCATGCCTGTAGGTAGGTTTTTGTATTGTCTTTATATTGTATTTTGTACACTGTCCTTTTACACTATGGAATTTTGATATGGCAGAATTGACAATAAAGTTGACTTTGAACTTTGAACGTTGAACTTAAATGCTGCAGCCATTGCCTCTTTAACCTGAATAATATTACTTGTGTTGCCCTTAAGGCAATTGTTCCTTTAATAAATAATTTCTTTAATTTCATGTGTTAAAAAGAAATGTATGAAAAATCCCAGATCCCAGATACCTCTAAACCACCATGGGTGGTTTAGAGGTATCTGGGATCTGGGTATTTTTAAGGGGTATTTCATTGCATTTATGGTTTGGATTAAGAAGAAATTGTGGAATATTGTCACTTCCAGTTTGACGTTTTCCGGTTGCAGTTGTGGCCATGCAGCACGTGCGTCTGTCAGGATGGTCTTATCAATCCCTATCCACCCTGGAGCTCAAATCAGGCAATGCCGTGAGTTTCTTGATGCCTTTATAAGTTTGTAAACATTTATATTTTTCTATTACTAAGTGAATATGTAAAGTTTTATATAAGATGAAAGTACTTTGATTTGTCTCGCATTCGGCTCAGATCCTAAGAGCGATGTTGTATGCTACAGTTTTCACAATCTGAAGAGGAAAAGTACAAAACCTTCTCCTGTGTTTCTTCTTCAATGGTTTAACTCACTGTCATACGACATAATATTACTCATAAAGAAGCAAAAATGGCTGTCTGTCTTTTTCTTATGGCGTATAAAGATTTGCAGTGGACAGTTTTCAATTTTGGTTTTCAAAGGCACTGATCTGGACATGTTTTTGAAATCAAAGTCATATTTGAAACGTTAAGTTTCCAAATACATCGACAACGTTTGGCGAGTACACGATATACGCAGCTGTCATGTTGACGTGAAATCGCTGGGAGACAACTGCCCATTGAACTGTAACTGAATATCATTACTCATGCTCTCTACTCTGCTATCTATCTCCTTCTAATGTTCCGTCGTAATTCGTTTTAAATGCATGGCAGTTATTGACAACAAGTAATTTCCCGATGCGTTTTAAGCAACGTGTATTGACGTATGATTTCAAAACGCAAATTTAAGTCTTAATTTGAGCGCACAATCAATAGAATCTGTGAGCTGCTGTGGCTTCATCTTTGTCAGTTGGAGGGTCTCGCTGTGGAGGTTAAATCAATAACATTTAATTCTGTGAGCTTATATTATGGATGTTTCTGTCTTCATATGACCGTTGGCTGTTGACCGTTTAAAGTAGCGGTTTTCAAAATTTTGGATAATATTATTGCACTGAGAGAGAGGCACTTCTCAAAGTCCAGATTAGGTCCTTCATAAGTAAGCCTATTTAAAACTAAGGCTACCATAGGCTATGACGGACAGAGAGAAAATGATGGACATTAATGACATTAAGCTAAGCCCTCCCCCATCACTGACTATCTGTGGTGTGGTGTTTACATTCAGGAAAGGTCTCAGAATTAGAAGGTACTTTGTTAAAATGGAAATGCTTTTATAACAAAAAGTCCATATAATCATTAAATAATTCAGTAATACACAGGACTTGTTAAGTTAAAAATCACCTGTATTGTCAATTTAATACAATACAAAATAGTATAGTATTTAGTCCTGGTTTAGTCCTGATTTAGTCCCGGTTTAGTCCCGTTTTATTCCAGTTTTAGTTCTAGGTGTTTAATCGGGTTTAACCAGGACCGCGCGGCTAGCTGCCAGCTAGCTAGAATTTAGTTCCGGTTTTAGTCCTGGTTTAGTCCTGGTTTAGTCCCGGTTTAGTCCCGGTTTTAGTCCTGGTTTAGTCTTGGTTTAGTCCCGGTTTAGTCCTAGCAGAAATAGGCTAGGCTGCAATGAGCAGCCGCACTCCAGAGATATGTCACACGGTAATACAGGAAGAACTCCACTGTGTTTCTAAACTCCATCTTCACTAGAATCAGTTGGTTGATTTCAGCCCTGGAATTGTCATCCCATGGTGGAACAGTCTGAGCTTCAAGGTCCTTTGCGCAACTTTTCTCGTGAAGGTTCCGTCACCTACTTGTATCCATGAAGATGTTAATGATTGGCCTGGAATGTTCCATGGTAGAGCATTAAACACATCTATTTAGCGTTTATTCATTACACGTGTTTTTTCTAGTGTTAAAAATAGTGCTGTCAGGATTAATTACAGGATTTGCAATTAATTAATCAAATTAATCGCATTTTAATCTCGTGAGAGAGAAAGAGAGAGGCAACCCACTTTGCGATTAAGTTTGTCAGTTTTTCTGTGGTCGCTTTGCTCATTCGTTTCCCAAATTCTGCAAGCGTGGTTTGTTAAAGTGCGCTCACGCTCGCTCTATCACCGGTAACGATGGAACTTGTCCGCACGTGTTTATCGTTCAAATGATCCGTCAGGCTGGAGCAGCTTCGGTGATCGGAAAATTCTTTTTGACAAAAGCTACAAATCACAGCGTTTTTTTTAATCATCCCGTCTTCGTTCTTTTTATAAATAAAGTTGCCGTTCAAAGGCCCGAGCAGCGATTTGCTCGCCGCACGCCAAATTTAGAATGCGCATTGAATTTCCACTCATAAATAATTGTGTTGATTTTTATAACGCGTTAATTGCAGTGTAATTAATTAATCTAATCAACGCGTTAAACGGACAGTCCTAGTTCAAAAATAAAATAATTCCACAGATCTGACCTGTAATGTCACCTAAAGTTGTCTCCCTTGATGTAGATAGGTTTAATCTCTACTGTGGAACATTGTAGACAAAACAATAACATCTCTATGAAGACAAGAAGGTGATGGAAAGTTACGCAGTGCCCCTTTAATGTAGAAAGATGTAGACAAACTAATAATGCAGGATTATGCCGTACGTTATTTCTTCATTACACCATCCAGGGATTTAAAACAATCAAGACCTTCCCCCACACTGCTCAGACTATCCAGATTGAAGACTGAAGACTGAGGGCTGTAGACGTGCTCCTTGTCACTTTATGATAAGCCCCACAGAATCCCCCAGGCGCGCAGGTTAGCAGGGCCGGAGCGTGATAAACAGTGGAGCCCGCAGAATGTGTGAGCATAGTTTATTGTAGCCTTATCTAAAGCGATAATGGCACCGCTGGGGGTCCCGTAATGAGGGATGAGTGGGAAGTAACGTTATAAGAGGCGTTAATGTCAGATCAGATAGCTGCTCTGAGGAGAGGTAGGGGCCAGGCACGCTCAATATTTCTCTCCACGGTAGGTCCCCCGATCTGGAGAAAGGAGCTGAGTGGATTTAAGTGAAGGATACAAACGCGTTGGTGGTGGGCGGGCAAGTGGAAATGATGCGGCAGCGGGAAAGAATCTGAATTTAAGTCCACATTTTGCTATAAAGAACATTCACTTTTAGCACCGTTAATTAGGGCTGCCACCTCGTTCAGTTTCTATTAGGGATGCATTGAACCAATACGGGTAGATCAAGATCAAGATCAAGATCAAGATCAAGATCAAGATTGTTTATTTGTCATATGCAGGATCAACACAAGGTCAACAATGCAATGAAATGCTTAGGATCAGAAGAACCGTTGACTCGCTAAGATAGTCAGAAGTACTAATAACATGCAATAATAGTACATGGTAAAAAAAGTGTTGCAAAGTGCAGGGGAAGAAGTAAACAATATAATAAACAATATAATAAACAATATAATAAAATATGTAATAAAATAAAAAAGCAAGGTACAATGTACAAGGTGCAGGTAGGATTAAATCAAGATCAAATAAGGTGTAAGTATTTCACAGATTGCACATAATAGGGTGTGGTGTAGGTGTTGCATGTGGATTTCGTATTGCACATAGTATGATATAAATATTGCACATAGGTTATTGCACTGATTATTGCACATGTAACAGTAATTTACAGTGAGGTAGTGACAGACATGATATATTCATATAGAGCAGCAGCAGTAAACATAATTATGCATAATGAAAGGTAGTTTAGTGCAGTATTATTGAGAGTTCAGTATTATTTAGAGTATTACCCAGAGTTCAGTAGTCTGACAGCTTGGGGGTAATAGCTGTCTTTGAGTCTTTTTGTGCGTGCTGGCAGGCTCCTGTATCGTCTACCAGAGGGTAGCAGACGGAAGAGTCCTTGTGCCGGATGAGTATGGTCCTTAGTGATGCTGCGTGCTTTACGCAGACCCCTGCTGTGGTAAATGTCCTGGATGGAGGGGAGACTGCTGCCAGTGATGTCCTCTGCCGCTCGCACCACCCTCTGTAGTGCTTTGCGGCTCTGAGCGGTGCAGTTCCCATACCACACTGTGATGCAGCCCGTCAGCAGGCTCTCGATGGTGCACCTGTAGAAGTTTGTGAGGATGCTGGTGTTCATACCAAACTTCCTCAACTTCCTCAGGAAGTAGAGTCTTTGTCGGGCTTTCTTAACCACAGTGTCTGTATGTAGTGTCCAGGACAGATCCTCAGTGATGTGTACCCCAAGGAACTTAAAACTGCTGACCTGCTCCACCTCAGCGTTGTTGATGGAGATGGGGGGATGCTGGTCTACACGCTGTCTCCTGAAGTCCACGATCATTTCCTTAGTTTTGCTGACGTTCAGAGAGAGGTTATTTTCCTGACACCAGCTGGTCAGTGATTTCACCTCGTCTCTGTAGGCGCTCTCATCGTTGTTGGTGATGAGGCCTAGGATGGTGGTGTCGTCAGCAAACTTGAGGATGGTGTTGGACCTGTGCCTGGCGGTACAGTCATGGGTGAACAGGGAGTACAGGAGAGGGCTGAGGGTATCGGATATTGATGCCGATACTTAAAAATGTGGACATGGACATCAGCTTCCAAATGTCGGTCCAGTCGATAACCTGGTTGGAAATTTAAAGGTCCCATGGCATGAAATTTTCACTTTCTGAGGTTTTTGAATGTTAATGTGAGCTCCCCTACCCTGTTTAGGCCCCCACATGGTTAAAAGTTGCGAAATGTCTAAACTTAGCATTTGCTATCCTTTTCTGCGTTAGAAAAAATCAGAGCTCAAACGGGCGATTTTGAACAAGGAAACTTATTGACGTCAGCTCGAAAAAAGAAATGCAAATGCAGTTCCACCCCTGTCTCTCTGTACTCAGCATCTCTGTAAATCACGCCCAGAGAGTTTGGACTGCGAATGCGCTAGGCAATGCGAAATGTGTTTTTTTATTTGCCTGGAGGAACTTGCGAGTGTTTCTAGGCTCGGAAGTCCTTTATCTGAGCCTGTGGATATCTGAAACAGCAGTGGTTTAATTTTATTTTCTGTGGAAATGTGTTTATTTTTCAATGGAATGCTTCTCATCTCTCCCTCCGCTCAAAAACACGGAAGTGGGTCAGAGCGCACAGGCACAGCTGAGAGCGGAGAGTTTGGCCACGCCCCCACCCTCTACTATAGACCATCTCTGTCCTCCTCATTTGCATTCAAGCAACAACGCCCATAATGGAGTGTTCCAGAGTGACATTTATGACTCTTTCTCATCTTAATCTCTCTTTGAGAGATTAAGATGAGAAAGAGAGTGTTGATTTTGAAGAAGGATTCATTTACAGTATTAGGTTTTAAGGAGCCATATAAAAGCATCAAGAAGTACCATGTCATGGGACCTTTAAAGTGCCTACGACAGGTTGGACCACGCAGTCAATTAAAACACAGCTAAGATCATTATATTTACGATCTTACACCTTCTTTCCCAGTTTGGCCAGTTTTTAGGTTTCATCAATTTTACTTCCTGGTTGAAAATCATGACATCACACTATGGAATTTCACACCGGTTACCTAGCAACCATGATATAGAGTAGGCCAAAACTCCTCTAATGTTCACAGATTATTATTTGACATATACATTTATGAGAAAACTCCTTTATTTGGTTGAAATCATATTTAAAGTATAAGAAAAATGTGTTTTGTAAGTTTAAATTGCGCCTACATTTTTCTCCAAAACAGAACTCTTTCAATATATTTTTTAACTTTTCGTCACAAACCACTTCCTGATTGGCGTAAAACTATAATATATATTTACAACGGGGCTTATCCCATCAAATTAAGTTGAAATTAGAGAATAACCTTTTACTGGTCATAGTCTGCCCATAAAGTCTCATAATATTTGGACTTATTTACACGAAGTTGTTCATAAGCCACAGCTCCAGAACATATCTGGATCAGATTTGTTATATTTTATTTTTGTTTTAAGGAAATGAATACTATTTTTAGTCTCTGCACCGTTATTTGTTAATATTGGGCGTCTAAGGCTACGTTCAGACTGCAGCCTGAAGTGACTCAAATCAGATTTTTTTGCCCTTATGCGACCTGTATCTGATCTTCTAATGACAGTCTGAACGACACAGATCTGATTTTTTCAAATGCGACCCAGGCCACTTGGATATGTGGTCCTAAAACCGATACATACCCGATCTTTTGACATGCGACTTCAATCTGAATGGCCAGGTCGCATTATCCAACCTACACGTCATCAACAAGCAACAAACGTCACTATTCGGCGCTGAAATAAGTGGAAACAGAACTGGACTGTATTTTAGGAGATAAACGTTGAGCCCAACGTTGAGCCGATAGAATTGCTGGATAGCTGCGTTACTGAAGAGGAACCCATAAAACGCCATGGCCAAAAACCTCGTCCTTCACCTTCTCAGTCTCCTCCTTAAAACAAATCAGTTGTACATGTTCTGGCTCTGGTACAACAGCAACCTTAAAATCTCCAGGCGCTCAATGCTAGCGTCTATGTTTAGGCGACTTCCTTAAACACTGAGCACGCTCGCTGCATGTGACGTCGTTGTGTCCTCCAAGGCACATGCGGGATGCTTTTGGGGCATTTAAAGTTTGCACTGGAGATCACATACAAGTCGCATTTAATTGGAAATGTGAACGACCTCGCAAAAAATCGTATTTCACAAAAAAATCCGAACTGAGCTTTAAGCCCTGCAGTCTGAACGTAGCCTTAATTACTTACTTAGATCCATAGTGTATCCATAGTAACACACAAACCCTGCATATGTATTAAAGGTAGCCGTTCACTACTGGTGTTAAACTATCGCTTCATAATATCACAAGGTGGAACAGAGCATTTTGAGATTTAGAGATTTAGATAGACTAATAATAAAAGCTGACTCCAGCATGTGTGAATGAAAGCTTTGGAAGTGTGTAGGAGTGGGGTAGAATCTGAATTTAAATTGAGGATTTGCTATTGACAACTATTCACTTTTCATTACGACTTCCAGATTGAAATCAATGCATTTGAACGCAATTAGCAAAACGCAAGGGTTGCAGTTTTTGAAGTGCCACGATTTCCTTGACAAACAAAAACAAAATATCTTACTCTGGATAAAAAATACTGTGGTTTAGGGGAAATCACTGGATTTTTCCCATTTTGTTGAGCCAAAGTTAAAGGTACGCTATGTAACTTTTTGTTTGGGGGTCAGCTAATCTTTAACTAATCTTAAAAAAAAACAAAAACAGCTGGTTAGCTCAACTGGTAAGTCACTGACTTTCCCCCTGGGGGTTGTGGGTTCAAATCCCCCCCCGGGCAATGAGCTAACCAGTGTGGGTCCTTGGGCAAGACCCTTCACGGTACTGCCCCCCGGGCGCCGAAAAAGATGGCTGCTCACTGCTCCTGAAAAAAAAGGATGGGTCAAATGCAGAAGTCAAACTTCTCCCGTGTGTCATTGTGTGTGAGACCAATAAAGGCTTAATCTTAATCTTAAGCTACCTGCTTATTTCTATGGTTACGTCAATGCTCTGCCTGAAATGTTCCATAGTATGACATTAAACAGCTCTACCTTACATTTATTCAAATACAAATGGTTTTATAGCTCAAAAATACCAAGAAAAACAGGCATTCTAACTGTGAGCGGGGTCGCCTCTCCACAGATCTGACCTGTAACTTGGTCTGGTTTGGTCTCCATGAAGATAGAAAGGTTTAATGCCAAACTGTGAAACATTCCAGACGTGGAGCGTCAAATGCGTTTCTCCATGGAGATGTTATATCTCCATGGAGAAACGCATTTGACGGACCCTCCACCAGAAAAGTTACACAATGCAGCTTTAACTGAAATGTAAAAAAAAAAAAAAATCAGCTATAGATTCTGATTGTTTCTAGAGCAGGATACTGAAAGAAAAGAACTGTAAAAATTAGAAACTGTTTATTTTCCGATAATGAGGAAGTGCACAGTTAACGTCGGAGCACTGCAAACTGTTTCAAATGAGCTAGTTCTGTTTTTCACATTTTAAGAGAGTAAAATTCTTCCTTTTAATGAGACTTTTTCAGTTTTTATTTTCCCCTGGAATCTGAAAATACCATTTTGTTTGGTTATGTTGTAGAAAAGTGGTGATTTGAGCGCACATACCAAAGCGGGCTATCTCTAGGTTCTGGCTGTGTACCACGAAACACATATTGTTGCTTCAAAATAGGATTCCAAAGTTGAGTAGATTGTCTGATATTATCTTTCTCCTTTTTGTGCGGGTGGCCTGTGTGAAAATGATGCTATCTCTACCGTCTGTCTATCTCTGGATTTCCCACGTCTTTATCGAGGAGTAAACAGTAAAGAATCTTGGTGTCTTTCCTTTTCCTTTTGTCCAGGGCTACAAGATTAATCTCAATCGAATTACAGAATTATCAAATCGCAGTTACAGCCTCTACGATTTGATAATTCTGTAATTCGATTGAGATTAATCTTTAACGTTAATCGCTTCACATTCACGTTTCACCTAAATATCTCCTGTTGACGCAGAAATAATATGACCGCATGAAAGCTGAAGTATTTAAACATGTCCTAATGTCTGTATTGTCAAAGTTTAGAGGCACTTTACTCACCACATAAGATTATTCGCGTACCCACGGTCTTTCGGCAGCTAAAGTATCCGATCGCATTCTGTACATGAGCTCCGGAGAAACGGACGTGTCCCGAACGTGTCCCGAACGTGTCCCGAACGTGTCCCGAGGAGAGAGCTCTCCTTCCTTCTTACATAGCATTTACAGTCAAAGTTATGGATTTTCTCCATTTCACTGTCCTTATTCTCTTCAAATGCAGCGTAAATATTCAAGAGCTGCTCACAGCTGATAGGCAGAAAAAGAAAACAAAAGAGCGCCAATCGTCACGTGATTGGTCCGCTGCGGCAGTATCGTAATTTACGCACTCCCCGATTCTTTCCGAAAAACAAGCCAATTTCACAGACATGTATGGTTTTTAAGCAGCCAATGCTGTTATCTGAAACATGGAGTGGCTTCTTCATGATCTCAAATAGCACAAAAATAGCAAAAATAGCAAAAAATAAAAAAATAAATAATAAAAATCACAAATAAAAAAAAACACTGCTTCAAACATGATTTTCACGTTTTCACGAATCCCGACATGTGGTGGGTGTTGTTGTCACAATTTTTAAAGTATTTTTTTAGTGCCGTAGATTCCTCCATAAATAAGACTCTAGATTTACACACCAAATGGGGAAATAAAAACACCAGGATCACGTAGAGCGAATTAATGCAAACATTTTAAGGCCATTATTTAGCGTTCTTTTCTAACACTATGTTCCACGTTGTGATGTCATGTGGTAATACAGGAAGTGCTCCACTGTGTTTTCAAACTCAGCCCTGGAATTTCCCATCTCTACAGAACAAATTAAAAAAAGGTAAAATGTAGCTGTTAACTTGAAAACTACCGCTTCATGACATCACAGGGTGCAACAGAGAATTTTGAGCTTTGAAGATGTAGACAGGCTAATAATAAAAGACTACTCAAACATGTACATAAAACAAAACAACTTGAGGTATGTTTTTTGATGAGGTAACAAAATTCTAATGATTTAAAGGTGCATTTTGTAACTTTTTAGGCGGAGGGTCCATCGGTTCATCACCTGCTTTTCTCCATGGAGATGCTTTTGCTTTGTCTGGAATGTTTCACAGTATGGCATTAAACCTTTCTATCTTCATGGAGACCAAACCAGACCATGTTACAGGTCAGATCTGTGGAGAGGCAACCCCACTCACAGTCAGAATGCTGGTTTTCCTAGGTATTTTGAGCTAGAAAACCACCTGTAATTTAATAAATATAAGGTAGAGCTGTTTAAAGTCATACTGTGGAACGTTCCAGGCAGAGCAATGACATATCCAAGTACGGACCCCCCAATCATAAAGTTACACAGACCCTCCAGGAATTCGCGATGTTGCGATTTGCAACTTCAACGCAACTTCAGCCAATCCCCGCGAATTCAGGGCGGTGTTGCAATTTTGACCAATCACCGCAACTTTCCCGCAATTTTTCCTAATTTTGACCAATCATCGGCGACGTATTGAACGCCGACCAACTTCCTTCTGTGTAGGAGACATAACTGAGATGAGGTGCACGGTGCGTTTGTGTGTGTGTGTGCGGCAGAGGCGGTGGGTCACGTGAGTGTGGGTGTGTGCGTGTAAAAGCGCGCGCTCACCTGTCACACAGAGGAGAGAGTCAGGGTTGGGGTGTAGCCGTATTTTTTTGTTGATCGCAAACCATTCATTCATCTTTCACGTTAATCTGTTCATCCTGCTGGTTTTCATGAGTTCCATTTCATCCTGCTGCGCTGTCATAGCTGTGTGCGCTCTTTTTGTAATAAATGCACAAAACGCATATCTGGATCTCAGCGTATCTGTCACCATAGCCTCCTCTTTGCGCGTCACAAATCTGCGAGCCAGAGGACCCAACCTCATATTCGGCGGCTAAAAGGTTTGAGTTTGGAAGCCGCAACATTCTGCTTTACTTCTGTGTGACAAAACAAAACTGCGGCCGTGTCCCAGTTCCCAGAGCGCACAGCTCGGAGCGCGGCCCGAAGGGGGCTCAGACTGCAGTCAAGGAGGTGCACACTTGCTCAGCCCCGACTGCAGTCCGCGGACCGCTTAACGACTGCGGTCTTCAGACCGCGTGTTAACTGCGCATGGGACAAAAAAGAAGTGGGACAGCAGTCGTCGCGCCGGTGTTCTGTCGAAATGTGTGACGCACATGCCCTTCGGGCCACGATCCGAGCCGCGCGCTCTGGGAATTGAGACACGACTTCTAATGGCAAAGAAACATGTCTGCGGCCAGCCACCTGCCCACAAAAATAACAGCAAAAGACGCGCGAAACAGTTCCCCTCCTAGTAGTAATTTATTTTCGATGTTGGTAAGGTTGTTTTAGGACCATATCTGTGATCTCTGTGTCCTTGTATTATTCTTTATCAGTAATAACTCAGTATTCAAAATATTACTCAATTTTAATTACAAAAAGCGAAAATCGCAACTATTTATCGCAACTTTCACTTCCTCCCGCAACAAAATCGCAACAAAAACCTTAAAAGCATCGCAACTTTCATCGCAACTTTTTAGAAAAGCTCCCGCAAATTCAGGCATTTTAGCCCGCAACAATCACAAAAAATGCCCGTGAAATCCTGGGGGGTCTGGTTACACAGTGCACATAAGAGCTCATAAGAGTTGATTTTGCGTAATACAGGGCCGTACAGCTTGATTGTGAAGCAGCTGGAGATGCACTGGATGGTGAGTGGGCACCAGAAGGAAGTCCAACTCGTAGTTCATGTGGAGTTACCGTAGCTGTGTAGCTTGCCCCGCGGCTCTGCTTTGTTTTATCTTCAATTGAAAACTTCTGAGTCCTCCACACCTCCTGACGCCCCCTCTCCACCCAGATGAGAAACACACAGAGATCAACTAATCACCAGAGAAAGCCCCCCAGCAAAGACAATAAGAGAAACAGGCCTTTTGTTGTGGAGTTGGATCAGCGATATTGGTTAATGAACATGGATGTAATTGAGAGCTGTTCGCTTGTTTTCAAATCTAGATTTGTTGTTGCTTTTTTATAGAGTCTTTACCATATCTTTCCATGCGACTTGATTTGCGATTTATATTTTAATAATAGGATTCTGAGTTTAAAGTTCACATTTTAAACGGATCGAGAAGAATTGACAAAAATCTGAAGAATCGCATACGTTTGTACAGACGTAAACTAGAGGTTTGGCGTGTTTTTATGCAGAGAAACACAAGATATTTTGTTGTTTGTGAAGGAAATTATGGTATTTCAAACTCTTTGCGATTTGCTACTTGCGTCCCTTCAAATTTTGATTTGTTTGCAATTGATCTTTCAGCCCTCGTGAACATGTTAGCGTTTCAAACTCCCATGAGGCTTGGGGCCCTTCTGAGTTGTTTTTTTGGGTGTTCCAGTTTCTCCCTAGCCTGGGAATTCCCAGGCCGCTTCCGTTCGTTTCGAACTGGAAGGCGGCCTGGCAGCTCGTCCAAGCGAGAGTCCCAGATTTAGGGCCCCAATCAGAGAGCGGGGGAGGGGTGGAAAGACGGTGACGCGTACTACATGACAAACGGAAGCTTGTAGTTTGAACTGACAACTGACATGATTGGCTATGGACTTACGTATACGCTCAATGATAGACATTCATAACGCCCAATAAACGGCCGTTGGCAATCGCTAACCACACCTAAGCTACGGGATTTTTCGAAGCGAGCTCCTAGACCCATATCTCACTTGTGATATGGTCAGGTGTTAACCAGACTAGTTTCTCCCATCTTTAAATAAATAAATAAAAATAATACAACAACAATTAATTATGAATAATTTGAAGGATTATTGAAATCAGTACCCTGATTTCTCAATCCGTATTGACAGAAATCAGTTGTGTTTTGCATACTAAAGTGAGAATTGCAACCAACCGTGCAGTGCCTTGGGACCCATTTCCAGATCAGGGGCACCTGTCTTAAAGGTACATTGTGTAACTTTTCTGATAGAGGGTACGTCACCTGCTTGACTCCATATTTTTTCTGAAATGTCAAAGTCAAAGTCAACTTTATTATCAATTCTGCCATATGTGTTCGACATACAGTGAATTGAAATTCTGTTTCCCTCTGGCCAAGCAAAAAAACATTATGAAACTTTCTGAGTCAGCTATGTAGTAAATAGTAATAGTAAATAGTCTTATTACACCCAGTTATATACCAAACTAGGATATGAAACGATATTTGGGAGCTGATAACCGATCCAGCACCAATGTCCAATTCCAGTATCGGATCGCTGCACCGTTAAAATTTTTGTTGTAATATAGCAAATTCTGGGGTCACTAATAGAAATGATCAGGTTCAACAGTTATTTCCTGGCAAAGAACTAATTACTATGAGAAAACTATCTCTGTTCAAAGTTCACATTTTAAACAGGTCCATAAGAATTGACTAAAACACTGAAATATGACCACAAAATCACACTAATCAAACTACAAGTTTAGCAGTTTTTATGCGGAATAACAGAGGATTATTTTGTTCTGTGTTCTACAGTATGGCATTTAATTCAACTAGCTACATGGAGACAAGCAAACCACATCACCAGGCCAGGTTACAGGTCAGATCTGTCTAGAAGACGACCCGCTGACAGAAAATTTGCACGTTTTTGCAGTATTTTTCAGTTATAAAAACACCTGTAATTGAATAAATACAAGATACGTTTGCCATACTGTGGAACATCCCAGACAAAGCAATACGATCACCATGGAGACCAGCAGATGGCGAGCTCTCCAAAAGTTACCCAGTGTACCTTTAAGTAATCAGGCATATCTCCTGCCCAGACAGAGGGAGAACATGCAAACTCCTATTATCTCCTTTATCTATTTCCATGGAGACGAGATCTGTTAGCGAATCCTTTTGTTGTCCATCTCTTCACCTGCAAATAAACAGTTTTAGTGCTTTCATTTAGTTCGACTTGCTGGAATATCTGAATAAATTGATCACAAATGACTCCAAGATTGTAAACTAATAAGGCAGACAAAGCAAATTGGATTCCTCTACCTTTGAACTAACGGGAGTTTGGTTAGATTCCCGTGCTTCTCCGGAGACCACGCATCTTAAGGCTCCTGGCGGTGCCTGCACGCCACTCCACTAAGACAACTTCTTGAAATAATGGCAAATATTAAATCTCCCACTTGAGAAAAGCAACAGTCATTAGCGGAGGCAGCCTACAATCCAGATAAAATGAATGGATGCATTATTCATTTATTGTCATCAAAAAGCACTGGCTAGTGAGCGAGCGGAGAAGCGCGGAGTGTTTCATGTGTCGGGGTTTTTTTGACAGACTGCTCCCCAATCAGCTCATATCCACATTGTCAACGCCGTTCTCAGAGAAAATGAATAGATCGGATGATATACTGTTTATATAAATGGACATAGCCAACCCACGAGCCGCCACGCTTCAAATTACCGGGTTTCAGATGACATCGCTAAATTCTATAGGTCATTAATATTTAATACAGTTGGGGGCAGCTAAAATTAATATTGTTAGAATTAGGGATCCAGCTTTTTCTGTTCTGATTTCTGATTTTACCTGATACCTGATATGAACCGATACCAGGGCAGAGACAGAGAACAGCATTTATTTTCTTAAAACAAAAATAAAATAAGGCAAAACTGATCCAAATGTGTTAATTATCTCTTAAGTCAACACAGAACAACATACAATAAACATGATGAGACTTTCTGGGTCAGCTATGGCATTTAATTATGACTGATGAAGGTCTAAACTGGAGGTTCCATATAAATTACACTAAAAGCAAAATTTCCAAATCAGTTGCTGTGTTGCATAAAGTGAAGTTCTCACTAAACAGTGCAGCATTTTTAACTTCGTATAACGCTATAATTGCACCATATCTGATGTTCTGTGTGGAAATTTGGGGGTCGACATGTAAAACTCACCTACAGTCATTTGTTTTACAGAAAAGGGCTTTGAGAATGATCACAAACACTCAGAGCCATCCAACCCATTATTTGTTAAACTTAAAGTGTTGAAAATGTGTGATATTGTCGAATTAAGTATCTTCGAAGTCATGTATAAAGTGCAGAGTGTTACCTGTAAATATTCAAAGACTGTTTGAGATGAGAACAAGAACTATAATTTAAAAGGAACCGACATGTTTGAAAAACCCAGATTCAGAACCGAGGTTATGGAGCGAAGCGTCGCTGTGAAAGGAGTTCATTTATGAAAAGTCTTAACAAAGAAATCAAAGAATCAAGTACAATAACGACATTAAAAAACAACAACATCAAATCCAGTGTAATGTGTATGTATGAAAAAGAAAACTTAGTTGAAGTTTTCTGTTTACAACTGATTAATAATTGTGATTGGAATGGAATGTATTGATGAAATGTTTTATCGTCACTATCGGTGTTATTGTCTGGAAAAGGGAAGAGGGGCAGATAACATAAGATTACTCTTCTTTCTGCTCCTTTCATTCAATTTTTTGTATCGTTATTACACTGTTGATGTCTTTTTATACTTTATGAATGAAATAAACTAACAAAAATAAAATAAAATAAAATAAATAGTAATAGTAAATAGTAAATTATTAGATCCAGTTATATACCAAACTAGGATAACGGCTGAAATGATATTTGGGAGCCGATAACCGATCCAGCACCAATGTCCAGTTCCAGTATCGGATCTGTGCATCGCTAGTTAAAATTTTTGTTGTAATATAGCAAGTTCTGGGGTCACTAATTGAAATGATCAGGTTCAACATTTATTTCCTGGCAAAGTACTAATTACTTTGAGAAAACTAGGGATGCACAATATATCGGCATTAACATCGGTATCGGCCAATATTGCCAAAATTTTAAAACATCGGTATCGGCCCGATGTGTAAAAGTGGGCCGATATTAACGGCCGATATTTGTCAGTACAGTAATCCCTCGAATTAACATTTTCTCACATTTCTCTCTCGTTTAAACACTCAAACTTTCGTAGATTTTCAACAAAATGTGTAAATAGTGAAGCGTGGTCTAGTCCTGGTTTAGTCCAGGTCTAGACGTGGTCCAGTCCTGGTTTAGTCCAGGTTTAGTCCTGGTCCAGTCCAGGTTTAGACCTGGTCTAGACCTTGTTTAGTTCGTGTTTAGTCCTGGTCTAGTCTCGGTCTGGTCCTGGTCTAGTTCCAGTCCACCCCCCGCGTCCCCCATCTATAACATCAATCGGCAAAGGTCCCTTAGCCAATCAGAACGCAGAACACAATGTTAGACTACAAAAAAAAAAAGTTACACTTTTTTTTTAAAAATTGAAAATTCAAAAATTCATTTTGCATGATTTTCAGTCTGTATAAAATGTTATCTCAGAATTAAAAAATAAATAAATAAATAAATATCGGTATCGGTTAATATCGGTATCGGCCGATAACAACAACATTAATATTGGTATCGGCTAAAATTTTCACATCGGTGCATCCCTAGAGAAAACCGTTAACACGTCCAGATGAATTGACTATAAGACTGAAATATGACCACAAAATCACATTTCAGATCATGTTTGCAGATTTAAAGGTACAGTGTGTAGGATTCGTGGCGCATAGGTGGATGGTGGCTATTGCACTTCCTGTTTTAGCTATGGCAGACCTCGAGGGTCACCCGGGCGCGCCGTAACACGGACAGCTCGTGTACCCGTGCACGAACCGCGCGCTGCTACTGTATAAATAAAACGCGGTCCCGTTCACTGTTTTTTTTTTCTTTTTGCATGAAAGCACACATTCCCGATCGTGTACCATGACAGTCTACACATCAAATGAAACCTTACAGTCTCCTCTTTTTGACTATGCAATTCATTTCCCTGCACAACAATCACTCCCCGGGCACATGGGGCTTTTATACGGAAAGGTTTGTTACTTAGCTTACCTTTGAAGGCTCTGGACAGGTCAAACTCTGTATTTCACCATAAACTTGGTCTCAATCTGTCTGTAAGGATCCAGCGAATAAAATCCAGTAAAACAATTTAGTCCAAAACATGTGTTAGATCCATTACGACGTGTGATCCGGCAACATGCTTGTCGTTGTTTACCCAAAACCACGAGCCTTGCCGAAGGCGAAGGCGGAGCCCAAATGTCCTTCTGCGGCTCTCGTAATCAAAATGGCTGCCTCTATATGGGGACGATCCCCCTTTTATGCAGGTATATCTAAGTCCAACAGAATACTTTGATTTCATGTTGGAAGTGAAAAGGCTTGGAAAACAATGTATTTTTGAATGGATATCTTCAATTTCTGTAATTAACGGGTAAAAATCTTACACACTTTCCCTTTAAACTACAAATTTAGCAGTTTTAACAGAGGATTATTTTGTAGCGAATTGGCTAATTCCACAGAGAAAAGCAGATGGCAGATCCTCCACCAGAGAAGTTACACAGTGCTCCTCTAAAGACTGGTCCAGTGTTCTTAAATGAACTTTCTTTTACTTGTTCTTGTTCTCGCGTCCGTCCGTATAAAAATGTTTCGCCCTCTGTCGAAGCAGGTCAGACGTATGGCCACGTTCAGCTTACATATCTTTGGACCACATTGATCCTAACGCCTGTGTTTGAAAGAAAGAGTCGAGCTCATGTCCTCAGGCAAAGTTTTTTCAGCCATTTGAAAGTCTTCCTAGCGCAGATTCAGGGCCATAAAACAGCACAGAAAACCTTTAGCCCCACGCGCTTTAGAGATGGATATCGGAGTCAGGAGGTAAACCCAGAAGGCAAATAAAAATCTTTACAATAAAAATTTACAATAGTGGCTAGCTCGGATGTAAACTCTGCTTATGTGATTATGTGATTTGGCCTGTTGGCGTCACCTGCTTGTCTCCAACGAGATACAATGGTCCCTCGTTTATCGCGGTGGTTACGTTCTAAAAATAACCCGCAATCCGCAAAGTCGGTTTTAAGGCTGTAAACGCCTCACCACACACATTCTACACTTTTCTTAGAATGGCATTAACATTTTCTCACATTTCTCTCTCGTTTAAACACTCAAACTTCTGTAGATTTTCAACAACAAAAATATTAATAGTGACACGTGTATTTCTTCGTCCTTTTTCTGAGTGAAGAACATGGTTATGGGGAGTTGTTGGTGCTCTTTTTTCTTTTGGGTGATAAGATTCTTATAAACAGACATGCCACCTTCGATTATACTTGAGAACGTTTTGTTGAAAAATTTTGTCGGGGAGAAAACTTGCAAACATACAGCACTTCAGAGTCACACTGCGAGCGATCGAACATTTATATAAATTTGGCTGAACAGATTCTGTACTGTACAGGAGATATGGCGCGGAGGAGAATGGCGGACAAATCGGCAAAGGTCTACAGTCGCTTAGCCAATCAGGATGCAGAAAACAATGCACATTGATACACTATAAAAAAAACTGGCTGTGATAGGTGAACCGCGTTATAGCGAGGGACCACTGTATATACTTTAAAGGCCCTATATTACACAAAATGGATTCTTAAGAGTAGGGATGCACCGATGTGAAAATTTTACCGATATCCGATATTAATGTAGCTGCTATCGACCGATACCGATACCGTGTTGTTGGTTTTTTTTCTTCTTCTTTTTTTCTTTTATTCTGAGATAACATTTCATACAGAATGAAAATCATGCAAACTTAATTTTTTATGTCTTCTTTTATTTTCAAAAAGTGTTTTGACTCCTGATTTTTTATTTATTTTTTTTCAATTTGTTTTTTATAGTGTAACTTTTTTTTTTATAGTGTAACATTGTGTTCTGCTTCCTGATTGGCTGAGAGACCTTTGCCGATTGATGTTATAGATGGGGATTGCGGGGAGGGGGACCAGGACCAGACTGGAACTAGACCAGGACCAGACTGGGACTAGACCAGGACTAAACGTGGACTAAACCAGGACTAGACCAGGTCTAAACCAAATCTAAACCTGGACTGGACCAGGACTAAACCTGGACTAAACCAGGACTGGACCAGGTCTAGACCTGGACTAAACCAGGACTGGACCAGGTCTAACCCAGGATTAAACCACCGTGTGTGGCTCTTTGCCTGGTTTCGTGCGGCTCTTGCGTTCGTTCATGTCGAGGTTTGATGTGCGTGTTCGGACTGCATGCCTCCGGTTTGGACACGGGTCTCGTGCTCGCAGCCCCAGGTGGGACGCGCGGTCTCGCGCCAGTCATGCTGCTCTATCATGGATTTGAGCACGATGAGCGGGTGCACGTGCCCCCCCCCCCCATGCTTCACTATTAATACATTTTGTTGAAAATCTACGAAAGTTTGAGTGTTTAAACGAGAGAAATGTGAGAAAACGTAAATTCGAGGGATTACTGTGCTGACAAATATCGGTTGTTAATATCGGCCCACTTTTACTCATCGGGCCGATAACGATATGTTAAAAATTTGGCAATATCGGCCGATACTGATATTAATGCCGATATATCGTGCATCCCTACTTAAGAGCTTTAAGTTATATTAGAATGTTCTCACCTCATCAAAAACATACCTGGAGTGTTTGAGTAAACTTTTATTATTAGTTTGTACATCTCCAAAGCTCAAAATACTCCAAAAATACTGTTCCACCTTGTGATGTCATGAAGTGGACGTTTAACAGCTACCTTTTATCTTCTGTTCAGTAGAGATTGGCGATTCGAGAGCTGAAATTATCCACGTGATTCTAGTGAAGGGGTGTGGAGTTTAAAAACACAGTGGAGCACTTCCTGTTTTAGCACATGACATCACAAAATACAGAGTGGAAATACATAAAATCAAATAATATGTCACCTGTGACTTCACCTGCTTGCAAGCGTAGACATAGATATGTTTAATATCATCCTGCGGAACTTTCCAGGCAAATCAGTAACGTCTCCATGGAGAAGAGGAAGTGGCTGCTGACAAATCAGAAAAATTACAGAGTGCAGCTTTAAGTTTAAAAAAGTATATTTTCTAGTGCATAAGCTTGAGGGTTTTTTTTTAATTTACTTCACAAGACCAGTTTAGTTCCTTTAAAAATACATTATTCAACAAGTTCAGCCTTAGGATTTTTTTTTTCTATAATTTCTTCCAGCTATATTTATAACGTTATCAGAACTCTTTCGTTGCTCTCCCTACACACATACACAGTTTTAAATTCCAGTCAGGTCACAGTGCCATTCAGAGTGTTATATCTGATAGAATAAAAGCATCTGTATTTCTTCCACGGACAAGGCTGAACCATTTGTACGACTATGGCTGGCTCTTGTGCTGTTTTAACTTAACTTTGCACCGGCACAACTCTGCATCTTTATCTACTCACCACATCTTCATATAATATATTTTCACCACAGACTTTTACTGACAGACTGAAATCTTCCATCCGAGGGAATAAAGAGATGGATGATGTTGTTTCCTTTCCTCATTTACCCTCTCGAAGTTGTATTTAGAGTGATTCATGCCTGTTTGAGTCATCTTCGTTCTCCTCAATTCTCCTCAATTCAAGACGTCATAATGCTGATCTTCACCACTAATGTTATTAACCCACTGCTACTTTGTTCTGAAATTTTACTTTCTTAGTCAGTGATGTGTGTGCAGCTATCCACATGTAACCCAGGTTATAAAATGTGCCTAAACTGCGTAAAATGCAGTATTTTTTTATTTGATGAACTCTTTCTTTTACAAAATATTATAATATTATGAACAACCTGAAACTTTAAAGGGATATTGCGTTTTTTTGTTTTGTTTTTATGTGAATCTGTATGGCATCCCCTTCAGCAGTATCGACCATTAAAGGAGAATTAACGTTTTTTTTACAATCTGAGCATTATTTCGGTGATAAAACAAGTTGTTTTACTCACCCATAGCACTTTGGTGTCATTTGGAGCATTTCTGGAGATGTTTTAGTTCAGCGATATCCGTAACGTGAGTTGTCGGGGCATATGTTTTTCGGTCTCCAAATAACACAAACTTTGCACTTTTCACATCATAGAAGCTCAATGTCTTAGTCTACACTTTCGTTTGAGTCAAAAGTGGCCTCTAATCTGAGATTTTGCCATAATTTCGAGTAGATGAGGAGGCCAGTGAGCATGTGCACATTCACAGCTGATTTCGCTCTCAGCTCTCGGGACCCAAACATGAAACGCAAAGCTTTTGCGTGTTTGCAGTACCCACTTCAGTCAGGACGATTTTTTACCAGCAAAGGAAAAGAAAGAAGGCCAGCAGATTCAGTGTGCGATTCTGAGAGGTAATGCGAAACCGATGGCTGTTCTCCGCGCTGCTCCTAAAACTGTCTCCACTTCATTTTTCCGTATCCATTCTGTCTCCTCATCCGCATACTCCTCTTCAGTCCTCAGTCCTCCATAAGTCCTCTTCAGCCTCAAAGTCCGAATCTTCTGCCATGTGTCGCTCGCAACAGAAAAGTTGGGTCTTCTTATCTGCAAAGTAAGCTGTGACTCCGCACATGCGCACTGGCCTCCTCATCTACTCGAAACTATGGCTAAATCTCGGATTACAGGCCACTTTTGACTCAAATGAAAGTGTAGACTAAGACATTGAGCTTCTATGATTTGAAAAGTGCTAAAGTTTGTGTTATTTGGAGATATCGCTAAACTAAAACATCTCCGGAAATGCTCCAAATGACACCAAAGTGCTATGGGTGAGTAAAACAACTTGTTTTATTACCGAAATAAGGTTCAGATTGTAAAAAACATTAATTGTCCTTTAAACGTCCCCGCTAACTTACCGGAACTACTTTCGTCAGCTCCAGAACCGGGCAGGACTCGGCTCAGAGGACACGGTCAGTGGTAAGTTAGTGTTAATGGACAACACTGCTGAAGGGAACGCCATACAGATTCACATTAAAAAAAACAAAACGCAGTATCCCTTTAAGAAAAACGCAATTTCAACACAAGCATACAGGTTTCCCATTCACCTCCGTCAACAAATACGAATTAGTCAATTTTTTTTGGAAAATCGTGCACTCGGTGTCCACTTTTCTCACTTTTGGCATTTTGCTGATGAGGGTGTCACGGTCAACAGTCAAAACGATGGTCCTTTAAGAGCGTTTGGAAAGAGGCGAGTCTTCATTTGTGCTGCTCTGGTGGGAGGGGCCACGCACAGAGGCGCTGGAGACGCTGCTATGCTAAACTGCGCAGAAAAGCGGCGCAGAAAAGTACCAATATTTTAACAGAAAATTTAAAGATCCCATGACATGGTACTTTTTGATGCTTTTATATGGCTCCTTAATGGTTCCCTAATACTGTAAATGAATCCTTCTTCAAAATCAACACTCAGTGCATGAGAAAGAGAGATAAAATGAGAAAGAGACATAAATGTCACTCTGGAGCACTCCATTATAGGCGTTGTTGCTTGAATGCAAATGAGGAGGACAGAGGTGGCTTATAGTAGGGGGTGGGGGCGTGGCCAGGCTCTCCGCTCCACTCTGTGACCCACTTCCGTGTTTTTGCACGGGGGGAGAGATGAGAAGCCTTCCATTGAAAAATAAACACATTTCCACAGAAAATTAAATTAAACCACTGCTGTTTCAGATATCCACGGGCTCAGATAAAGGACTTCCGAGCCTAGAAACACTCGCAAGTTCCTCCAGGCAAATAAAAAAACGTATTTCGCATTGCGTAGCTCCTCCGCAGTCCAAACTCTCTGGGCGTGATTTACAGAGACGCTGAGTACAGACAGACGGGGGTGGAACTGCATTTGCATTTCTTTTTTCGATCTGACGTCAATAAGGTGCCTTGTTCAAAATCACCCGTTTGAGCTCTGATTTTTTCTAACGCAGAAAAGGATCGCAAATGCTCAGTTTAGACATTTTGCAACTTTTAACCATGGGGGGGCCTAAACAGGGTAGGGGAGCTCACATTAACATTCAAAAACCTCAGAAAGTGAAAATTTCATGCCATGGGACCTTTAAATATAATTAAAATATTTGAATAGAAAATCAGCCGAGGGTCACATTTAAGGTCTTGGAGGGCTGGATTGCATGTTTGACAGCCCTGGTTTAAAAGAAAGACAGTGTAGCATAGACCCTTGCACCTCTCGTTTCCATATGTATGACTTCCCGCCGCGGTTTAGGACTATTTCCACTCCCTGCTCCTTTAACTCCCCGCTGTTTCACCGACTTTCACATTAAAATAAATACATCCATCGGCTTTTATTCTTTTGTATTCTCCGCTTTATAGAGATGCCTGGCTGTATATATATTGGCCCCTCTCTGTGCCGCTGACCCCTGCCTGCACGTTCCTCATTGAAATTCATTTAAAGGTCACGGGCGAGTAACCCACGGGTGCCCCCCCCCGGCTCGCCCCCCAAGTGGAGATTGGGTCTGGCTTTGATGGGGTGACACAGGCCGGTTGTAAACGAACAGCTCTGAAGGTCTTTGTGAGAAATGGCAGGAGCGGCGATGGAGAGGGAGAAGCACAAAAAAAAAACATTATTGGTTTTTTTGAACACAGTTTGGAAGAGGGGAATTTCGGAAAATAATTTTCAAATGTTCAGTTTGTGTTGAAAAGTGCAGTATTGAACTTTTCGAGCTTGTCTCCATGGAGATTTTATTGTTTTGTCTAGAATGTTCAGATTTATGGGATTAAAAGTACCAGGTCAAATTACAGGTCAGATCTATGGGAAGACTCACAGTAAGAATGTAATGTTTTTTGCAATAAAAACAACTGTAACCTAAAGAATGCAGATACATGAGTTTAATGCCAAACTGTGGAACATTCTCAGCAAAGGATACCAATGCAGGCGGTGTAGAAAGAAAAGTTACATAGCGCTTTTTTTTTTGCCAAATATGTTTTATTTTATTTTTAACCTAAAAATAAGAACAGAAATAAAAACAAACAAAGCAGAAAACAAAGCAGCCTCTCTCTATGTACAAACCTGTCCTCATCACATTAGGCATTTTTTGCAGGGGATTTACAAGTCAACAAGGCCGTCTTCTATGTTTTGATCTTTTACAAATTTTATAAATGGGCCGCAAATATTTTCGAATATATTTTATTTTGCCTTTTGTATATGTTATTCTCTCCAGTGGCAAGCTAGACAACATTTGTTAACACTTTTCCAGGTGAGAGCAATGCATCTCTTAGCTATTAAGGCGCTGATATTAATAAACGTACACTCATTTTTACTAAAATTGTTTCTTTGGGTAAAGAGCCAATAAAAATAATGAATATTCCAGAATGATCTTTTTTGAAATGATTTTCTCTATATTATTTTTTTTTTCTATTCAAAATTATTTTACTTGGTTGCTTTCCCACATACAGTGTATTAATGTCCCTTTTAGGCCGCACTTACATATGTCTGGTATATTTTTGTTATATTTATTCTATTTTAGACCACTTTTTTATCATTTTGGTCTATGAAATAAATCCCTTTAGATTGGCAGAAATGTGTGCAAAGTACTTTCTCCTTTTTGACACAATGCAATTCTGGCTGTCACCACACAGTTCATTAGTTGTACTTTTAAATTAGCCGCTGATGGCTGTAGAGAGTCAGAGAAAGGTGGTCTCACAGCGCTAGGTTGAGTATTGTATAAAATTATTATATAGCATTTTGAGCACATTTGAATGGATATATGAGAGCAGCAAAAATATTTTATTTTTATTTATTCTTTTATTTAACAGGGACAGTGCATATTGATGTACGTCTACAACAATGTAGTGTAAATATGCCAGATTATAGCAAAAATGCTCATTTCCATCTGGCGTCCCTGGGCAGGTGACACCACACAAAAACAACAAAAACAATAACAATAGTAGCATAAACTAAAAGTATCCACAAGTCTGGTTTTCCTTTATCCTCTGTTTCAAGTGTGATTTGAAGTGTTCAGTGTTGGAGTCTCTCTTATTGATGATGGGAGAATGTTCCAGAATGTGCCTCCGACTGAGAGCACACTTTGTCCGAACGTAGTGCATCTGTGCGGGTTCCCACAGGTTCCCCCAGGTCGTGGCCCTAGTTCCCATCCCACTGCCAGTCTTTGCTTTAATAAAATCCTGTAACGGGGGGGATTCAATTGGTTTGAATGTTGTGCCCATGTGGTTCTGCAGATCTCTATATGAGACAGAGTCATGGAGTGTAAAAACATTTGTGCCGCATATAGAGTCATAAAGGATCTTGCCTGTCTAAAATTCACTAAGTTAAAATTAACAGTTTTGTGAGGCGTTTCATGTGTTTCTTAAATGTCAATGTTGGGTATTTAAACTCTTTGACGAGACTCCAACAGTGACAGAGTGAGAGAAGAGTGTGGATCTATTAAAATACTGGATAGGGTATTAGACTAGTGACCACTCATTGGTATGACAGTGAAAAGAGTCCTTCCCAGATGTAATCACACACTGCTCATGTTCGGCTGACAGGGCCCTACTTTTTTCAAAGCGTTTGGATTTTGTGGTGATTTTTATCCATTTTTAGATCAGAAATTTGTCTCAGCTCCAAATCCGTCAATTGTCTTAAAAGCAGCTTTTTATCTGTTAGCTCCGGCTCACTCTGCTCCGCTCTAGTGTCGCTCTCGCTACTCTTGCTCTGATTGGTCAATGGGCAGGTGAGCAGGAAGTACCTAGACACTAACGGCGAACCTAGAGACATGCGCCACTGAGCTCATCCGATTGACTTCACTGGGCGACCGTCTTTAGGCCCTGGGGCTTGGAAAGGACTAAGTGGATGGAGCTAAGAGTTTAAACTGAATTCGAATTGAGTTACCGGGCCTTTAAAGACACTAGGGAACCCCATATTACTGTTATACCTTCTGGTCTTCATTAGATCTTCAGTTGATAGATTTATTTAATTTAAAGCCACATTATGTACCTCTTTTTCCAAAAAATCAAGAGGGTCTGGCTGCAGACCTTCAGCGTGGGACCACTTCCTGTTGTTGAATGTAAAGCGTGTTCTTATCTAAAAATGACCAAGATTCAAAAATGTGAAATTAAAATAAAAAGTTTATTTGCCTCACAAAAAGTCTAAAGCAGAGCTCTGGGTCAGCCTCCCCTAGAGCTTACAGTAGCAAGTCTTACGCCAGAAGCAGCAAACTGACAACTTGCTCCTCCCTCACACACACAGATAAAATACAATATGCGAATAATATGTTGATTCAGGATCCGCCTTCTGCTCCGGCCCACATCCACCCAGTCTTCTTTTGCACCAGTCTTGCCTTCTTCCATACAATCTCCCTTTCAGTCATAAATTCCACACCACAAAATCTTCCTTTCAGTCCCGAGCTCAAATAATACAATCCATATGTGATTTTCGGTGTTTCCTATAAACATTAAGTAATGTAAGTGATATTCAAGCAAGTCACTTGGTGTTTATATGATTGATATTCCTCCACTGTGCAGGCTCCAGTGTCAGGCGTACCTCCAGTGTGAGGCCATTTGGGACCGGAAGTGCGCACAACAAACTTCAAAATAAAATCAAGTTAACGAAGAGAAAACTTTGTGCATTTATACCACATACCTCTCTGGACATTTGCAAAAGAGGCAGATCAGGGTCCAACATGAAGGTTAGGGGTAGCAGCGTGGGAAAACCCCGCCCCCCTTCCGCTACTGTACATCGAAGAGGAGTAAAAAAAAAATTATATATATTTTATACATGCAAATCAACATGAGTAGGGAAATTCAGGGAACACATTTAACCCTGCTACACCAACTTTGCAAAAAGTGTCGTCTCAGTAAACCCACTGAACAAACACGCCTCGTAAAATTTAATACCACTACACGAATATAAACATCGTAATTGATTTATTAACGGCTAGATAATGCACACAACCAGGACCATGATCAGCAAAACAGCGGAGAAGCAAAATAAACAATTTTTCGCAGCTCTTCCCCGCTCGGTTGGCCGGACTCTCACTGGTGGTGCGATAAAGTTTGGTTTTCCAGGCCTCACGCTAGAGGTACGCCTGACACTGGAGCCTGCACAGGAAGAGGTCCCACGCTGGAGGTTTGCAGCCACACTCCAAAAAATAGACTATGGATGTTAAATATTGCACTGAAAAATGTTAGGGAGGAATATGCATCACCACAAACCTGATTTAGTTTGATGTTTTTCATTCCTTCCTGCTTGTTACCATGGAAATGTTGTTCCTTTGGCTATAATTAGGGATGCACCGATGTGAAAAGTTTAGCCGATACTGATATCCGATATTGATGTTGCTATATCGGCCGATACCGATATTAGCCGATACAGATATTTATTTATTTTTAATTCTGAGATAACATTTTATACAGACTGAAAAACCTGCAAAATTGATTTTTGAATCTCTTTTATTTTCAAAACGTGTTTTGACTCCTGATTTTTTTCTTTTTTTTTTTTTATTAAAATTTTTTATATAGTGTAACTTTTTTTTTTATAGTGTAGTCTTCCTGATTGGCTAAGTGACCTTTGCCGATTGATGTTATAGATGGGGGACGAGGGGGTGGACCGGGACCAAACTGGAACTAAACCAGGACCAGACCAGGATCAGACCGGGACTAGACCAGGACTAAACGCGGACTAAACCAGGTCTAGACCAGGTCTAAACCAGGTCTAAACCTGGACTGGATCAGGACTAAGCCTGGACTAAACCAGGACTGGACCAGGTCTAGACCTGGACTAAACCAGGACCCCCCTCGGGACATGCAAAGGCAAAGAGCCGCATGCGGTGGTTTAATCCTGGTTTAGACCTGGTCTAGAGGAGGCACGGTTTGGGCATGGGTCTTGTGCTCGCAGCCCCGGACGCGCGGCCTCGCGCCGGTCATGCTGCTCTATCACACACGTGTCCGCGCACACACTTCTCCGCCCTCCCCCTTCCCCCCCACGCTTCACTATTAATACATTTTGTTAAAAAACTACGAAAGTTTGAGTGTGTAAACGAGAGAGAAATGTGAAAAATGTTAATTTGAGGGATTACTGTACTGACAAATATTGGTTGTTAATATCAGCCCACTTTTACACATTGGGCTGATACCAATGTTAATGCCGATATATCGTGCATCCCTAGCTATAATATTCCACAGTATGGCATAAAACTTGTATATCCCCTTGGAGAACGTTCCAAAGTATGTTTTTAACTTTCTTTTTCCATTTAACCATGCAGGTGACATGCCGCCTCCAATCATTTTTATTTGCGATCCACATTGTCAACCCTTTATAACAAAAGTTTGAGAAGCGCACTGCTATGTAAAGTGTCTGGGATCTGCAATAAAAGTATTTCTAAGTCTTCTCCGACCTTCCCCAGACAGCACTTCCACTTCCAGACGGCTTTATTCTCTTCGGAGAGGATATTAAACACTCCCCATTGGCCACAAAAAGCCTTAATGTAAATCAGGAGAAAAATCATTACGCAGAGGGCACCATTGTAATGTCATCAAAACCAGACTCAACCAGCCCCGACTGGAACCCAAAATGACAGGTTATTTCTGTGTAAAACTAAACTTCCCAAATTGCATATTGGATTAGCTTATCACCGCGTTCATCTTTTGGCATTTGCGCTGAGTTGATTTGATGTACGCAGATGACTCCGGTCGCCAGCAGACATCCAGACATTTTCACTTGAAGCTTTTCATTTCAGAAGCTAATAACTGTTGTCAGATTGTAAAAAAAAAAAAAGGAGAGAGAACAGAACACAATAGTGAGAATGCCTGACAGTTCAAAAGCGAGCCAAAATCACTCCGCTTTAATGCTAGCTTGTGGCAAACTCGGAAATGATTTGGAAAGATATGAACCATCGCTGCATTCCTGTTAATTTGTCATGTAGCGGCAATCGCAATTTCACTTTGTTGTAATGTTGCTTGTATTGTTTTGTTTGAGCGTAATTATAGTTTGATAGATGGGAAGCTGTGATGTTGAATAGTTTCACTGGGGAAAGCTGCTCTGGTACAAAATGATCTATTGAAGTGGCTAATTGTATCTTGGCAGTTACCAGACAAGGGACTTTCCAAATTACCGGAAGATTATATGGAATGTGACAGAAGAATGGCAAAACAATATAGGCTACTGTTTGGACTATGGGAAGTATGGGTGCCCATAAGTGACATTTGAGTGAATAGAATAGAATGTTATAGGATTAAAAAAAAAAAAAAAATTACATTTAGAAGGACATTTTCAATATTAAATGTATTTTATTTTTTAATATATTGTATTTTTTATGTTTAATATAATTTTTTTAAAATATATTTATTTAATAGTAATATTTTATTGAGTTGTTTTTATTTGGTTCATCTAAACAGTACATGTGTTAGCACATGTACTACTTTTTGTGATCTTATAACCAGGCGATTGGTAGTTCAGTCGTCGCTATGAGCAGTGCGTATTTGTGCCAAACAAATTCTGAAAGGGCATTATTATTACTGATAGTAGTAGTATAAGTATTAGTATTAAGTATTTGTTTTTATTTACTATTTTAGATACAGAAGACATTAAATAGATGAAGCAAGATATATGGATTTATGCAGCAAAGAAAAAAAAAAAAATCAATCAACCGAATACTTATTTTTTATTTTTCTTCAAATCCTCAAATTAGCCACCCTTTGTTTTGTTGAAAAATGTTGAGTTTTTTTTGTTACATAATTCCATATATCTGATGTCTTCTGTGTGTATATGTAATGTAGAAATTAGGAAAAATAAAAAAAATTGACTTTTCACTAGTTGTGCATGTATTTTGTACTTACTTGAATATAGTAGTGACGCCATTGCAACATATTACAAGAATATTACTAACTTTCATCTACGATAATAAATAAACTAATCTGAGCTGCCAGTTTTCAATAACTTATTTTTGCCTATGAAAAAAAAAACCTCTTCCATAGGTAGCATTACATTAATATTGATGTCTGCGAATAGGAAAAATGTGAATGGAAAGTCCATTAGTGATGCATGGATGTATTGACATTTAAATGTGACATTTAAAAAGCAACGAAAAAGAATTTAGTTCATATGAAGAAGTGTTATATATTTTCCAATGGTTATAGGTTTGTTTCAGGACAGCAGTGAGTAATCAACTCCGGCAGTGATGTGCGCTCAGGGGAGGTCATCACAGAGAAAAAAAAAAAGTAAAATGAAAAAAATAAATGGTTATATTTATCCAATGATATTAATGAGTTATTTTCTATTCAACTTTGCCATTTTAATTCTTTTTTTTAATTTAAAATAGCTGAATTTTCACTTTTACCGTTCAAATACTGAGAAGAGACGTGTGGAGAGGCTCCAGCCGTTGGTGCCTCACATGGACTGACTGTGCTGTAGCTCAGCAGTGACAGATTCTGCGCTAAAGCGGCGGTGAAAAGGCGCCGGGTTAAAGCGGCGGTGAAAAGGCGCCGGGTGAGGCTCGTAGTGACCTGGCCTCATGGTAGAGGCACTCGTGAGCCCAGGGATTCTTCTGCAACTCCTGGGACAGCAGATTAGAATAAGTGACACAAGATACAATTTAGAGTTAGCAAGTCAAGTTTAATAATCCGTTCACTTTTTTCTTCTTGTCTGGCCCGACTTTTTAAATGGAGGAAGATTCATATTAAAGCACAAGCAGTTTTCTAAACTGGACTTTCGGTCGAAGCAGGAGGTTATAATTAAAGGAAGACCAACGCCGGAGCTAAAGGGTTTGCTCCAGACTACGGGACGAAAGACGAGCTCTTTTCAAACAGCGTGGTAAGAAATCGTCTTTTCTCAACCTGCTGTGATGATGTCTGGACTCAGATGGATATAGTGACCTGAAAAATTTGCAAAGAAGCCTCGTTAAACTCGAGCGGTCCACCACTCACATTCAGAGCCAGATCGCGCTAAAAACGTTATGGTTCTGGAAAATGCAATGAACAATAATAATTAATTTTCAGCTTCACATCAAAAATATGAGCTCCAGTCTTACAGGGAGAGAAACTGGCCCTGGTTTACAGATTTGTAAATCTGATTGTGACAATGTCAGTGCCTCACCAGCCACGACCCTCACCACTACGTAATTATTAGTCGACGATAAAAAATTGTAATTGTATTTTGAGAATCGTAGTCATTATCTGAACTATACAGATTCTAAAACACATATCTATTGGTATTTTTACTCTCTTGCTATTTTGTCTCTTGCTATTTTTGATAGAATTTCTTATTACCATTTATATTTTTACTCTTTGGTATTATAATGTATTGTGATGTGTGAGCTACTGTGTCCAAATAATAACTTTGCAATATTGTCCCCAATTCAAAAACCAATAGTTATTTGTAATATTTTATTCCTACTTTGGTTTGCCTTTTATATACTACATAGATGTAATGTCTTTTACTGGGTGCTTCTTCGCCCTCATGTCTTGACTGTTTTCTTTTTCACTGTGGGTTTTTTCCTGCTCACATTAATTGCCTAATTAAAAATAATGTCTGAATCTCAGTCTGAACAAAGAGTGGCATTATTCTAAATGTCAAAACTGAATAAACAATTGTTAATTTTCATCACTTTTTCATTCATTTTCTCTATTTGCAAGCCTTTATGTGAACCTTTATTGTGTCAAAAAAAATCTCAAATGTACAAAAAAAAATTATTTGACTATGTATAAGGAATCCACTACTAAATTTATTTACATTGTGCAAGTACTGTTTGACATTGTGCATAGACAATTTGTACATTTTCTACATTTTTGCCTTCTACACACTTTTAGTTTCCGTAACATTTGTAATTCTCTTTTATTACCTCAGACAATATTGGATGACATTCTTAGAATACAATAGACCATTTTGGGAGCTTGCCTGGTCTTATTTTTGGAATACTCATGAAAAAATGTCAATATAAATTTGACTTTTACTTCTTCTGGAAACACTACTCAAAGTAACTTGTTGTTAAAGTTGTTAAGAAAAATACCCACTGAAAGAACCGTCGAGAAGAGATAGATAATCCCATTGGTCTGACATTTAAGATTTTGTTAACTCAATTTGAGCAAACAACTGGATCAAGAACTGTTCCGTCTACTGACAAATTCAGGAGGATGGCTGTGGAGCTTTGGGATCATCCTTTCGAACAGAGCATTAACTCGCGTGATCCCGGACTGCTTTTCTCTTTTCTCGGAAGAAGCTGGCGCTGGCAAACATGATCGTACTTTTGGGAGTGACTTTTGGAGTAGCAGGTCCAGACTATCGAGGTTGTGTGTGGCTCTCGGCAAGGTTCCCCACCATCCCATTGTTTATTCTCCTGTAGTCGTGTATGTGTGCGTGTATGTGTGCGTGTATGAGTGCGTGTGTGTGCGTGTGTGTGTGTGTGTGTGTGTGTGTGTGGGCTACGGAGCACTGCCTAAGTGCTCTTTAGTCTTTAATACTGAGACTGTCTCCAGGCCCGGGCAGTAGTTTGAGGTCAGTGTCTGTTCGAGATGAGACGGAGCGAGAGCTGCAAGATTAACTGTAATACTAGAATCAAAATTGCAATTTGACTGGATGTAATTAACAAATCATAAATGGTGCAGTTTTTTAAAGTATCATCATCTCCTCCACAAACAACTTAAAGGGATAGTGCGTTTTTTTTATTAATGTGAATCTGTATGGCTTCCCCTTCAACAAGCTAATCTGCGCGCAGTGATACGAGTCGAGACAAAATAACCCCAATGCGAATTAGGCTGCTGAATTTTTAGCGGACAGCTGTTTGTGACGCAAATGTATCACTTTTTGGACAAATGTTGTTTTGAGAAGAAAAACAAGCTTTATTACCTGTCCTGGCTACGGAACCGGAGTAGAACTGGGCCCAGATGACACTGTCACCAGTAAATCAGTGTTAATCTCACGACACTGTTGAAGGGGAAGCCATACAGATTAACATAAAAAAAAAAAAACACTATCCCTTTAATATCCTTTATTATTCTGCATAACAACCGCTAACCCTGTAGTTTAGATCTGAGCAAACTGTTCTGAAATGTAGTTTATCTGTTCATCATTTCATATTTCTTTTTGTCTTTTTGTCAACTCTAATGGACTTATGTAAAACATGAACTTAGAACAGAATCCTATTATTAAAACAAAAGATAATACAGTCATACCTCACCTTACGAAATTAATTCGTTCCAGAAGTGGTTTCGTAACGTGATTTTTTCGTAAGTAGAGTCGCAGTGTAAAAGGCCTGATTCGTTCCTAGCCAATGGGAGGCCAGCGGGGTGTTGGGAGAGTGTATTTACAAGTGTATTTACGTTTCGGGGGATTCGGGCGGCTGCGAAGCCGAGCACGCATCCGAGCGCGCATTATTTAGATTTCGCATTTCGTAACTTAAATATTCTTTCGTATTCAGAGACGAAAATTTTACGCAAAGGCGTTTCGTAACTTGGATTATTCATTAGTTAGGTCTTTCGTAAGGTGAGGTATGACTGTATATGCTTTGGCAAGGTAATTGTTATAATTCTATGAAGAAAAAAGTAAAGTAAGAAAAAAATAGTGAAAAAAGTTTCTAATTTTGCTGGTACTTTTTGCTAATACTGGTATCAGATATCGATCCAGATCATGGATCTATAATAAAAACAGGATAAAGGATTCCCCATCTGTCCCGGCTCGAGACAGACTAGTGGCCGCTCCAGCTACTGCAGCTCCCGGGAGTTTGGGCCCATAAGGAATTCTCCTATAGAGCGCGTTGCATTTTTTGGGAATTCAAACTGCCCATGTTCAGCTGACAGAGCATCGACAACTTTCAGATTTTGTTTTCACAACATAAACTTTTAAATTTTTTTAAATCCTCAAAGCGCCTAAAAGTTAGCAGTGTAAGACTTAGGCTACGTTCAGACTGCAGCCTGAAGTGACCCAAATCTGATTTTTTCGCCCCTATGCGACCTGTATCTGATCTTTTAATGACAGTCTGAACGACACAGATCAGATTTTTTCAAATGCGACCAAGGCCACTTGGATATGTGGTCCTAAAACCGATACATATCCGATCTTTTGACATGTGACTTCAGTCTGAACGGCCAGGTCGCATTCATCCAACCTACACGTCATCAACAAGCGAGAGTGGTACAAGTAGGCGCTCACAAATGTGCACAAACGTTCTTCTCATCATACGAAAATTGTGTATGAAGTCCATGTCGGTGAAGCAGCGAAGCACATAGCAATCCCATCATTCTCAGCACAAACACGTTCCTTTCTACGGAGATTGCTGCCACTGCCCCACAAAACGCCAAGGCCAAAAACCTTCTCCTTCTCAGTCTCATCCTTTAAAGAAATAACATGTTCTGGCTCTGGTACGACAGCAACTTTAAAATCTCCAGGCACTCATTGCGAGTGTCCATGCTTAGGCAACCTCCGTAAACACTGAGCACGCTCGCTGCACGTGACCTCGTCGTGTCCTCCAAGGCGCATACTGGACACTTTTGGGGCTTTTAAATTTCACACTGGAGATCACATACAAGTCGCATTTAAGTACAGTCTGAACATACAGTCTGAACGTACAGTGCAGTACAGTACAGTCTGAACGTAGCCTTAGTCTAGACCCGCTCTGAGCACCGTGTTTTGCATGTTACAGACATTACACGGTTAGAGACGCTCGCCCGTATTGCACCAATGAGCACAGGTCATTGAAAACAATACAACGCCATCTTGGGTTCAACTTACAGATTTTATTATAGTTCTATGATCCAGATACTGAAAATTGTTCTGGATCTGATATCAGGTCCCAAATATTGGGTCAGCCGATATCCTGGTTGGACATACAGGATAATTGCTTTAATAAGACTATTTACTGGTCATAAAGTATCATATCATATCATGTTTGAACTTTTATTTACACAGAGCCGTTCTCTAGTTACTTGAGAGATAAATAACAGCTCCATAACACATTTGGCTCAGTTTTCTCTTATTTTATTTTAGTTTTAAGGAAATAAATGCTGTTTTCAGTCTCTGTGCTGTCAGGTCATTGAAAGGTATTACATAATTACATGACATAATTACTGACATAGAAGTTCAGAGATAGAATAATATGTTGTGATCACGTTGCTCTTCACAGAAACTCATCAGTCAATTTTGCCTTAAGGAACCAGCCAAAAAGGAACTAAAGAGACTCCCAAATTAATATAAAACTGAATATGTATTTTACTGTAGAAATGTAAAAACAGGACTTCCATTTGGCCCCAGGAATAATATTCACAATATTAACTGTAAGCTCTTTTATTTGTAATAGCATCAACACTTGACTTTGATCCTGTGTAATTATGATTCACTAATTGATTCAAATTAGAAAAGGTTGAACCCAAAACTGAATAATGAACCTTTCTTTCCCCAAATTTGCATAATAGCTTTTTTCAAAAGTTTGATGCGTGAAACAAGAGTGCTTGACTTTAAGCACTGAACATTGCCCAATAACATTCAGTATTTCTGTTTCAGTTTTTCACAAAACATTCGACAGTCTTAAAAATCACATCCTGAATTTTTCAATGGTCAGCAGAGGTGGGTAGAGCAGCCAAATATCTCACTCAGGTAAGAGTAATGTTAGATAATATTACCCAATTAAAAGTACAAAGTCGTGGTACAAGACATTGTGCAACTTTTCTGGTGGAGGGTCTGTCAAATGCTTTTCTCCATGGAGATTTTATTGGTTTGTCTGGAATGTTTCACAGTCTGGCATTAAACTCTTACATCATCATGGATACCAAGCCAGACCAAGTTACAGATCAGATCTGTGGAGAGGCGAACCCACTCATAATTAACTATAATTGAGTCACTGTAAGGTAGAGTTGTTTAATGTCATACTGTGGAACTGTCACGTTTAATGAGAAATAGAAGGAGGACCCAAAATGCAGGACTGCTGTTAAAGCTCTTTAATAACAAACAAAGAATGATCAAAATCCAAAAAAATCGAAATTGGCATGACATGACGAGACGCTGATAATGACAATGGACCAACAAAGGGCAGCCAAGAACACAGGGTATGAACGCACAAACACAGGTGTAACACTTTAGGGTGGGGAAAACAATCAACAGACAGGAAGTAAAACTAAAAGTAAGGGCCTATTTACACGAGAACACTTACGGGTAAAAATGACAAAATATTTTATCGGAAGTGCCTTTTGTTTAGACAGTGACAGCATTTTGGGGGCTTAAAAACGCAAAAAAATTGAAACCGCCCTCCAAAGTGGAAAACTTGAATACGCTCCGCTGTAGCGTTTTCGTCTACACTGCCCAAGACGCAAAACTCTGGTCAAATCTGCTGACGTTGCGTACGCGTTTACGTCACATCGGTCCATATATCAGTGTACTTTGTTTGGCAGGGCTCCCAGTCCACACCTTGTTGCGCTTTCGTTGCTTTGTAGTCTAACGTGGTCTGAAGCAATAGTTGAACTTCTTCGTCTGACCACACAATTTTTTTTTTGTTACCGGCAACCATGTTTTGTTTTGCTTTTCGCGGCGCAGATGAGAAGAAGAAAGATTCTACGCATGCGCGCGGACATAGTGATAATGTATCACAGCACCACCTAGCCGCCTGGCATGCATACCCAATCGAATTCCACACACTTTTGCGTCAACGAAAACGCTTGTCTAAACACGGAATAAAAAGGGAAGACGCGACGCTACTTTTGCGTTTTCTGTTCAGACCGTCATCATATAAACGTAGCTTAACAAGCTGACAGGACAAATGTCAAAACAAAACACTAAGGGCACACTACACTAAAGAAATAAGATACACCAGAATATGCAAAAACAATAACTACCAAACATGAAACATTCCAGGCAGAGCATTGGCATATCCATAGAAACAAGCAGATGATGGACCCCCAACCAAAAAGTTACATACTTTTAAAAGTGCACTGTGTACACTCAAAAAACAGGCATTCTGTCTGTAAGTGGGGCTGCCTCTCCACAGATCAGACCTATAACTTGGTCTGGATTGGTCTCCATGAAGATAGAAAGGTCTAATACCACACTGTGAAACATTCCAGACAAAGCAATAACATCTCCATGGAGAAAAAGATTTGACGGACCCTCCTCCAGAAAATTTACATTGTGCACCTTTAAGTAACTGCCCACGTCTGCCGGTCCGGTTGTGAGCGTGCAAACAGAGACCGAGAGAGTCCAAGCCCACAATAAAAGTACTGCTCTGCCAAGGTGCCACGTTGCGTTTGTCAAGTGGTATTCCCGGGGAGCGAGGGATGGGGGAGGGGGGCTGGGGGGACGGGCCAAGGAGCGCCTGCTAAGGCTGGTGTCTCCGGGGGCGCGAGAACTCTGTCAGTCTCATCAAGTCAACAAGCAATAACAGGAGACCCCAGGAGAGGAGCCGAGGAGCCACTGTGTCTTTGAACGTGGCAGTGACGGAAGAGTGGGCCCCATGTTAGTGAGCTGGCACGAGGCGAGCTTTTACCCATAATTTACTTAGTATGTGTGCGTGGCGTGCCCGTATACATTTCTCATGTAGCCTTTGGGGTGGATTGTCAAAATTGTTGTTCAGCAGTTACCAAGGTGACACAATACAGCTCTGGAAAAAAAAAAGAGACCACTGCAAAATTATCCGTTTTTCTGATTTTACTACTTATAGGTATGTGTTTGGACAAAAGGAACATTTTTGTTTGAGTCTATAAACTACTGACAACATTTCCCCCAAATTCCAAATAAAATATTATCGTTTAGAGCATTTATTTGCAAAAAAAATGACAAATCGTCAAAATAACAAAAAAGATACTTGTTTTCAGACCTCAAACAATGCAAAGAAACAAGATCAAATTCATTTTAAAACAACATAATACAGTCATAACTCACCTTACGAAATTAATTCATTCCAGAAGTGGTTTTGTAATGTGATTTTTTCGTAAGTAGAGTCGCAATGTAAAAGGCCTGATTCGTTCCAAGGCCCCCAATACCCCCCTAAACCCTGTTGGAGAGTCTATTTACAAGTGTATTTACGTTTCGGGGCATTCGGGTGGCTGCGAAGCCGAGCGCGCATTATTTGAATTTTTGAGATTTCGCATTTCGTAACATGAATTTTCTTTCGTATTCAGAGACGAAAATTTTACGTAAAGGCGTTTCGTAACTTGGATTATTTGTTATTTGGGTCTTTCGTAAGGTGAGGTATGAAACAATGCAAAGAAACAAGATCAAATTCATTTTAAAACAACATAATACAAATGTTTACACTTAAGAAGAGTTCAGAAATCAATATTTGGTGCAATAACCCTTCTTTTTATCACAGCTTTCATGCGTCTTGGCATGGTCTCCACAAGTCTTTCACATTGTTCTTGGGTGACTTTATTCCACTCCTGGTGCATGAACTGAAGTAGCTCAGCTTTGTGTTTGTGTTGGAATTCAACAGACGCTGGAATGGAATGGCTGTAATACATGTAGAGATGCTGATTTCAGAAAAAAATGCAGAGCTGTATACCTTTAAAACAAAGCTTTAAAACAAAACTGTGCCTCGAGTTAGCTTCAGCCCCTACACTGCCCAACTTGGCTCAGTTAGTTAAGATACTTCTAACGTACGATGATGTATTCGACATGCTGTAGAAAAACAACACTCAAACCGGCCTGGGTCTTCTCTGGAGGCAGAACGTGGCTCCTGCCCTGTGGGGGACATCCGTGTGAAGGAGGTCAGCAGTGCCAGAGAGGAGCACTTTAGTCCGTCATGGGGGACGCTAGCAACGCTCCGCTGACACAACTTGGGTTTAAACGCTGCTGGACAACTACAATTGATGTCATCTGCTGGAGAGGGAGGACGTTTTATCTTAAAGGGCTCATATTACGCTATTTTTTAAATCTATTTTATATTGTTTCCTTATTAAAAACATAAACGCAGTTGTTTTTTGTTTCTTTCACACATGTTTAACTAACAAATCCTGTGTATTTAGGCTGAGCTATCTCAAACACCAAACCATCTGGTCCACCTTGTGATGTCTTGTTAATACAGGAAGTGCTCCACTGTGTTTTTAAACTCCATACACTACTAAACTCCTTCACTAGAATCATTTGGATAATTTCAGCCCTGGAATCGCCAATCGCTGCTGAATAAAAGGTCAAAATCAACTTTATTGTCAATTCTGCCATATGTGTTCAACATACAGTCTCTGCGTGCACATGGACGAGTGTAATCCGATTGGAAACGGATTGGGATCGTATCAGATTCATGTGCACAGGCTAAGGATCGTATAGGGATTGGTTTCGCGAATCCGATTGGAACCCCTGTCTTAGGCCGATAGTAATCCGCTTGGTGCCGCCTTGTGCACGATATCGGATCAGATTGGAATACTGCACATGCTCGGGAATTTTCGCCAGGGATTTCACCCGGAAGTGGCAGGAGGCGCCAACACTGTCATAAGTAGCGATTGTTGTTGGAAAAGTCAGGCGAAATCATGGCTGCGAAGAAAGAATGCCCAACACGTACACCAATGCTGCTCCGTCAAACTCCTCGAGCGCCATCTTTGTATACCGCCACATAGTTTGTTGTGTTTTTATTGTGTAGCCATCACCCGGAATTAAGATATGCCTTTATTAGTCCCACAGTGGGGAAATTCCAGTGTTGCAACGCACAGATCAAGAACAGCAGGAAAAAGTAACATGCAATATAATAAATAAATAAATAATGGCCTAGGATAATTTTAAAACTATACCTAAAAATAGACTCTGGATTATAGGTGAATATTTGTAAGTGCAGATACGTTGAATGACATGTTAACATTGTTCGTTGTACAGTCTGACAGTCTGAATTAGTTGGACTACATAGCGTAGCAGAGCCAGGTCGCTGACCATTATCCAATTACAGAGTTTCATATGTAGTTGGATTTTAGGACAGACCACCCGCCAAGTAACGGCGGACTTGGAGAAATCCAATCCGATCCTACCATGTGCACGCACTCAGTGAATCGAAATTCCGTTTCTCCGTGGCCAAACAGTGCAAAAAATGTACAAAATACAATATAAGACAATACAAAAAACTATCTAAGGACAAACATCTAAGAGCAGTGCAAAGAATAAATACCTATTTACAGAGGTCCAAAAATGTGCAATCGAATGTGCATTGAAAAATAAAGATAAAAATAGATGCAACAGTAGTAATTTCAATAGTAAATAGTAAAAGTAGTAGTAAAAGTAAGCAGTAGTTAAAATAAAAGGTAGCTGGTTACGTGAAAACTACCACTACATGACATCGCAAGGTGGAACAGAGCATTTTGAACTTTGGACATGTAGACAAACTAATAATAAAGGGTTATTTAAATGTGTGTGAAGGAAATAAAACATAACTCCAGGTATGTTTTTGGTGAGGTAACAACGTTCTAATATGGCTAAAAGCTCAATTCTGTGTAATAAAGTATGTAGGACCTTTAAAAGCACAGGAATGAAGTGAGAATGAAGTCAGAATACTATAAATATGAGCATCCGTGGGCTACCTGAACGCAACATAAATAGCAATACTCAAGTCTAACTACAAAAAAAACAAGAGAACACTTGTCTTGGAGTGAGTGGCATGCTTCAGCTCCTGTTTAAGAGTCGAACTATCTGCACATCTCCAGTTCTTCAAGTCTCGCTGATACCACTTCAAACCGGAGCTCATTTGAATCCTTCAGTACCCCTCCACCCCCTCGTCCTCGCAGCTCGGCCCTCTGGGAGTACGACACTTGTCACCGTGTGTAAAACTCAGGCTGACAGATCCGTGGAGAACTCACTGGGTCTTTGAAATCATTAAAAGACAATGGCAGCAAGAAAAGGACGCCATTCAAAAAATATCCCCCGAGAGAGTTCACTGTTAGCTAAACCAATATATACAAGATACAGATCTGTGAAGCAGAAAATATACAAATTGAATCAGTGTCGTATAACATGGACCTTTCACTGCTCAATCAGAAAATGTTTGTTATTCGAAAAAATACATAAATATCTGGGATGGGACGAGACACAACACGAGACTGGGTCCACGACAACAAGACAAGATGAGATTTTGATATAATTTGTAATAAATAATAATAATAATAATAATAGCATTATATACTGCTTTTTTTGAACTACAGCTTCTTAAATTGTACCAGGTCTTAACTCTTTTCTGTCCAAGCCAAAGATAAATTCAGGAGGAAAAAAAATTTACGACATGTGACAGTTTGGTCTTGCATGATCTTGTGGCACGAGATCTTGTCCCATCGCCCCAGTTTATGTTTTAATAATAGAATTTTGTTCCAAATTCGCATTTCAAACACATCCACGAGAACTGACAAAAAGACTGCAGTGTGAACCAACAAACTAATGCGAGAATCACATTTTGGAGCATATTTGTACGGGTCTTTTATACATAATAAAACCGGATATTTTGTTGTTTGTGGAAGACCATGCAGGGTTTTTAGTTTTTCAAAATGTGTCAATTGAAAGTGCAATTCCGTCTGATTCATCCCATAAAATCTTCTCTGGCCACAGCTGCCCTGGGGTAGATTGACAAAAGCGAACTGCCAATCTCGTGCCAGGCCCAAAGACACAAGAACCGCATCAGCTTTTTCAGAATGCTATAGAGTGTTTTCACGGACTCGAAAAATCCGACCATGACCCGGATGTGCAGCCATGTTGGAGATATTGCTCACGCAAGTTAAACACGCTTATCAAGCAACCGTGCAGAAAAACTCAAAATTTCACAATAAACTTTCCATATCGGAATCCAAAACTTCTGATACAGTTGACCAGTTGTATAGAGATAAGTTGGATGCCAAAGAAAAGGAGTGTTGTATGAACAAACTCAAATTAATTGGGCAAGAAGATCCATATGAGATGGATGATTCTGCTGCTGTAAGCGATCCCGATATTGTCAACTACCTGGTCTTCTCCCCAAACCCTGATACAGCACAAGACCTTCAGACAACCAGTTTGTTTCTGATACGAGAGCGTAAAGTGCGGAAAATTGGAGACAAACATATTGTGATGGCAAAGGTTGGCATACTTGTATTACATGTGTAACGTGTTTAAATTCGAGTATATTGCTTTTTATTATTCACGTTTTGCAAAGATTAAAATATGAACCGCCTCTGTCGCCTTGTCTGTCGCCGCCTTTCCTTTGATAATCGCTCTGTTCACCCTGGTCGGTCACTACTTTAGGTAAATGATAGAACTGCAGGTGTTTTTTAGCCTGGGAATTCCCAAGCCGCTTCCGTTCGTTTCGAACTGGAAGGCGGCCTGGAAACTCGTCCAAGCGAGAGTCCCAGATTTAGGGCCCCAATCAGAGAGCGGGGGAGGTGTGGCAAGACGGTGACGCGTACTACATGACAAACAGAAGCTTGTAGTTTGAACTGACAACTGACATGATTGGCTATGGACTTACGTATACGCTCAATGATAGACATTCATAACGCCCAATAAACGGCCGTTGGCAATCGCTAACCACACCTCCGCTACGGGATTTTTCGAAGCGAGTTTCCAGACCCATATCTCACTTGTGATATGGTCAGGTGTTAACCAGACTAGGTGTTTTTCTCTGTCCGATCTATTGTGACGGCCGAGGACCCGACAGTAGTTGACCATTTTGCTTTTTTTTTTAACTTGGCGGCATAAGTGCAATGTTTGCTTTGTTTCGAATATCTCCAACATAGGCGACTTCCAGATTATGACGTCACGTGAAAACGCTCTAATGAGCCCAACCGAACGTGATCGTCCAATAAGATTTGTTTTTATCGGTGATGCATCTGACACAAAGAACCTCATTGGTCACTCATCATTTACAAATCAAATGAAACTTCACTCATCTCAGCTTAACAGATTTTAGTGCTTTGCTCTTTGATCCTACAGAATGTTTTTCAATCCCTTGCCATATTTCTTTGGATACAGAGGACCATGCTTGTCTCTGATTGGCTAATTAAAATAAATTAATGAAAAGGGGAGATTCACCAGTGACCAGACCCTCCTCTTTGTAAAGTATTGAAGAAATGTGTGTTCTGGATGTGTATTCTCAGTGGATTAGTCACAAATGTTAAACCGGATTGGTTCTTTTCATGCCTAGACTCCATAACGCACAAAAATCTGAATGTCATCAATACTATTTTTGTTGCCGCCCATCTGTATCAATTAAAATGGGCCTACAGAATGATGTAATCTGAAACCCAGCAATGTGGTTCATTTAAATCAGGGGTGTACAAACTTTTTTCATCAAGGGCCACATATCTAAACACAGACGAAACAGAGGGCCGATCGAGGGCCACAGACTGGTGCTCAGTACAGTCAATCATTGAAATATATACATGTTTAACACATTAGAATGAGAATGAACCTAAACATGCACCATAGGTAAAATCCTCCAGCTTAGGGCCTGACCAAAGCATAAATAACAAAACAAAATCATGGGGATGGTCCCCGGGTCAAATATAGAAACAACTTCTCCTGTGCGAGATCAATAAAGGTCAATCTTCTAATCCTTGACCACTGTAAGGCGCTTTGTGCTACAATTTTGTATGAAAAGCGCCTTATAAATGTTTGATTGATTGATTGATTGATATCAGTCCTTTATTCATGCCAAGATCCTCAAAACCACACAATAAATATTAAATATTGTCTTATCAAGGTAGATTTTCAAAAAACTTTCAGTCAAAAGTTCTACTCAATGTAATTTGGGCCAACTCACCTGGAAGCCTGAGGCCCAAGAAAAATTTGTCTGAGGGCCGCATTTGGCCCACGGGCCATAGTTTGGACAAGCCTGATTTAAAACACGTCAAAGGGTTGGAGGGCCTTAGTGGTTAGGTTCCATTCCTCGTAGGGCTGCATGAGTTGGGAAAAAAAACCCTGAAATATGGACACTTCTATTTCAGGACACAGGGTTTGCAATTTTTATGCAGAATAAGACACGATATTTTGTTGAATGTGGAGAAAATAATGGCACTTAAAAAAAATTGCTGCCTTTGTGAGTTGTTAATTGCGTCCATTCTTATTCTTAATTTGAAATAAACAAGAAAAAAACATGTTTTGTAGGAATCACACAGGTTGAAATTATTCAGCATTTTCTGGAACATGTAGAAAAACAACACATCAGGAAAAATATATGAACATTTCTGGTGGAGGGTCTGCCACATGGAGATGTTGTAACTTTGCCTGGCATTAAACTTATTTATTTCCATGGAGACAAGCTCATGTCCAGGCCAAGTTACAGGTCAAATCTGTGAAGAGATGAGCCCAATCAAGAAAACCCAAAATGTAATAAATTCAAGATAGATTGTTTTAATGCCATACTGTTGAAAATTCCAGAAATGTATACAGCCAGACGATGGAAGACTGGGCTTTTGGACCAACTAGCTAGCATGTATAGATTTCCTATGAGAACACATTTAATTTCATCGTCTATTTTTTTATATTTGTATATCTGTAACTTAATTCCTTGGTCAAATGAAAAATATTTGTGCAAAATCTCTTGAGAAATTAAGGAAGTTGGAAATGTTGATTTGATATTATGGTAATCAAGCTTTTAAGGGCAGGCAACCATAATGCTTTGAGGATTCAAATTCAGAGGACTGTAGTTATTTGCTTATAACTTTATGATATTTTACAGTACAGATAATTACAAATGGCACCACCTTTTATGGTAAATGTTCTGTTTCGATAACCATCAGTTGCGTTATAAACATATTTCTTCATTTCAGCTTTAAGGTCCTATATTGTGCAAGATTTACGTAAGTCATACCATGGAACCATCCAGCCAAAGCAAAAACATGTCCACGGAGACAAGCAGAAAGCATCAGAAAAGTTGTGCAGTGAAATTTTAAGTACTTTTTGGTTGACTAAAGAGGAAAAGGGGGCATGGCAAAACTACTACTAGGGCAGCAGTAGCACAGTTGGTAGAGCGTTTGTCCATTGAGCTGAAGTTTGGTGGTTCGAATCCCGCTCTTGACATAAGAAACATCGTTGATTGAGCGGTCAGATCCACTGTGGTGGGATTCTTCAAGAAAGTCAGGCTTAGGCTGCATCCCATTACTCTGTCTTACCCCTACCCCTTTATCTACGTCTTTGGGCTCGGGGTACGAATGTTCCCCTAAGAAATAGGACACCACTCGATTACCGTTTGCGTCATCATCCCTTGCCATGTCATGGATCGGGTATCTCAGCTCGACAAAAAACTAGCTTGTTTATACGTGAAAGTTCGATGAAAACGATAACGTCGGCTAAACAGACACCGCAACAACAGTTCACCAAAAGTAACGTAGAACATAAGCGTCATAATTGTAAACCATGCTAAACTGTTAATCGATAATTACAACTGCTGAAAATACATTTATGAGACTCCTTGGCTGGTCGATGTGACGCTGCCATCCTGAGCCCAAAACCTGCCTGAGCTTGTAGGCATACCCCTTCGTTCCAAGTCTGGTCGAGAGCTTACTTCGTTTCAAGGGGTATGTAGCCCTCGGTCGTGGCTCTAGCCCTTGACCAAAATTAGAATTGGGACACCCCTTGCCCTCACATGAATGTGCAAAACCAAGGGGTAGGGGTAAGACGAAGGGGTAAGACAGAGAAATGGGACATAACCTTAGTCGGGATATGCGTTTTTGGGTGGTGTATTGTGCTCTCCCAAATGTGCATGAAAAAATATGGGCAAAACTGGTGCTTCTAAGTGTGCAGCCTTAGTCGCAGCAGAACACACTGGAGAGGTTATGGGGAATTAAGTTAAATGTTTGGTTGGTAATGAAAGGGTCTTAGGGATGGACTTGCTCCGTCACATCCACAGATTGGCGGTGGAATTCCAGCTCCCACAGATGAATGTTGTTGTTGCTTCCTTGGGCAAGACACTTAACCCATCTCGACCCCAGTGCCTGTGTATGAATATGGGTGATTTGAGGGCCTTGAAGTTGGAAAAGTGCTAAATAAAAATGCATACATTTACCATTTTACTTATCTGACCTGAACGGCACTCACAAAACTAGACCCGCACCGGAGTTCAGGCAAAAACAACTACAGTATTTATGCAAAAAAATATGAGAAAACAGTGTATTTATAAAAGAGCATACCAAATCTTCATCTGACTCACCAGATACTGTATACCTTCTCTTTTGTATTGGTTCTAAAAAGGGTTGTGAAAAGTATTGAATATTAGATATTAATTGATAAAACTAGCATGGATACTAGATAGTAATTTAAGCAGGTATCCATACTAAAAAGTCACATTTACAGGACAGAAGTGAACCTTTCCTGAATAGCTTTAGAATGATCCTGAGCTGTATACACCCACTATGGAACCTACCTGGACCACTGAGGGATTACACAGATACAAGACCACAAGATAATCTAAAAGAAAGTACTATGATTTAATGTTGAAAATCACAAATTCTAAGGCTGTTTTTTTAAATTATCATCATGATACCATAATCTGTACTGACTTTTAAGTCTATTCCTTAGTATCGAAATCAAGTTGAAATTTTAGGATTGTGAGAACACTGATTAATCCAATGAACAGCCAGAGGACCAAAACCGTATTCCAGATGTTCATAGAGTTTCACGGATATTACTGGCCTTGCAATGATAGCGCTTAAAGCAGTTCTAATAGGCTATGATGAATCGTCCTGGCTGGCGTGCTGAATGGGGAGATGGAATTCTTAGAAGCGTTGAAGCGGAGAGGTTAGCCGGCTATTTGAGAATTGTTAATATGGTGCATTTCCTGTGTCTCCAGGGCATTGAAAGTAGTTTACAGGGTATAAATATGTATAGACGTAATCAGAAGCATATGGCATTTTCAATTTGCTCGGTTGGATTTGGAGTTGGAAGCAGCTAAAGGTCTGACATGAGAAATAGGGAGAAAGCTGTATATGTACATAGCAGAGTAAAGTTTGAAACTGTTTACTTTATGCTGTGAATATTTCATCACATCACATCAAGTACTACCTTACCTATATATATATATATATATATATATATATATATATATATATATATATATATATATATATATATATATATATATATATATATGCAGACATCCCAAGTCTCCTGGAAGTTCCGGGAGTCTCCCAGATAATTATAATGGCTCCCTGATGCCCGCGAGTCAGGTAAAATATCCCGGATTTTAGACAACGTGAGGTTTTTTGTTTTTTTTTTGGACTGTGCAGAGCGTGCACGCAAGATAATAAGTCTTGTATCATACACGGACTACTTCAAAAGGAATGTGCACGAGAGACAGAGAGAGAGAATTTTGCGCTCGTGGAACCTGCGTGCGTGTGTGTGTGCGTGTGTGTTTAAGCGAGCGCTGGCCAGAGAACGTGCTGATTGGTTACATTTAGCAAAACTAGCAAATCAGCTTTCAGTGTGGGCGGGCTTCAATGCAGCGAGATGGCAGAATCTAAAAAACGAAAATATAAAACTAATTTTACGGCAGAATATACTAAAATACATCCCTGTCTGATTAAACATGGACATATATTTGAAATGTTCAAACACAAATTATATATATATATATATATATATATATATATATATATATATATATATATATATATATATATATATATATATATATATATATATATATAGAAGGCCTGGAAGGTGAAGGCATCAGTGGTGCTTGTGGTGATCGGAGCACTCGGGGCTGTAACCCCCAAACTGGAGGAGTGGATACAACAGATCCCAGGAAAAACATCAGACATCTCAGTCCAGAAAAGTGCAGTACAGGAACAGCAAAGATACTGCGCAGAACTCTCAAGCTCCCAGGCCTCTGATAGAGGACCCGAGCTGGATGAGAGTGAGAGGCCAACCACCGTGGAAGGTGGGGAGCACATTTTATATATATATATATATATATATATATATATATATATATATATATATATATATATATATATTCTAGTCAAGTCAATCAGATTTATGACTATAATTAACTCTAAACTCCTCTATAATTAAAAGGTGCTGTTGGAGCCCCAACTTTATATTTTTTGTAATATTTTCATTGCTGAGATAATTATTTCTATTTTATTTGGTTTAATATTTACTTAAAATGCATAATTTTTATGGTTAACATGATCATTTGTGGATTATAAGATTAAAAATAATTTGATCTATTTACACTTTTCTTGCAGTTAATTATTGCTTATGTTTATCATTTACCCAAGTAATGTTTATTTATTACGCTACACCAGGGGTGTCAAAATCGTTTTGGTCCGGGGGCCGTATCCAACCTACTTTGATCCCAAAGAGGCAGGATCAGAAAACTCATGGCAGATATACCCCCAAAATAGCAATAAGTCCAAATATTTGTGCAGAGAAATGCAAATCTATTACAGAAGTCTTTTTTATTTGATGAACTCTTTCTTTTACAAAATACTATATTATGAACAACCTGAAACTTTAAGAAAAATGCAATTTCAGCACAATGTTTTAACATAAACCTGTACAGATTTCACAGAAAAGGACCAATATTTTAATAGAAAATAAAAATGTAATTAAAATATTTTAATAGAAAATCAGACAAGGACCAGATTAAAGGTCTTGGAGGGCCAGATCCGGCCCCCGGGCCACATGTTTGAGACCCCTGCGCTACACATTGTGTGTTTTACCTATTTGTATTATATACAAGTTTATTGTACTTTTGCTACGGGTATATGTGATGTTTTAGTCATGGTGTTTATTGTCTTGTTTATCAGATGTTTTATGTTCACTGTGGGCATAGGGGGCGCTGCAATTTCAAATCCTGAGTGTGCAACATGTACATATGGATTTTGACAATAAAGCTGACTTTGAACTTTATTCATTTATTGTTTTGGTATTATTTTGCGGCCTTTTGCTCCTTATTTAAAATCAGTGCAGGTGCACCATGGGAGAGTGGAGTGGAGCCAAACAGTTTTTTGACCTCCTGTCACCTTACCTGCTAAATTTCCACTTTTGTACTTTTTGTTTGTCCTCAATTATATGTGAATCCTCAGTAAAGACTTTTAACTGGATCGCTTTCTGTGGATTTATTTTACATCTGAGGCATTTTAAAAGGTGGAAAACGTCCATCTATGGCTTCACTTCTACACTTTTACCATTTTCAAAACATAAAAAATGGAACAAGCTCATTTTAAACATCCTCACTTTTGATTTTTCACAACTGAGAGCCTCCTGATTATTCAAGGTAATGAGTTTACAAATGCTTTTCACAACTTTCAACATTGAGTATTGTAGCGATCTCTCAAATGTCATAGAAAACTGTGCACAGCATCTTCACAAACAAAGGGGGGGACTTAACATGGGGAGCAAAGGGAGGGGGTGCTCATAGTGTCAAAAACAAAAGTAAAATTCACAATAATATAATAATAATAAATCTTTATTTATGAAGCACTTGTCTCCTCAGGCAGGTTGTTCTAAAGCCGAGGCGCCCGGACTGAAAAGGCTCAGTGACCCTTCGTCCAGAGCCTGAACTTTGGAACGGCCACAGGGACCTGCCTGAGGATCTAAGGCTACGGGAGGACTCGTACGGGGTTAAAAGTTCTGAAATGTAACCATCTATCCATCCATCTTCTTCCGCTTTTTCCATTTCCACGGGAGGATGGCCCACGGCACAACTGGTCTTGATGTGCCAAGGGGGCTACCAGTGTCCGCAGAGGTCATGTGACACAACAGCAGCACTCATCTGTGGGATCACAACGGATCATCCCATCGAGAGCGGGATTCGAACCGCCAACTCCTTGAATCCGTAGGAAAACACTCTAACAACTGAGCTACTGCTGCCCCTCTGAAATGTAACTTGGTGCAGAATCTTAAAATCAATTCTAAAACACACAGGCAGCCAGTGAAGGGAAGCTGGAACAGGGAGAATGTGTTGATGTCTGTTAAATCCAATGAGGAACTGAGCTGCTGCTTTCAGAAGCTATTGGAGGCGGAGGATGGATTTGGTGTCGAGGAGAAGATGAGCGAGTGAATGACTTTTTCAAGATCAGGGCAGGAGGGGATAGTTTTGATTTTGCAAATTGCGCGGAGGTGGAGAAAACAGAATCGGGTGACTTTTTTGATGTGAAGGTGGAAGTTGAGGTGAGAGTAAAAATAACTCAGAGGTTTCTGGCAGCAGGAGGGATGTCGGGAGCGAGAGGGCTGAGACTATTGCTGATATTAGAGGCGGACTGGGGAGGATTGATTAAAATTATTTCAGATTTGGAGCTGTTGAGTTGTAGGACGTTCTGTGTAGGGTTGCAAAGGGAATTATTGTGAGTCATATACCAACATAAATATAAACATTTTATTTTGTCATCAGCAGGCATTATTGTAAAAGGAAGACAATTAAAACACATGACTCATATGACTTGTAATAAGAACTTTATCAATGCGTATCTCCTTCACTGAACAACAAAACATGAACATTGGCTAAAATGTGTCTTATAATTCAAAATTTGAATGAAAGGAACTCTCCTCCTGTCCAAAAACGTAGCATATAAATATAAATATTTAGCATATCTGGTTTCCCGGCCAGCTAGCTCTAGCACATTTTGCGGTAGCTAGCGTCATAAGATAACTTCTTCAGTGAAGAGTAAGCTAGCACTATATATATATATATATATTTTTTACTTTTCTACTTTAATATTCTTTAATATATAGATCTTTAATATATAGATCAAATATAATCTACTTGATGATATCCTCAGAACTTACTTGACTGCATGTAGCCCTCTTGCTGAAATCTCTGGCCTCAGTAGTCTGTATTTGCTGTGACCTCAGAAAAGTAGCTTTAGCTCTTCAGAATTCTAGAAGTTATTGTGCATGTGATAAAGGAATGCAAAATGCATGTAGAGGGTGTGGCTCGATGGCTCTGCACAAAATAGTGTCCTACTTTATTCACAAAAATGTGATTATTTTAGCCAAGATTATGCTACAATATTTTTTTCTACCAACTACAGCCATACCTCACCTTACGAAAGACCCAACTAACGAATAATCCAAGTTACAAAAGGCGTTTACGTAAAATTTCCGTCTCTGAATACGAAAGAAAATTCAAGTTACGAAACGCGAAATCTCAAAAATTCAAATAATGTGTGCTTGAATGCGCGCTCGGCTTCGCAACAGCCTGAATCCCCCATTGCGGCTCTACTTATGAAAAATTCACGTTACGAAACCACTTCTGGAACGAATTAATTTAGTAAGGTGAGGTATGACTGTATATTGATGCCCCTAACCTTCAACTTTGATAAATCCCAGTTTATTCCCATTAATTCCCGAAAATTCCCATGGAAAGTTTCCAACTTTGAAAATTCCCAGAATTTTGCAACCCGAGTTCTGTGCCATCCAACTGTTCACGTCACTGAAGCAGTTTAACACAGCAGCCAGGGTCGTTTGGTCTCAGCGGGTGGTAGATCTGCGTGTCGTAAAACATTTAACATTTTAATACATTGCTTTCGGCGAATGAACCATTTTCTAAGCATTAAAAGCTAACATGGTGTCTAAACATGTTATGTGTTAGCAGTTAATAACCCATAGAAGTATAACTGTTAACAAAAATACGCAAATACATCCCAAAAAGTATCAATGCCGAACTCAATCACATGTATTTTTGCCCAACTTGTACCATATCCACAATCCTCCATAGTTCTGCTAATAAACAAGAACCAACTCAAATCGTCAGTATCTCTTTGGCCCTCCCTGCATCCTCCCATTATTCTTGAGGAACGGAAGAAACACTGGCTGTCGGCTACATTTCTGCTCTCTCCGCTTCAATTCATCCGACTAAATTACTTTTAATCCGGAGTGACCTTTTTTTTTGCTGAGGTGGCATTTCTCGCGCGGCGAGAGAAAGCCGAGGCGAGAGGGAGAACCGCGAGGCTACGCCGAAGCTACGACTCCCAACACTTCCACCAATTATGAGACGTTTGTGCGTATGCATCAGGCACACCGCAGCCCTTTTAGCGGCGCACTCGGAACCACGGAGGAGGAGGGAGCGGGACGAGGGAGGGGAGGGGAGTCGATAGAAAAATCTAAAGCTTCGAGCGTGTATTGAGAAAAGTGCTATGAAGTATTTACTGGGCTAGATAAATGCACTGGGGTCATCTGAGGCGCTGGCGAAGTGAGTCCAGATTTGCTATGACTTTCCGATATGGTCTGAGATGGACTTGGGGCTGTGGAGATGAATATGCAGTTGGAGTAACCAGTGGAAGGCGATAAGAGACCACTGCAAAATTATCAGTTTTTCTGATTTTACTACTTACAGGTATGTGTTTGGGCAAAAGGAACATTTTTGTTTGAGTCTATAAACTACTGACAACATTTCCCCCAAATTCCAAATAAAATATTATCGTTTAAAGCATTTATTTGCAAAATAACAAAAAAGATACATGTTTTCAGACCTCAAACAATGCAAAGAAACGAGATCATATTCATTTTAAAGCAACATAATACTAATGTTTACACTTAAGAAGAGTTCAGAAATTGATATTTGGTGCAATAACTCTTATTTTTAATCACAGCTTTCATGCATCTTGGCATGCTCTCTACAAGTCTTTCACATTGTTCTTGGGTCCTAGTTTTAACCTGGTTTAGTCTTGGTTTAGACCGGGTTTAGTCCTGGTTCAGATCTGGTTTAATCGTAGTTTAGTCTGTGGAATTAACCAAGATATTTGATCTTGTTTACTGCTTACTGTGTGATCTTTTACCTAGTTTTCCTGTGTGTTGTGCAACTGTGTGTGAGCAAAACTGTACACATAACTCTGCACCATTTGTGTCTATCCATCATCTATGGGACTCCAAAAAGGCCCCAATTCTATAGGCAGTTAAATTTGGTGACTGTTTACCTCTGTAACTGTGTATCCATGTATGGAGATAAATCTTGGTACCAGCGTACCCGCCTTGTCTATATAGCTAACTGATCTACTCTGGTTCGGTGTGAGACGGTGCAGACAGTGTTATGTGAATTGGTGTAATCATATGTATTTGAGCTTAAATCAGATTAAAGTACCTGTATGTTAAACTTCAGCCAAAGTCTCCTTTTTTGAAAGCCAACAAGTCCTGGTTTAGTCCCCTTTTTAACCTGGTTTAGTCCTAGTTTAGACCTGGTTTAGTCTTGGTTCAGACCTTGTTTAGTCCCAGTCTTTCACTTTGTTCTTGGGTGACTTTATTCCACTCCTGGTGCGAGAACTGAAGTAGCTCAGCTTTGTGTTTGTGTTGGAATTCAACAGACGCTGGAATGGAATGGCTGTAATACATGTAGAGATGCTGATTTCAGAAAAATAATGCAGTGGTCTCTTTTTTTTTTCTTTTTTTTTTCCAGAGCTGTATAAGAACAAGTAAATAATTTTGGTAACTGGTAATCTTATGTGAAAGTTGAATTTTCTGTAATGGTAATCCAGAATGATATCACTGTATTTAAAGGGCTCATATTCAAGCATTTTTGTTCTGTGTTATTGTCAGAAAAATCAACCTTAAACCTTATCTGAAAACACAAATGAACTCATGAAGAACCACAGCAAAACACGTATTTAAATGGTACTTGCAAGGAGAGACAGACACCGCAAAGTCGCCTTTCTCCGCTGGGCTGTTCCATCTTGTCTCTTTTATTGATTCATAGATGGGTGTACACAAATACGTAAACTTCACATGATAAAACAACGTGACTTCTTCCCCAGAAACTCAAAACCTTGGCATTTAATGTTGCAGTTTACAATGCGACTCCCTTTCTGACTCCCTTCCCCGAATCCCATAACCTTGAGACATAATATTGCAATTTAAGTTGTTACAAACACATGAAGCAATGATAACACATTTACATTGATTCTAACAGTTATAATGTTGTTTCCTCACCAAAAACATACCCTGAGTTGTGTTTTGTTTCATTCACACTTGTTTAACACACAAACCCTGCATATTTAGGCTGAGTTCTTCTCTCAGATTGAAAATACACGCCACCAAACACCACCTTGTGATGTCATGTAGTAATACACAGTGTGTTCCCCTGTTTTTAAACTCCATACACCGTCATTAGAATAATTAGGGATAATTTCAGCCCTGGAAGTGTCAAGCTCTGAAGTAAAAGTAAAAGGAGCTGTTAACTTGAAAACTACATCAGGACATCACAAGGTGGAACAGAGCGTTTTGAGCTTTGGAGATGTAAACAGACTAAGGCTACGTTTATAGGATGACGGTCTGAACAGAAGACGCAAAAGTGGCATCGCATCTTCACTTTTTATTCCGTGTTTAGACAAGCGTTTTTGGGAAGAACAGAGCAATGACATCATGTTGACATACAGAAAATGGATTTAAACAACACATTTTAAGGAGCCTGTGATCAATACAAGCGTTCATGGTCCGGTTTAGTTTGATTTTCAACAAAAAGGTGAGAGTGACTAACTGAAAAACTGTTGCTAATTTGGGATGTTAATTTTATGTGAGAGAGTTTTGTTTTACAAGCACAGATCAGCTCACCCCTTGGAGTTACAATAAAATCAGAGCGTTTTCGGGAGGAAATCTGCGTGCATACGGTGACGCAAAAGTGTCTGGAATTCGATTGGGTATGCATGCCAGGCGGCTAGGTGGCGTTGTGATACATTATCACTATGTCCGCGCGCATGCGTAGAATCATCCGTTTTCTCATCTGCACCGCGAAAAGCAAAACGAAACATGGTTAACGGTAGCAAAAAAAAAAAAATTGTGTGGTCAGATGAAGAAGTTCAACTATTGCTTCAGACCACGTTAGACTACAAAGCAACGAAGGCGCAACAAGGCGCTGCCAAACAAAGTACACTGTTATAAGGACCGATGTGACGTAAACGTGTACGCGACGTCAGCAGATTGACCAGAGTTTTGCGTCTTGGGCAGTGTAGACGAAAACACTACGGCGGAGCATATTCAAGTTTTCCACTTTGGAGGGCAGTTTCAGTTTTTTGCGCTTTTTAAGCCCCAAAAACGCCGTCACCGTCTAAATGAAAGGCACTTCCGATAAAATATTTTGTCATTTTTACCTAAGCGTTCTCGTGTAAACAGACTGATAATAGAGGATTACTCGAACATGTATGAATAAAACAAAACATTATAACATAGCTTAAAACTCACAAGACTTAAAAAAGTTCCATTGAGCATTTATTCATTACTAGTGTTCCCGTGTGAACAGGACGCCTCTCCACAGATCTGAACTGTAATGTAGCGTATTGCTGTAACCTGCTTGTCTCCCTCGTGATAGATAGGTTTAATCTATACTGTGGAACATTCTGGACAAAGCAAAAGCAAAGCATTTCCATGGAGACAAGCGGGTAGCGGACCCTCCACCAGAAAAGTTGCACAGTGCAGCTTTAAGCCAACCACAGTCCTAATAATGGATTGACCCGGCTTGTGTTTAGATCAAGGATTTCTTTGGTTGAATACAGACTTGTAATGGCGCGCGGATGGTACCCACAGCAGAGATCGGATTCCTGTCCTTGGGATTCGGAGCGCAATGCGTTTTATTGACGACGGTTAAAAGTTGAAATATCGATCATAAATCCTTAGCGGCTGGGGAATATTGGACACTCTAGCGTTTCACGGTCCATCAAGTGCTTTTTGTGTTTGCTTATAAATGCAGTTCTCAGTGGAGTAGCCCCGGGATTTGATTGTTTGCAGGTTTTTGAAGCTGAAGGTTTTGGATTATTGATCGGACCGCGGTGGGTATGAGTTGTATAAAAATCAGAGTTGGCAAGGTTATGTTGCAAATTGACATATATAAATTTTTTTATTTATTTACTTTTTCCTCTCTCTGAGTAATGTTTAATGGATACTTTGGGTCAAATTACAGGTTGTGGAGAGGCGACCGCACTCACACTAAGAATCAATGTTTTTCTTTTTTTTAAGATACTTCTGAGCAATAAATAACACCTGTAGTTGAATAAATACAAGACGGATTAGTTTAATGCTGTACCGTGGACAATTTAAACCAAAGCATTAGCATCTCCATGGAGATAAACAGGTTACCCTCTCCAAGACAATCTGAGAAGAAAGAGCTGACTTAGCTGGAAGTATCTGATTTCTGCTCTTAAAAAAGTCTCTTACACATAAAATTTGAAATAATTTCCCTTGTGGATCAATAAGTCTAAAAATTATAGTCCCAAGTAACAAAATATCGGGTTTTTCTATTTTTTTTTTTACTTCAACTGGAGAAAAGTAGAGAAGTAAAACTCTGATGTTCTTGGCGGTGTTTATTGTCTTGTTTAGCCTTGGTGAGGGTTAGTTCATTATTGAATATGTCAGATTTTCATTTGTAGGCCTGGAGGTGTGAAGATGTGGAGGTGTGGAAATGTGGAGATGTGGAGGTGTGGAGATGTGGAGGTGTGGACGGGTTAAGATGCTGTTTCGGACACGATCTTGCTGACCGTGCTAGGCTGAGTTTCTTGTTAACCTCACATTTCTGCTCATTTTCTCTGCTGTGGTGAACTTTATCCAGACAGGCTGTGAAAAACTGAGTGTGTAGTTCTGGTGCAGAGTGTACAAAGTTTTGTTTTGAATGGAGTAGATAAATTAGGGTTTAATATGGAAGAATTCGAGGGAGAGTACCAGAATGGCACCCTTACAATTGACAGTGTAGACAGTCTTTCTGCACAGATTTGGAAAAAAAAAACATTTTGCAATTTTTCTGACAAGAATTGCCGTTGAGGTTAGATTTTCAATTTCTGTTTGAAAAAGTAGGATTCGGTGCACATTTTAAAAAGTCCAGGAGCGTACAATGTTTGAGAGAAAAGAGAGAAGTAAGTTCTAACTACAAGTACAGTTTTTTTTTTCTGTAAAAATATTGGATTATTTTTGTTCTTTGCAGATTCTTGTATCTTAATTGCAGCATCTACAACAACTAGCCTACTTTGAACCAAACTGTGTACATTTGGAATCAGTTTTGTATAAGCAAATCAATGTTAATAATGTTGGAAGCACCACATGCACCACCATGTAATTTACATTGATTTGTTTGTGATTATATTATACGATATTAGCAATAGCACGATTATTGTGAAAAGTTGTTAGCAGATAGAGGCAGTATTATGTATTTTATAAGTTTGATAATAAAACAATAAAGCACAATCAAAAACATGCCTGATGAGGTTTTAGATGTCATCATGCACGTTTGGCTAATCGAACGATCTCTCCCAGGCACTATTCAAACCCTCCTTACGGTTAGCTGTACGATTCTGTACACAAGCCTACGTCACCCATTTAATTCTTCATAAATACACAAAAACGTGATAGAAAACAATACACTACAACTTCAATCAATCAATCAATCTAAAATTATTTATAAAACGCTTCTCATACAAAAAATGTAACACAAAGCGCCTTACAGTGATTAAGGATTAGAAGATTGACTTTTTATTGATCTCACACAGGAGAAATCATTTTCTTTCATCATTTTGACCCAATTTGGCAGGACCCAAAGGAGGATTTTACCTATGGCGCATGTTTGGGTTGATGGGGGAAACCGGAGTGCCCGGAGGAAACCCACCCAGACACGGGGAGAACATGCAAACTCCACACAGAAAGGCCCGGGCGACCCAAACCTTGAGTGCTAGCCACTCAGCCACTGTGCCGCCAACAATAATAATAATAAAAAATGTAAATTAAATTTAAAAAAAACTAACAACAAACAAATGAACAAACAACAAACAAATGAAAGAACAAACAGACAAACAATTTCACAAACCTGATGCGATGTGGAGCAGTTTGATTGTTGTGTTGTGATAGCGTTCTGAAGGGGGAGTGACGCAGCGTGGAGAGCAAAGGGAGGGAAGACTCAGCATCAAAAGAGAGACTGAAACTTAATGTTAATATATTGTTTTCAGCGAATATAGCATTTTCAGAACAATAAAAGGTAACATGGTGATTTACATGTTATGTGTTAGCAATGAATACCCCATAGAAAACAGCCACTTCACAAGAGGATGTACCAACACAGACGGGAGAGCCAGAGTGGACCTCAGTCTGCCGTACATCTCCACCTAGAAGCCACGGGCCACTCCTTTGAGGACAGTGAGGTACAGATCTTGACCAGAGAAAAGAACTGGTTTGAGAGGCCATTTTTGTCAAGAAAGAGAATAATTCCTTGAACAGAAATGGAGGTCTCAGACATCATTTGTCTCCCATCTACACCATCTGCACAGGTACAGGACACTCAGGTGCACGAGGGCCCGCTTTGGCAGGCCACTCAGCCACCATGCCGCCGTTGTTTGGCGGCATGGTGGCTGAGTGGCTAGTGCTCCTGCTTTACAGCAAGAAGGTTCCGGGTTTGATCCCCGTGTGGCACGTTGGTATGGCCGTAAGATTTGGGTGCCGAGCCTTTCTGTGTGGAGTTTGCATGTTCTCCCCGTGTCTGGATGGGTTTCCTCCGGGCACTCCGGTTTCCCCCATCAACCCAAAACATGCATCATAGGTAAAATCCTCCAGCTTAGGTCCTGACCAAACCAAAGCAAGAAGATCATGGAGATGGTCCCCGGGCGCAGTAATGTGCTGCCCACTGCTCCTAATAACAGGATGGGTTAAATGCAGAGAAGAATTTCTCCTGTGTGAGATCAATAAAGTCACTTCTTCTTAAAACAAACAAAGAAAACAATAGGGCAGCAGGTCAGGTCCAGAGGTGTGAAAACACCCATTATGACCCTGAATGGTTCTGCTAACAAGACCCACACTCCCACTGCATATTTAATAGGCTCACCTAAATAACAGAAACTGTAAACAAGTAGGTGTGGTAGTTTCAAAGTAATTTCCTTGTAGTTAGCTCCTCCCTTCAGGCAGATATAGGCAGTTTCCACCAGCGTCTGACCAGAACTGAAGAAGCAGCTTGGATGAGCTGCGAAACGTATTCGACCAAATAAACTTTTGTCCAGTTGACAAATTGACTTTCTCCTTTTGCTACCCCATAGAGTTAAAATAACCCTCTTTAAAGAAGGAAAAAACTAATCTTCAGTCTTATTTTTCATAACACTCTCTATCCTCCTCCCATGCTGATCACTACCACCACACACACAAAGACACTCGCACACACACACACACAAAGACGCTCGCACACACATACCCACTGCCAAACCTGTGTCAGACTCGGCTCCTGGGGGGGGTGAGAAATGATGGAGGATCGGGCGTGGAGAGGACCCTGCCACGGCGCTGCTCTACCCACCATCAGAGCACCTCGTCTGGGGAGGAGAGGTGTCAGCCCAGCGCTCCCTCCTCACCCGGGCTCTTTGATCATGGGATATTTCAGTGCCACAGGGCATGATGACACACACTGATAGAAGGACCGCTGGAGATAGTGTGGAGACTCAAGACAGGCTTTCAAGTGGCATGCAGGCTGAAAACTTTGTGTTTGTTTGCTTTTTTCAGTCATTGTTCTTTTTTAAAACTTGAGTAATTTTTTTCATCTTGTATTCATAATTTTATTTCGCAGCCAACCTTAGTAAATGCAGCTTCACAATAAATCACAATCAAATCGAAATTACAATTTGATTTGGTGGAATCAAGTGGCGCACAGGATGGAAAGTAGTGTTTTTTGTTTTTTTTTTAGGGATGCACCTGCTTTTACAGTTTCAATATTGATTCCGATATGATGGCTTTAAGTATCTATCAATATCCAATACCAGTGCAAAGCCTGAAAATGGCATTTATTTCCTTAAAACAAAAATAAAATAAGAACTGATCCAGATGTGTTACGTAGCAATTATTTATCAATTAACTACGGAACAAGTTTGTATGAATAAAAGTTCAAACATTATGAGACTTTCTGTTAATTTTTCAGTATCAGTGCTGATATTCAATACCAGTATCGTATCGGTGCGTTCCTAATTATGTCACAATCAAATATTGGCAGCTGAATGGAACAAAGCATCATGGTCTATGCCAGGGGTGGGCAAACTTTTTGACTCATGGGCTACAAAGGATTCTAAAATTTGACAGAAGGGCCGGACCAGGAGCAGCTGGATTTAGTGTTTTGGTAAAAACACTAAAAATAACATGGAATATGTAGAAAACATGTGCTTTATTTCAATTAAAAATGAACAAAAGCATTACAACAAAATGCCCATCTTTTAAGTTCCACGGTATTTAGTTATTTATTGAAATGTCTCTTAAAACACAGAAAATTTTATTAATAAAATACAGCTTTTTTATTACTAACAGTTACTATTTTAAAGCACTGAAAGTTCTGTTGTCCTTCAGGTTCTTTCGTTCTTTCGTTGACTGCTTGTCAACGAAATGTTTTGTGGCAAAGTGACGGCTGATATTATATTCTTTAAAAAACGCTACAGTCTCTTGGTATATCAGGCATACAGCAGCTGATAAGTATTCGGTGAAAAAATATTTACTTACTCCTACTCCTTATTAAACACTCGACATTCTCTGTCCACTTTTCTTTTCTTAGCTTCTCTCATCAGAGCTGAGGGGTTAAAGAGTAAAGCACAGATATGGAGCAAAACGCCGCACCTCAACAAGATAAGATAATCCTTTATTTGTCCCACAATGGGGAAATTGCAGTGTCACAATGCAAGTTTCAGAAACAGTAGGAAAATATGAGCATGCATCACAATTAAGATAAAATATAGCTGCAAGCAGCAATGTGGGGCCAAGCACCGAAGGTGCATGTAGGCCTCAGCATGTAGGCCGCATGCAGGGTCTGACAGGGTCTAACAGGGTTTAACAGGGTCTAACAGGGTCTGTTAGCCAGGCTTCCCAGGCTCCCAGGCTTCCTATGAAGGGTTCCCGAGATATGAGCTCACTTCGGCTAGATCAAAGACACATCAAAGACAGATCAAAGGTACATTAACGCAGAAAATTCCTGAAAATTCCTGCAACTTTGACCTGCTGGTGGCACTAGACGGTTGGGGGTGGGGGCCTATAAATTGCTGTGGGTAATGAGGAGACTGGCTGGAATGTGCATGCAAAATTTCACAACTTTTTACCAGACGGTTCTAGGGGTTGCTAGACTCCCATGGTCAGAGGAATAATGTATAATAATAAGAATCAGTAGAAACACTATGGTGCCTAGCACGTTCGGTGCTTGGCCCCAATAATAATAATAAGTATGTACTGAAAAGTACTAAAAAACAAAGGTCAATGTATTTAGTGCGACAGCTATTGGAAAACGCCAGAATTGCAGGGAAATTAAAACTTTAAAACATTAACAAGGCTTATTAATATAATTTCTTCAAGTTCGGCGGGCCGGATTAAGAAGCTTAACAGGCCGCATATGGCCCCCGGGCCGTAGTTTGCCCATGCCTGGTCTATGCCGTTGCAACAAAACAATGACATTTTCCCTTGAGAAATAAATTGTAAAAGTCCTCAAGGATACTGCAAGAAGTCTTTCATTTATTAATTTTTTTTTTACTTCTGTATTCTTTTTTTTTTTACTTTTGTATTCTTTCTATTGTTAGGATTAGGATAATTTGGAAGCTCAAGAGAAAACAGTGAGCGTGCCTTTGGCGTGTGCACATTGACCTTTCCTGTCATGGACTCCATCAGCGCTGGTGCTCGCGGCGTGGACTGTCTCTTCACGGCTTTAGAAACACACAGGCCATTCCTCCTCGCTCTGTCCGTCCTCCTCTCCTTCTCTCCAAACATCATTTGCTTTGATTTGCTTGTTAACTTTCTCATGAATCGACTAAAATCAAGCTGTGTGTCTTTACTCTCAGCGGACTTGCCTCTCCACAAACCTCTTATTTGGCTCTTGTTTCCATGGAAATGTTGTTTGTTTGGTTATTACATTCCACAATACAGCATAAAACATATCTATCTCCATGGGGAATAGCTTTCATCATTTAACTTTTAACTTTCCATGCAAGTGACGTGCCACTTCCAGAACACTGTACCTTTAATTTAAAGAAGCTCACTGTAACTTTTCTGGTGAATGTTGCCACCTGCTTCTCACTATTCACCTTATTCTGGAAGTTACCGTGGGCGCTGCCATCATCATTCAGGTTATATTATTTTGTGTGGGGCTGCCGATTGTGACGGCGAATAAGTTCAATCCGGACGATAAAGCCGTTTTAATGCGCCCGGAGCATCAGTGCAGTGTGACTTGTTGGTCACATGAAAACTGAACATTTTACACAAACAAACCTACTTTATGTCATATTTTAGCTGCAAAACCTTTCCCAAATTCTCATAGAAATGAATGGGATCCCTGATTATCCGGAAGAACCACTGCAAAAAAAGTGCAGTTTAGGAGAATTTAGAGACATTCAGAGACAGAGATTTGCTATTCCATCTATTTTTGTTACCCTTAGTTAGATTTTATATTTGATGAGTGAGGTACTGTACCCAAATAATTTCCCTTGTGGATCAATAAAGTTTGTCTAAGTCTAAGACATAAATGGACGGGGAGGAATGGTTAAAAGGATCTGTTTTTTTTATTTTTTTTATGTGAATCTGTATGCCCTCCCCTTCAACAGTGTCGTGCATTAACTCTGACTTACCGATGACAGTGTCGTCTGGGCCCAGTTCTGCTCCAGTTCTGTAGCTCACGACCGTAGATCTGGTAAATGTTTTTCTTCTCAAAACATTTGTCCAAAAAGTGATATATTTGTGTCACAAACAGTAGTCCGCGAAAAATTCAGTCTAATTCGCAACATCACCAGGCGTTGGTAAGTAAATTTGTTCCGGGGCCAGTTTCTCTCCCTGTGAGTGACTGGAGCTCACTGAAAATTAATTATTATTGTTCGCATGGTGCTATTCTCTCTTGAGTTATTATTAGCCTGTTCACTTGTAAACATCTGCTTAGAAGTGAACAGGCTAATAATACTAAAAGGCGCGCAGTGATACGACTCGAGAGAAAATAGCACCATGCGAATTAAACTGCTGAATTTTTTTTGCGGACAACTGTTTTGTGACGCAAATATATCACTTTTTGGACAAATGTTGTTTTGAGAAGAAAAACAAGCTTTATTAAATGTCCCCGCTAACTTACCGGAATTATGTTCGTGAGCTACAGAACCGAAGCAGGACTGGGCCCAGACGACGCTGTCATCGGTAAGTCAGTGTTAATGCACGACACTGTTGAAGGGGACGCCATACAGATTTTCACATAAAAAAAACAACAACAAAAAACTCTTTAATGTCATTCTGTGGCACATTCCAGGCAAAGCAATAACATCTCCATGGAGACAAGTAAGTAGTAGAGCCTCCACCCTCCAAAATGACGCAGTCCACCTTTAACATCGAGCTAAAGTACATATTGCAAAGCCATTCCTCACATGACTCTTGCTATAAGTAGCTATGGTAGCCTTGTGGGGCCAAACTTAGGCTGAGTCCACACTATTCTTTTTATATAGGGCATTATATAGTGGTCATGCTGTTTTAGTGATATCTGAATGTCCAGTGGGTGAAAAAGTAAAGCAAAAAGTATTTCCAAACTTTCCCACAGTGCACCTTGAAAAGTGTCCTGCGATGACGACTACAGTCAGTATAGACCACAGTGACGTGCCGACCTCTTGCCCTGTGTCTGTGTGCGATTGTCATGTGTGTATGTATTTGATCTTGTTATGAGTGGTGGTGTGTAGCTGAATGATTGTTGTGAGTCTGCCATCTTATGTAATACTGTATATATTTTTCAACTGTTTTATATGTATTTATTGTATTGTCATTTTTATTCTTGTTTTTAGGTGGGCAGTATCTGCTGTTAAGAGACTACAGATGAAAAATAGCCTTTAGCTAATTCTGGCTTATTTACAGAAATGTTGATTAATATGTACTGTCCCTGAAATAAATAAAAAAATAAATAATAAATGATGGTCATGGCTGTTGACGTCACCAGGTGTCGGCAAGCAAATTTGTTCCCGGGCCACTTTCTTTCCCTGTAAGTGAGTGGAGCTCATAATATTTTTGATGTGAAGCTGAAAATTTATTATTATTGTTCAGTGCATTTTCCAGAGCGCACCGAGCAGCGTCATAAATTAAAATAGCGTCATTTGCGCGATCTGGCTCTGAATGTGAGCGGTGGACCTCTTGTGGTTGACGAGGCTTCTTTGCAAATTTTTAGGGTCACAATATCCATCTGAGTCCAGACATCGTCACAGCAGGTTGAGAAAAGAAAGAAAAGCAGAAAAGACCATTTCTTACCACGCTGTTTGAAAAGAGCGAGTCTTTCATCCCGTAGTCTGGAGCAAACCCTTTAGCTCCGGCGTTGGTCTTCCTTTAATTATAACCTCCTGCTTCGACTGAAAGTCCAGTTTAGAAACCTGCTTGAGCTTTAATATGTAATCTTCCTCCATTTAAAAAGTCGGGCCAGAAAAGAACAAAAAGTGAATAGATTGCTATAATCATTTAATTTATTTTTTCATTTTACTTGTTTTTTCTCTGTGATGACAGGTGATCTAATAACTGCATGTCACTGATAGATCACAATGCATTGCAAGAGTCAGAAAAATGACAGTGGACAGCAACAGGTCTTTAAAGAGGAGGTGTTTTACTTCTAAAGCGTATTAACTGCTAACACAAAACATATTTAGATCATTTTCAAAATATTACATTCACTATGTGAATGTAATATGTATTAACACTTGCTCTGAGTGACCCGTCCCTTTGCTCTCTCCCCGCTCAGAAAGTACTGCACATTGCATCAGGTTTGTCAAGTTGTTGTGTACAGTTCTGTATCTTGCTTTTGTATATTTATGGACAATTGTCGTGAGGGAGCATGGGTGGCATAGGCTTGTGGGCGAAGAGTTGGACAGAATCCTACAGCTAACCATATGGCGGGTTCGAATAGGGCTCTAATAAGTAAATTATGTAGGGGTTTTTTTGTGTAGTAGAAAAAAAGTTAAATTCTACAAAATATTTTTAGACAAAAATAAAATTTAAAAACATTTAGTATTTAACATTTTTGTTTGCATCATAATTACATGTTTGATGTAGAGCTGGGCGGTATGACCAAAAATTGATATCACAGTATTTTTCAAAATTATATCGGTGTCATGGTATTTGACAGTATTTTTGTTTTTTCATGCATGACTAGGTGTTAACCCCATTTCCTAATAATTTTGAGAATAATTACTGCAGTAAATTCGACTTGATAAAACATATCTGGGTCCAGTGTTTAATCATCTCCTTGAAGCTCATTTCTCAACAGGACTAAGTGGTACCATGTCTTGGCGAAGTGGACAGTAACAGCGTTGGTAATATCGCTGCTTGTTTTTCTTGTCGTAGGCAGTCCCCTTAGCAAACGCGTCTCTGAGTGTCGTTTTGTGTCGCGGCGCCAACATGAACGTTCCCTGCAGACGTGGAAGAGGATGCAGATCTTAGTTTTGTGCATTCTTCATATTCCGGGACATGTTTGTGACGGAGGTGGTGAAACAGATCGCTCGTGTCGCCTCCCACGGCTTCAACTTTAGCCCGACGACATTTACAGAATACGGTTGTTTGATCGGCGCCAGATTTTTTAAAGCCGAAGTTCTTCCACACGACTGACACGGCTCCTCTTTTCGGTATAAGTTCCTCTGTGTCTGTAACATTTTCTCCGTCCATGTTGTTCACTGCTCAACACACACTGAGCTTCCACCGCTCTCACGCCACTGCAAAACAGTTCCCCTCTCAAACAATGTCCCGCAGCGCCACGTTCCGCCGCTCTGTGTTCCAGAAGTTTTGTACGCACACACTAACCGGGATTGGGATATATGAAAAATTAATATCATTAAAAAAAAAAAACACCGGTATTTGGTATGAACCGGTATACCGCCCAGCCCTAATGTGATGTCTTCTGTATGTACTGTATAGAAAATGTAGATTGTAGTAAAAAAACAAAAAACAAAAAAAAAACATAAATGGACATAGCTAACGTGCTAGCCGCCGCTTTCCAAATAGGGAGTGAGCATGGGCGGGTTTCCGGTTCCATCGACTTTACATTTTGAAATGGTCTCCCCTCTCCATTACTGCTGCTGCATGTTGGTCTTAAAATGTTCGTATTAATCTGTTCTGCATGATCCTTGTGTTTTTATTTCGCTATTTTGTCCGTAAATAAATTCCTACCCATATGTAACTCGGCTCCGGATCCGCTCCTATAACTGCTAGCCTCGATGAGCTTCATTTGACTGGAGCTGAACGCTATGGGTGACGTTATACTCACTTAGTCGACTTCTTCATACATTCTACGGTCCAAACTTTTGACCTGCGGTGTGCATTTGTTGCAACCAAATACACACATAGACTAAGCTGACTAGAAATAGAAATCAAGTTGGATTGGATGTCATACACTTTAATACGGTCACCATCCCTGAATAAATTGCGAACATGTCCACATTTCTACGAAAACTCGCCATTACCACCTTAAATGTCAACCTATATAAAACCGCTGACAGTGAACGGGCCAAATGCTCGTCCTATTGCAAGAGCAGCTTCATTCTATTGTCCACAACCACTCATTGTGTTGTGCATCATTATTTCTATGGTTTCCTCCGGGTTAGTTTGCCACATTGACCAAAGGTTAACAGGAGGCCAAGGCACTCATCAAGCGTTCTCATAATGTCACAACAGTGCACCTCTGCTACTGCATTTTCAGGGCCGTATTATTACAAATTAAAGGTGTATTGTGTAACTTTGTGGTGGAGGGTCCGTCACCTGCTTGTTTATGTGGATTGCTCGTTGCTCTGCCTGAAATGTTCCACAGTGTTTAAACTTTAAACAGCTCTGCCTTACATTTATTCAATTACAAGTGGTTTTCTAACTCAAAACTACCTAGAAAAACAGACATTCTGACTCTCCACAGATCTGACCTGTAACTCGGTCTGGATTGGTTTACGTGAAAAAACATTCCAGACAAGCATTAACATGGAAACAAGCATTTGATGGACCCTCCATCAGTAAAGTTACACAATGCACCTTTAAATGTATTATTCACTTAACCCTCCAACGACGTGCGGTCAGAGGAGGCAATAAGAATAAATCAATACTTTATAGATTATATATATATTGCTGTTTATCATATTATGGTGATTTCTTGTGATTTGTGGTGAGTTCTGTGGGTTAAAATATCGAAATGGTGCAGTACTTGTGGATATAATGCAAAGAGAGAGGAGACGCCGACAGTTTGGCCTCATATACATTGCCCAGGGGCCTATAGACACTGCCCAGGGGCCCATACACACTGCCCAGGGGCCCATACACACTGCCTAGGGCCCCATACACAATGCCCAGGACCCTATAGACACTGCCCAGGGCCCAAAAAACACTGGCCAGGGCCCTATACACATTGCCCAGGACCCCATACACACTGCCCAGGGCCCCATACACACTGCCCAGGACCCCATACACACTGCCCAGGGCCCTATAGTAAATTTCTCCTGTGTGAAATCAATAAAGTCTTATCTTAATCTTATCTTATCTTATCTTATCTATACACACTGCCCAGGGCCCTATACACACTGCCAAGGGCCCTATACACACTGCCCAGGGCCACATACACACTGCCCAGGGCCCCATACACACTGCCCAGGGCCACTTACACACTGCCCAGGACTCCATACACACTGCCCAGGGCCCCTTACACACTGCCCAGGGCCCCATTCACACTGCCCAGGGCCCTATTCACACTACCCAGGGCCCCATACACACTGCCCAGGACCCTATACACACTGCCCAGGGCCCCATACACACTGCCCAGGGCCCTATACACACTGCCCAGGGCCCTATTCACACTACCCAGGGCCCTATACACACTGCTCAGGCACGTTCATTCAACTGGTTCTCCATTTAAAGTGATCACATACCTTATATGAACATTTTCAAGTGCTTTGTCTTCTTATCGCCAAGACAAACAATCTTGCGCATGAAAGACCACGTTTAGTAAATTAATCCGACATTAAACGGCGTTTGATCAGAGCCGAGGTGAGGCTGGCCTCTGTCTCTGTCTCTGCGCGGGGGCGTCCGCACATTTACTACACAAATATGGACTATAAGTTGAAACTAGACGGTCTCAAACCTTACTACACATTTTAACTGAGCCTTTTTACAACTAAAGGAATCATTAGCAAACACATTAAGTAGAGTCCTAATGTGAGATTCTGTCCACAGAGGAATTTATTTGCAGGAAGGCTATTTAATCAACCAACCTACCCACAGCATAATTTAGTTTATTTTAGCTTAGTTGGTTAATAAACGCATCTTAAGAGCGGATAATCGGGGTTAGACTCATCAGAATTTTTTTTTTTCATTCTTCCCCTTTTGTTTATAAACCACATAAATCATAAAAACTTAATCGTTTTATTAGTAAAGGTGATTATTATGTGTTTGTAAAGAAAATATAAGCATCTTAGTGCCCATTAACACTTTTGCGCCTACACAAATATGCCTATCTTACTTCATATTGACGTCTTCTGTATTTCTGTACTAATAAAACTTCCTATGTAAAACCTGATTTCCAAGTAGGCAGTGAGCATGGGGACCCTTCTGGCTACACCGACTCTGATTCCATTTGACTTTAAACTGAGAAATTGAGAAAGGGTAACACGAGGCTAAGACACTCATCACACTTTCTAATAACGTCACAACAATGCATCGCCACTATTTTCAGGGCGCTTGCGATCGAACGCGGAGAAAACGGCTATGTCCACCACGCCGGCAATAATCGGATTGCGTCTGAGCAATCCCCACTACATCGCGGCATAATGAACTACTTCATTAAGCTTATAGCGGCTCCCTGGGACTGCGCGAGCCCCGGACATGTAGTTGACTTCCTTCCCGCAGCCAGCCAAAGGAGAGACGATTTATGTGACAATTTTACACTCGAACCCACTCTGGCCCGCGTACTGCAACAGAGACTAAAAATAAATGCAAATAATTACTGTACTCCTTAGGCAACAGTGCTTCAGATGTGTTTCAAATGCCTTAAAGGGCCTGTACTCAATTTAATGTTTATAGATACAGTCATACCTCACCTTATGAAATTAATTTGTTCCAGAAGTGGTTTCGTAACGTGATTTTTTCGTAAGTAGAGTCGCAATGTAAAAGGCCCGATTCATTCCAATACCCCCCTAAACCCTGTTGGAGAGTGTATTTACAAGTGTATTTACGTTTCGGGGGATGCGGGTGGCTGCAAAGCCGAGCGCGCATTATTTGAATTTTTGAGATTTCGCGTTTCGTAACTTGAATTTTCTTTCTTATTCAGAGATGAAAATTTTACGTAAAGGCGTTTCGTAACTTGGATTATTCGTTATATGGGTCTTTCGTAAGGTGAGGTATGACTGTATTGTATAAGCAAAATAAGTTTACCGTCTGCATCTAATTAGAAAGTGTTTTGTTGGAAGTGCACAGTTAGCATGCTAGCTGTTTGTTAACATTACTGCGCCAAAAAAATAGCATCACTCCACTCTGAATAGAAAAGATGCTCTGAGTTCTCGCTGTGAAATGTAGTTCTGTTTTTCACGTTTTAAAGCCACATTATGCAGCGTTTTGGCCAAAAATTAAACTACGTTTATATGATGACGGTCTGAACAGAAGACGCAAAAGTGGCGTCGCGTCTTCACTTTTTATTCCGTGTTTAGACAAGCGTTTTCGGTAGGAAATCTGCGTGCATACGGTGATGCCAAACTGTGTGGAATTCGATTGGGTATGCATGCCAGGCGGCTAGGTGGCGCTGTGATCCATTATCACTATGTTCGCGTGCATGTGTAGAATCTTCCTTTTTCCTCATCTGCGCTGCGAATAGCAAAACAAAACACGTATGTGACGTAAACGTGTACATGACGTCAGCAGATTTGACCAGAGTTTTTTGTCTTGGGCAGTGTAGACGAAAACGCTACGGCGGAGCGTATTCAAGTTTTCCATTTTGGAGGGCGGTTTCAGTTTTTTGTGTTTTTAAGCCCTCAAAACGCAGTCACCGTGTGAACGAAAGGCACTTCTGATAAAATATTTTGTAATTTTTACCTGTGTTTTCATGTAAACAGACCCGAAAATAAAAGCATGTTGTTGTTTTTTTGTTGTTTTTTCGCTTATGGACGTGTTTATTGCACTGTAAAGAAAAAAAGAAACGCATGAGTCCTTTCTCTCAACAAACTTTTTGTTTTGTCTGGTGAAGGGCCTGCTCCTGCTTGTTTCCATGGAAATGTTGTTCTTTTGGCTGTAATATTCCACAGTATGGCAAAACTTTGACCACTTTTACTTTCCACTGGTAGAAAGTTACATATTATCACTTTAATACAGTATAAATCAGGGACACTGCCTTTAAACGTTATGACAGTTCCACATTTTGCATGTAAAACCACGGAGATGTTATTACTTTGTCTGGAATGTTTCAAAGTATGGCAGTAAACCTTTCTATTTTCATGGAGACCAAACCAGAACAAGTTACAGCTCAGATCTGTGGAGAGGCGACGACGCTCACAGTCAGAATGTTTGTTTTTTCTATGTATTTTTGAGCAATAAAACCACTTGTAATTGAATACATATAAGACAGAGCTGTTTAAAGACATACTGTGGAACATTCCAGGCAGAGCAATGACATATCCATAGGGACCAGCAGGTGACAAACCCTCCTTAAAAGCTGCACAGTGCCCATTTAACATGAGAACAGTGCATGCGTTTCTTTTGCTGGTGTAGTTTAATATCCAGTGTGTGCAGCGCCCTGGAGGAGAGGGGGAGCTGGGGTCCCTCTGGGGTTCGGATTATAGGCCACTTTATGACAATCACTTCACATGGAACAGAATCATAAAAGGCACAAGAACAAAGCAGCCACGGCTCGAGACTATTATGGAAACATTAGCTTATTTCATCCAGTTAAAGGAGCCTTAAAGATGTAATGATGAGTGCATATTTGGCTGTATTTCTGGGGAAAAAAATAAGAGAATAAGAGAATCAGCATCTCTACATGTATTACAGCCATTCCATTCCAGCGTCTGTTGAATTCCAACACAAACACAAAGCTGAGCTACTTCAGTTCTTGCACCAGGAGTGGAATAAAGTCACCCAAGAACAATGTGATAGACTTGTGGAGAGCATGCCAAGACGCATGAAAGCTGTGATTAAAAATAAGGGTTATTGCACCAAATATTGATTTCTGAACTCTTAAGTGTAAACATTAGTATTATGTTGTTTTAAAATGAATTTGATCTTGTTTCTTTGCTTTGTTTGAGGTCTGAATACATGTATCTTTTTTGTTATTTTGACCATTTGTCATTTTCTGCAAATAAATGCTCTAAATGATATTTTATTTGGAATTTCGGGGAAATGTTGTTTATAGACTCAAACAAAAATGTTCCTTTTGCCCAAACACATACCTATAAGTAGTAAAATCAGAAAAAAATGATGATTTTGCAGTGGTCTCTCTTTTTTTTTTTCCAGAGCTGTACAATTTAAACAGTACTTCATGTTGTAAAGTAGATTTTCTATTAACGTGTAACTAGTAGTAATAGTATTTCATATCCACTGATACTATTCTTAAGGTATATGGCATAAATGTGGTTTGGAGAATGGATTGTACCAACCAAAATCATGCTTATGCAACTTTAAAGCCACCGTATGTCACTTTTTAGCCAAGAAAAGAAAAGAAATGAACACATGGGTCATACCATACTCCATAGAACTGTACAACAACTCACCCTTATGTAACATACTCCCTACAACTGTATAAAGCTGTGATTGGACATTTTATTTGATATTTTTTCTATTTTATTCTGATTTGTACATATACATTTATTATCATTTTTTTATTTTTATAATTATGTCTCATTTGACACTGGTCTATTGTTCTTTTTTTTCTATTCCATTTATTTTTTGTTACCCTCTGTTATATATTATATTTGATGAGTGAGCTACCGTATACAAATGATTTCCCTTGTGGATCAATAAAGTTTGTCTAAGTCTAAGTCTAAGTAAGACAATTACAAACTACCATTATAACTTTTCAATCCGCAGTTGTTACTTTCAGCTTATTTTCAACCTTTCACCACATGAACTCTGAACAGACTGGTCTAGACATGTGTAAGGGATTCAGATATTTGTTCACATAACACTTATACATAAAGCGCTTTTTCTGACAGGTGGCTATGTTCAGCTCCTATGCTCCTTTCTTGCCCATGCTAAAAGCCACTTAGCCGGCGAAAAAAGTCATTTCATAGTCTAAGTCAAATTTGATGAAATTGCCCTGCTTTGTGTGTTTTTTTTTGTAGACAGAGCTGTGATTGCCACTACTTACGGTATTATTGTCATTTTTTATCTTGCCGCAGTTGAAAGCCGAAATAGACGGACGGAGCATTTTTAGAGCAGGCTGTCATTGTCTCTGTGAATATTTCCATGTGCCATCTCTATTTGGTGTCTTAGTCAGTTGGGTCTGGCTTTGTCACAGAAGGGTACTCGGTTCAGCTGGAGGAGAGGTTGGTGGAATCGTCTGTCGAAGAGTGTCCAAAATCGATGACTCATTCGCTGTTTATCTTGGATTAAAGTTTAGATGTGTTAAAGTGAGTGAGTTTCTGTCTTTAAAAAAACGTGTAAAACAGAAATAGGTCATTTAAAACAGGCTGTGAGTTTTGGAAAAGTCCAAAACGGCCACCTGCCTGTGGACCGATTTGTTTAATATCCTTAGAAAACTCCTCATCATTGTGACCAAAGGCTGATCTCGTCAGATTGCAGAAGCTAAGCAGGGCTGGGCCTTGAAAGTACTTGGATGGGAGACTGCTGGGAAAATCCGGTGCCACAGTGGAGCGAAGGTGACAAAAAAACTGTTGTTGGGGCCATAGGCAAGGCACTTCACTCACATTGCCTATGGCGCAGATTGACAGCCTCGCTTCCATCAGTCTTTCCCAGGGCAGCTGTGGCTACGATAGTATCTTACAACCACTGAGTGTGGAGAGAATGAATAATGCACCAAACTACTGCTGTCAGGCGATTACAAAAATTAATCTAATTAATTACAGGGTTTGTAATTAATTAATCTAATTAATTGCATTTTAATCTCATGAGAGAGAGAGAGAGGGAGAGAACCCACTTTGCGATTGAGTTTTTCTGTGGTCACTTTGCTAATTCGTTTCTCAAATTCTGCAGCGTGGTTTGGTGGTTTGGTGAAGTGCGCTCACGCTCACACTATCACCGGTAATAATGGAACTTGTCCGGACGTGTTTATCGTTCAAAATGATCCGTCAGGCTGGAGCAGCTTCGGTGATCGGAAAATAGTCCCGTCTTCGTTCTTTTTATAAATAAACTCGCCATTCAAAGGCCCTGGCAGCGACTTGCTCGCCGCACTCCAAATTTAAAATGCGCTCATTGAATTGCCACTCATAATTAATCGCGTAAATTTTATAATATGTTAATTGGCAGTGTAATTAATTCATCTAATTAATGTGTTAAACTGACAGCCCTACACCAAACTGTAAAGCGACTTTGAGTGTCTGGAAAAGCTCTATATAAAACTAATGAGTTGTTATTATTATTATTATTATTATTATGAATGGTTGTATTGATCACAGGCTCCTCTGTTGTATGAATCCATTTTGTATTTTTTCTTGAGTTTTCAGACAACCGCACCCGCTATTTCTTGCGATATAGCATGTGTAACGTCGTGGCCTCCCAAACAATATTATTTATGCGCGCTTTAGAACCCTCCCGAAATCGTCCCAATTTAACTTCCCTTTGTCATTGTCAACAAAATGTCAGACTTAGCAGAGTAATTACGAGTGGCGGAATACAATATGCGTCGGATAAGGTAAGCATTACTTTAGCATGCCAATGAACCCCCCACCCCCATTCCAATGCACACACACATTCCCCTATTTAATCATTGCCATTGTTCACTACTGGCACATTACCATGATTTTGTATTCATAAGCTAAACAAGGAGATGCCGGTAGCAACAATAGAGCGGCCCAGAAAATAGCAGCGCAAATCAACTCGAAGAATACTTCCCCAACACTAATCTTTTGTAGCTTTGTTATAAAATTTTGAAATCACATCACAATTGAGTGCATAAGATGTTCAAAGTCCCATTATTATTAATTATCGAAGTAAAAACCAAGGATGTAAATATATTGTATTGTGTTGAGCTGGAGAATACGTGAAACTAATCATTTTCTTTTCAAAGACCACATCAAACTGTGCTAGCCTACTTTGCCAAGTGGATTTTCAATGCCAGTGAAGAATGAAGCATGATTTGGCTGTTGACCAATTCAAAAAAGAAAGTAAATTTTGAATATTTTGGTGATCTGATATGTATTTTCGAAATTTCTTGATGAAATAGATATTTTCATAAATTGTAAAGGCGCTGTAGCTGAAAAACGTGAAATAAAACAGAAATAGTTCATTGTAAGATGTCTGCAGTGGTCCATAGTTATTCCCCACTTATGCCAGGGGTGTCCAAACTTTTTTCATGAAGGGCCACATATCTAAACACAGACGAAGCAGAGGGCCGATTGAGGGCCATAAACTGGTGCTCAGTACAGTCAATAATTGAAATATGCATGTTTAACATGTTAGAATTAGCCATCAGTTCTTTATTCATGCTAAAATCCTCAAAACCACACAATAAATATTAAATATTGTCTTATCAAGGTAGATTTTCAAAAAAACTGCAGTCAGAAGGTAATTTTGGCCAATTTACGGGGAAGCCTGAGGGCCAAGAAAAAATTGTCTGAGGGCTGCATTTGGCCCACGGGCCATAGTTTGGACATGTCTGTCTTATGCATTCTTAACCCTAGAACACTTTCGCTATAAAAAGTAACACCATCACTTTTGCCGGGTAATTTTTACCCGATATAATATACCCAACAAAAAGTACTTGTCATGAAAAATAGATCAAAATATGACAACACATGATAAATTAGAGTGGACATAGAAAACATGCTCCAAAATTACTGAAAAATTAGGAATTTGAGAACAAAAAATTTCTAAAAAAAAATAAAAATATATTTTTATTTAACCTTTATTTAACCAGGTAAAAAAACCATTGAGATCAAGACCTCGTCTACAAGGGTGACCTGGCCAAGAGGTCAGCAGCACACGTCCAGAGTAAAATAACAGTAAAATATCAAATGTAAAGTGCAATAGTTGTAAAATAAATAAAAATAATGATACTGGAAACTTGGTGTTTGGTCCACCCATTCCTGGGACATGTGAGACTTCCCTGGTGAAGCACAGACTCCTCGACACACGAACAGTTGCAGGAGAGAGGAACAAAAAATAGTATTTTTTCAGTGGGTAAAAATTACCAGTTGACTAAAATATTGTTTTCACCATAAGAATTCCCTTTGAAATCACCACTTTGCGATATTTATTCATAACCACTGCACTAAATAAGGATAGATACACATTCCAGGACCACTCTTACTTACCAATTCCTTACATCCTCTTACATTAAATTCATTACATTCTCACATTCCACATTGAAAATCACCCAAAAGCCTGTAGGAAAAAGTAGGCTTTGGAGTAGGGAAACACCTACACCTTCAAAGATGTCAAAAACAATGGTGAAGCTCCCCAGGGACCCATGACACTCAGAAAAATGCAACATATATTACCCGGCGATAGTGCTCTAGGGTTAATATCCTAATTTTTCCACTGTGATGAGTTTGCATGCTTGTTTCACAACTTTCAGAGCTCTTCCTCATTCTTAGACAGTTAAACTCTTTCTAATTAGATGCAGACAGTATACAACGGACATATTTTGAGACCTGCTTATACAATATATCTGTACTGGGGCAAGATAAGGAGGATTTCAGTTATGTTTATGTCCAATGAGCAATAAGTATAAATGTGAACATGAAAAATGCATTTCTGAACATTAGCTAGTTCTTTTTTTTCTTCATTCTTCATTTTAAGACAGTAAATATCAGATAAAGCGTCTTTAAACCTGTACAAAGTGAAATAACTATCAAGCTACCATCCTATTTGGGGCCTTTCACACTGTGGTTAACGTTTTCCACTTAAGTACAGTTGAAATAAGTCCGTGGACAGCTTTTTTACGACCCCACTCTTCAGTTCGCTGCTATAAAAGTTAAATCTCTTGAATTTACATCGCGAGGAAGCCAATTGCACTAACTTAGCAGGAGACGCATGCTTCCCAAGAGCTTAAGGAGGATATTTCTTCACAGATTTAGGGCCCAGGATGGACTGTGTGGGCTGGGATGGAATTAGATGGAATTTCAGAGACTGTTCAGCCATAACATTTCAATGCAACTGGAGCTGGTGCATCTCAAGTGAGCGGACAAAATGCCAACTGTGAACGCGCTCGGTGCATTCAGAAATGATTGTGTTGGCGTGGCAAATTTCCAGTGCTGACTTGCTTAATGCATGTCAGGTTTAGTAAAAGCACTTACTGAAGCTTTTCTTGAAACAATTTCGTAACTTCCACTTTAAGAAGATGCTGAGAGAACTCCAGATTCACAAAGTGTTCTTATGCTCCCAAATTCCTTCTTAAATGACAGTTTAATTCACCAAACCCCCAACTACGAACACCTACACGCTCATTTATATTCCATTTACAAAGAAAATTAATATGTATTTGGTTAGAAATGCCCTCTGGACTTCCAAATATGGCCAATATGGGTTTGGTATTCAAATTTCCGAACTCACATGAACACATTCAGTGAAGGAATATTTAAGTCATCGTATTTATCGTGCTTTCTGTGATTGCAAACCCGCGGTAAATTGCAAGGTAGGGGCTGGTGTAGGTATGCATAAGAGTGTGCTCTGGTCATTGTGGAGGAGGGGGGTGGGGGCAGACTGAGGCTCATTGCAGCCTGTATAACGTTTGAAAAACCCAATAGACACATGCTCTGTAAAACGCCTCATAAATGTTATTGGATCACATCGTAATATGTTACTTACTTACCAACTTACCATCATGGAGGAATTTGAATTCTTTGTTGCATTATCAGAGTAGTAATTTTCTAAAACTGTAGATTTTTTGTTCTTACGAGTGCTCCTGACTGTTCGTAGGATTTTTTTTTTCCAGAAGATTTTCTTTCTTTTTTTTTTTTATTTGGAAAAAGCAGACATTTTCATATTACAGATTTCCAATTCAAATATAATCTTTCCTATTTTTAGTATATTATGAAAAAATAAAGATCCACACTAAACTATTTACAAAAACTGGGGAGTTTACTAGAACAGAAATACCATCAAAAACATTGTATTATACAGTGTAAAACAAATCTTCACCAGAAGTGGAGAAGTTACAAGAAATCTTTTCTAGTTGGGGTGATGTACTTAATCCATTTGTTCCAAATACTATAAAATGTGTCTCTTTGAATGTTTACTGAATACGTTAGCTTTTCCATCTTGAAAATGTCAGAAATTATGTCAATCCAGCCATCCAATGAAGGCGAAACAGGGGTTAGCCATTTTTTTTGTGATGTTCTTTTTGCTTGCCACCAAAAGGGCTTGTAACAACTTCTTATCACTTCTCCGTTCCAGAAAAGTAACCCTACCTAAATACAGAGTTTCGAAATTAAATGGTACATTTACTCCAAAAACTAACTTTAAACTTTTGTGGATCTCACGCCAATGCCTTTTTAATTTGGGGCAAGCCCAGAATATGTGGTAATGATTCCCCTCCTCAGAACCGCACTGCCTTCAGCATGATAACTTGTTGGCTCCCTGAACTGGGGTTTTAAAATATCTAATAATATTCTTCCAGCAATGTTCCCTCCAGGACAGGGAAGCCGTTGACGACCACTGAAATGACCCCAGAAGAACATTTTCAATTAAGAAAGTTTTGTGAATGCCAAAAATGTTCATCAGAAGGCCTTAAAGGAAAATTAACGTGTTTTTTTTACAATCTGAGCCTTCTTTCGGCAATAAAACAAGTAGTTTTACTCACCCATAGCAGTTTGGTGTCAATTGGAGCAGTATCGCAGAACTTATGTTGAGCCGTTCTGTTCTACTAGTGATCCCGTATCCGTTAGCGTGAGTGCTCGGGGCACTGCTTTGCGGTCTCCAAATAACACAAACTTTAGCACTTTTCAAATCACAGAAGATCGCTGTGTCAGGGTAGACTTTTAGTAGATTCCAAAACGGCCTGAAACCCGACATCGCAACAGAAAAGTAAAGTTCAGAACGGTGTTAGCTTCTTTCGGACTAGCGGTGTTTACAAAACAGCTGAGTTCACGCATGCGCACTGTCCTCTCTGATGACGTCATCAAATGAAACTATAGCTGGATATCGGGTTTCAGGCCGTTTTGGAATCCACTAAAAGTCTGCCCTGACACAGCGATCTTCTGTGATTTGAAAAGTGCTAAAGTTTGTGTTATTTGGAGAGCGCAAAGTAATGCCCCGAGCATATGATACGAGCACCATGTTAACGGATACGGGATCATTAGTAGAACAGAACGGCTCCAACATAACTTCTGCGATACCACTCCAATTGACACCAAACTGCTATGGGTGAGTAAAACTACTTGTTTTATTGCCGAAAGAAGGCTCAGGTTGTAAAAAAACGTTACTTTTCCTTTAAGTACAAACATGTTCGTAAGAATGTTTGACGAATGAGGCCCATTGTTATTGGAGTACTGATATGAAATTGAACAAAATGATTTAGGTAAGGCTCCAGAAAAAGATCAGCCAGCTGATCCCACTTGGTTGTCATGTAAGTAACAATTACAATTAAATGGTCAGTTCCAGGTAGAGGTATAGCAGATGATGCTTGTGATCCAGAACACACACTTCTTCAACACTTACAAATGTGTGAGTGTCATATATGTGACTGGTAACTCCCTGTTTTCAAATGGTGTGATTAACAGGTGGATTAGCCAATCAGGGACACGCATGGTCCGTCCGTATGAGAAAAATAAAGGAAAAAATATATATATCACAGTCGACTGAAAATCAATACAGATTTCTGCAGAATCAATGAGCCAAGTAGAAGTACTAAAGTCTGTTACTCTGAGGTGAGAGAATTTAGATTTTATTTGTAAACACACGTGTCACCGAAACATCTGATTCACCGATCATGTTTGATCAGGCTTGAGATTTGGTGGAGAGAGTAGGGACCAGACTGATATGAATCTGTATAAAAATAACAGATATCATTTTGGATCTCCAAGCAACAGCAGATGCTAATATTTTGCATCTTTCTTACAGGTTTATTATAAAAAAGGGCTGTGGATGAGTCTTCTGGTAAATTTAAATTACATAATTTGAGGAAAATCAGCCCAAAATCATATCAATTGGCAATTGAAAATAATCTGTACTGTCATAAAAAGCCATATTGGTCTATTTTTAGTAGTATTTCTTGGTAGTTGCTTTCCTATAGTTCTCACCCAGCCCATCATTTAGACCAGGGGTGCCCAACAAGTCGATCGCGATCTACCAGTTGATTGCAGGCCGAGTGTCAGTTGATCGTGTACGGCTACGTTCAGACTGCAGGGCTTAATGCTCAATTCTGATTTTTTTGTGAAATCCGTTTTTTTTGCGACGTCGTTTACATTTCCAATTAAATGCGACTTGTATGTGATCTCCAGTTTGAACTTTAAACGCCCCAAAAGTGTCCCGCATGCGCCTTGGAGGACACGATGAGGTCACGTGCAGCGAGCGTGCTTAGTGTTTACGGAAGTCGCCTAAAGTTGCTGTCGTACCAGAGCCAAAACATGTACATGTTATTTGTTTTAAGGAGGAGGCGGAGAAGGAGAAGGCTTTTGGCCACGGCGTTTTGTGGGGCAGTGGCAGCAACGTCCGCAGAAATTAACGTGTTGGTGCGGAGTCGCAGCCAAGAGTGGTGGAATTGCTACGTGCTGACACGGAGTTCATATACTATTTTCGCATGACGAGAAGAACGTTTGTGTACATTTGTGAGCGCCTACTTGTACCACTTTCGCTGGAGGAAACACGCCCAGGTCGGATGAATGTTCAGACTGAAGTCGCATGCCAAAAGATCGGATATGTATCGGTTTTAGGACGACATATCTTGGGCTATGTTCACACTGCAGCCTGAAGTGACCCAAATCTGTTTTTTTTTTTCGCCCTTAATAATCTCACTCCACAAGTCTCACATTGTTCTTGGGTGACTTTATTCCACTCCTGGTGCAAGAACTGAAGTAGCTCAGGTAGATCTCGGTACACCATCAACCTCAAAAATAGATCTCGGTTAAAAAAAGGTTGAGCACCCCTGATTTAGATAATTTCAACCATGGAATTGTTCATTTCTACTGAACTTATTGGAAAAGGGAGCTGTTAACATGAAAACTACGACTAATTGATGTCACAAGGTGGACCAGAGCATTTTGAGCTTTGGAGATGTCAACAGACTAATACTAAAGAGTTACTCAAACATGTGTGAATGAAATAAAACACAACTCCAGTTTTGTTTGTGATGAGGTAACAGCATTACCGCGTGGCTTAAAGCTCAGAAGAGTCCATTTCGCGTAAGATAGGACCTTTAAGTAGCACTCTGTAAATCCAGTCTGTTAATGTTCTTCGTTTACACATATACTGTTGCTCTTATTGCAGTACACTTCTTATATAACGTTCTACTGTTTATTTTAATTATATTTTCAATCAAGAACCATTTGAAAGTCACTTATTTAAACAGGAAAGACTCATTCCCCACTCACTGTGTCAACACTGTATAAGTGGAAACCAAGTGTGTGGAGTATACGGATATAATGGGACTATAATCGTTAATTACCAACCCAACTTCCTACCGAGTGTGGCTATGAATAATTACAAGGCACCAGCTGGCTCTAAACCAGGCCTAGATCTCGAGCTCTCACAGCAACGCAAGCCAAGAGAATTACAACAGAAACACAAAGTTACTCTAATGTCATTTCACATAACTGCAACTGATTGAGGCCAGCGTCTATCAGGAAACAAGCAAAAGAGAAACAAGTACTTTTGATAATGTTGTGATTCTTAAAGGTGCTATACAGCGGTCCCTCGTTTATCGCGGTGGTTACGTTATTTTACAATTATTCTACATGTTTTTTTTTTCTTTTTTTTCCCTTATTAGTCTTTATTTCAAGAGACAGTATAGAGACATTAAAGGCACATTTTGTGTCTGATTTACAGAAATAAATTAAATGCAGTTACATCGGCCCTTGTGCCGTTCGTTCTTTTGAATTTCAATTAACAACGAAAAAACAATAAAATTGATAAACAGTCTATCATTTGATTATTCCATTTTAGTGTCAAACCAAAATATCTCTATTTCCAATATTCAATTCAAAGTTTATTGCAAAAAAAAATAAAACAGTCTCAGTGCCTATTTCAGTGTTTTTTTCTTTATTATTATTATTATTATTATTATTATTATTATTATTATTATTATTATACATGTTTTAAGGCTGTAAATGCCTCACCACACACATTCTACACTTTTCTCAGACTAGCATTAACATTTTCTCACATTTTCTCTTGTTTAAACACTCAAACTGTCATAGATTTTCAACAAAAAAGCATAGTATTATAGAATGAAACCAAAGCTCAAAACCTGTTTTCAGGCCCTGTAATGTTCTACAATATTGCATTAAAATTATATAAGATGCATTTATTTAATTATGGGTGTTTTATTATTATTATTATTATTATTATTATTATTATTTGGGTGTTTCACTTTTGGCTTCCACCTCAAACCATAATGCTGCTCTGCGACTGGTCTTTTCTTACTAGCCATGTTACTGTTTTCCAAGAACTGTGTGTAACTCCTGATTTGTGCGTGTACTGAAGAAAATATCAGACTCAAATTTCCATTCCTTTATTCTGTATGCACCTTTGATTCCAAACAGACTGAAGAGAGCGCCGTGTATTTACGCTAAAGGGCTTTTCATCTCCGTCTGAGGCTGACCCCATTCAGATAGAGCTCCTTTCAAAAGACTTCCCCCAGTTTAAGGATGAGGCTTTAAACAGACAAATCAGATCAGTGACAACGTAAAGGACGGTCGCTTTGCCAAAATCACTGCCGTCTGCGTTCACTCACCGTTTCAGACGTTAAGATGCTTTAAATCCACTCTCTAAAAACATTTATTCGCTCTGCCCTTAATCCTCTGTGTAACCACCGGCGCTGTTTCTTTCAATTAATGACTCCCTCTTACCGTGCTAAAAGTGCAGGGAGTGCATGATCAAACAGCTTTTTTTTTTTATTTGACAGGGACAGTACATTAAACATTGCCACCAACAGGTCACCGATGGCTTATAGCCATTAGCTAAATATAATTATTATTATTACTTCTGATAAAGGAGCATGGCGTAACTTTTCTGGTGGAGGGTTTACTACCTGCTTGTGTCCATGTAGATATCCCTCATTAAACTTCTATACCTCAGAGAATCAAGGAGCTGACGTCATCAAGTTGCAGGACAAATCTGTGGTGTTGAAACTTTTTTTTTTTCCTACCAAATATCTTTATTTATTTTCTTAAAAATGTAAATAGACTAATTTTATTTTATTTTATTTATTTATTTGTTTATTTGAAGAGGACAGTGCACATTAATGAACACTTTGTACATTTTCATGACATTGTGTAAATATGCCGGATTTAGCTAGAAGCTACTTTCCATCCGTAGTCCTCTGACATTTAAAGACAACAACATGACAAACAATAACAAAAAGCATTTATAATATTTACAGAACAATACATTACATGGTACACATTAAACATCACCTATGTTGACAGGTTTGGTTGGTTTTGAGCCATTTTTTCTAGCTCTTTTTTGAAAGCAATAAGGGTAGAACTCTCTCTCATAGTTGTTGGAAGACTATTCCAATTCATACAACCCTTAACAGAAGTGTTGTTTTTTCCTGTAGCAGTTCGTCTAAATGTCCCCTCACGGTCCCCTGTCCCCAGTCTGGAAGCAGATCTAGTCCTGAGGTTGTTTAATAAATTCCTTCAGGGGAGGAGGGGCTAGGTCATTAAGGGATTTATAGATGAGGCAAGCGAGTTTAAAAGTTTTCAAATTTTCAAAACTTAAAAGCTGGTATTTCTCTAAAATTTCACAGTGATGAGTTGAATATGACTTTTTGGCAAACACCATCTTTCAGACAACAAAAATACCATTCAGTAGTTTCTTTCTGGATTTATAACTTCCATCCATGACAATGAGAATGGCAAAAAAATTTACTTTTCATTTTCGTTTTCTTCCGCTTAGCACCCACAGCAAGAAGGTTCCAGGTTCGATCCCCGGGTCGCCCGGGCCTTTCTGTGGAGTTTGCATCATTTGTAATAAATTTGGCGGCACGATGGCTGAGTGGCTAACACTCATGCCTCACAGCAAGAAGGTTCCAGGTTCTTTTCTGTGTGGAGTTTGCATGTTCTCCCTGTGTCTGGGTGGGTTTTCTCCGGGTACTCCGGTCTCCCCCATCAACTCAAAGCTTGCTCCAGGTAAAATCCTCCAGCTTATGTCCTGACCAAGCCGAGCAATAAGATCATGGAGATGGGTCCCCGGGCGCCTAAAAGACGAGCTGCCCACTGCTCCTGAAAGATGGGTCAAATGCAGAGAAATAATTTTCCTACGGGGATGAATAAAGGATGTCTTCTTCTTCTTCTTAATCCGTGGTCTGGGTCGTGGTCCAAACAGATCTGCCGCCCAGATCACAATGCATCGGCCCCCCATGGATCCTCCTGCGAGTGGTGGGTCCACAGGAGGATGGCCCCACGACTGCCTTGATGTATTTCTTGTCATGGGGGCTCTCTATCAGTGTACGCAGACACTGGGGGTGAAGTGGGTTAAGTGTCCTACCCAAGGACACAATGGCAGCATTCATCTGTGGGAGCTGGACCCGTGCCACCAACCCGTGGGCCCATGGATCCGACCGCTCGACCAATGATGTATGTTGAGAACGGGATTCAAACCACCAACCCCTGGATCAGTGGACAAACGCTCAACAAACTGAGTTACTACTGCCCCTGAATAACTTTGTATTTATCTATTTATTCCAAATTCTTAATAGAAAAGACATATAAATCTAGACTGTATAAAGACGTGGACTAAGCTCAGCCCCAGTCAAATAAAGCTCACCGATGCAAGCAGTTATAGGAGCAAATTCTGGGCTAAGTTCCATAACGAAATAGCAAAATAAAAATACCAGGATCATGTAGAACAAGTTAATATGAACATTTTAAGACCAAAATGAGGAGGCTGACAACAGCAGTTACAGAAAGAGAGGCAACATTTTAGTTTTTTTTTTTATACAAAGCCAGAGTTGATGGAGCCAGAAGCGTGCCCATGCTCACTTCATATTTGGAATTATTTATATATACAGTACAGCCGACGGTAGACTCATACAACCAAAAAACATCCACTTCTGAACCTTCGTCTTTCAATCCTCTTTTCACCTCTCTCTCCCGTCTCTCGCTGTGACCTTAATCCCCCGTTCCCTCCTTCCCTTTCCGTTTCCTCTACCTCCTACTCCCCCTCTCCCCAATCCAGACTTTTTGTCATTCCGATTATTCTTCCACAGGAACAAGCTTTGGAAAAAAATAATGTCGGAAATCTGCGGAACACAGCCCAAGACGTGGTGGAGAGTTGTGATAAGTAGGCCAGTATACTAAGCCCCAATTGAAAATGATAGATTATGTTGGGGAACTGCGTTGTTGCATCATGTGGAGGTTTCCCATGTTAAAGCAAGTTATCGCTTTGAATCCTGTGGCTTACGAAATCATCTCTTCCGAAAAGGGAATCCGGGCCAGGGTCTGAGCGCATGGAGCAAAACGAATACTTGTTTACACTACAGTGGATGGGTTTGAAGTAGTGGTACATGGGATACACACAAGACGGGGGAGGAAGAGGGATTTGAGGCCAAGGTAGAAATGACAATGTTGAGGGTGAGACTTTATTTCATTTTATTTATTTATTAATTTTTATTATTATTATTTACATTTTGTTTAGGATGAGATTTTATTTCATTTTATTTTATTTATTTATTTTTATTATTATTATTTAGATTTTGTTTAGGATGAAACTTTATTTCATTTTATTTTATTTATTTATTGTTTAATTATTATTTTTTTTACATTTTGTTTAGGATTAAACTTTATTTCATTTCATTTTATATATATTTTTTATGTATGTATGTATGTATGTATGTATTTATTTATTATTATTATTATTATTATTATTATTATTATTATTATTATTATTATTATTACATTTATTCAATTACAGGTGTTATTATAGCTCAAAATACTTCAAAAAACATTGTATCATTTTATCTTATTTTATTGTTTATTATTATTATTTTTTACATTTTGTTTAGGATGAGACTTTATTTCATTTTATTTATTTTTCTTTAATAATAATAATAATAATAATAATAATAATAATAATAATAATAATAATTATTATTATTATTATTATTATTATTATTATTATTATTATTATTATTATTATTATTATTATTATTATTATTACTATATTTTTACATTTTGTTTAGGATGGGATTTTATTTAATTATTATTATTATTATTATTATTATTATTATTATTATTATTATTATTATTATTATTATTATTATTATATTTATTCAATTGCAAAACAAGCATTCTGACACTGATATGGGGTTGCCACTCCTCAGATCTGACCTGTAACTTGGTCTGGTTTGGTCTTCATGAAGATAGAAAGTTTTAATTCCATTCCATTTTCCATACAAAGCAATAACATCTCCATGGAGAAAAGCATTTGATGGACCCTCCACCAGAAAAGTTACACAGTGCACCTTTAGTCTTAACAGTTTTGTAAAAATTGTTCCTGTCTCACAATGCTCAGGCTTAAAAATGTCTGACAAACTGTCCAAAACAGGTTGTATCCTGGGATCAAACTGAATTCTTGTGAACACGAGTGCCATAGCCTCTGAAGCCCCTCACGTGTACTGTACAGACTCTCGATGCTTTTGGCTGCTCCTTTGTTTGTTGTGGACGGATGGACATGGTCGTCATTCCTGAACCTCCGTGAGACTTGTGCCCATTTGGTGGCGCCATTCCGGGGATTTTTGGACTTGGAACTTGGCGAGGTCAGACGGTCCCTGAGCCAATGGGCGCCGGGCCCTGGAGACAAGAGAGGCCAGACACACAAGAGCGGAGACTGTTCTCGTGATCGGACGCCATCATGCGACTCTTGGTCAAACTAATTTAATGAGTTGGTGGAAGTTTTGGAAGTGAAAACTTGTGTTACTTTGAGTTTTTGATCGTGACTTTGTGGATGTCATCAGCAAACCCCGTCAAGCTTTGTTTCTCAGATTAGACTTTAATGGCCCTGTACCCATGATGTTTTTTCCATGTGTTTGAACAGAATGTATCTTGGCCCAGTACAGATATACACCTCTGGAAAAAAATAAGAGACCACTGCATTTTTTTCTGAAATCAGCATCTCTACATGTATTACAGCCATTCCATTCCAGAGTCTGTTGAATTCCAACACAAACACAAAGCTGGGCTACTTCAGTTCTTGCACCAGGAGTGGAATAAAGTCACCCATGTACAATGTGAAAGAGTTGTGGAGAGCATGCCAAGACGCATGAAAGCTGTGATTAAAAATAAGGGTTATTGCACCAAATATTGATTTCTGAACTCTTCTTAAGTGTAAACATTAGTATTATGTTGTTTTAAAATGAATTTGATCTTGTTTCTTTGCATTGTTTGAGCTCCGAAAACATGGATCTTTTTTGTTATTTTGATCATTTGTCATTTTCTGCAAATAAATGCTCTAAAGCAGTTGCCTGGTTTACACCTGACCATATCACAAGTGATATATGGTCTGGGAGCCACCTACTAAATATCTCGTAGCGGAGGTGTGGTTTACGATCGCCAACGGCCGTTTATTGGGCGTTACGAATGTCTATCATTTGGCGTATACGTAGCCCATAGCCAATCATGTCAGTTGTCAGTTCAAACTACAAGTTTCTGTTTGTCACGTAGTACTCTCTGATTGGCTCCCAGAATCGGGAGAGCTCGCTTGCCATAGTTGCCAGGCTGTCTTTCAGATCGGAATGAACAAAAGCAGCCTGGGATTTCCTAGGTTACTAAAGCAGGGGTGTCATTTTGGTCCGGGGGCCGTATCAAACCGATCCGGCCCCTTTGATCAGAAAACTCGTGGCATATATACCCCAAAAATAGCAATAAGTCCAAATATTTGTGCAGAGAAATGCATATCTATTACAGAAGTCTTTATTTGATGAATTCTTTCTTTTACAAAATATTATAATATTTTCTGTCTTCTATCTTCTGTCTTCTCAATTCTATGTTCAAGTTATTGTATTGTTCGACATGCTGTGTCTCATAGTGGCGTTTAAGATTATATTCCTTGAGGACAAATAGGAATTAGTCATTTTTTCTTGAAAAATCCTACACTCGGTGTCCACTTGTGCTGATGAGGGTGTCACGGTCAACAGTTAAAACGATGGTCCTTTAAGAGCGTTTGGAAAGAGGCGAGTCTTCATTTGTGCTGCTCTGGTGTAGAAAACTATTAATAGAAAATTTAAATATTTTAATAGAGAATGAGCCAAGGGCCAGATTAAAGGTCTTGGAGAGCCGGATCCAGCCCTCGGGCCGCATGTTTGACACCCCTGCTCTAAACGATAATATTTTTGGAATTTGGAAGAAATGTTGTCAGTAGTTTATAGACTCAAACAAAAATGTTCCTTTTGCCCAAACACATACCTATAAGGCTACGTTTATACGGCGACGATCAAAACAGAAGACGCAAAAGTGGCGTCTCGTCTTCAATTTTTTATCCGCGTTTAGACGAGCGTTCTCAACAGGAAATGTTTGTTTATACGAAGACGCAAAAGTGGGCGAATTCAATTGAATATGCATGCCAGGCCGCTAATATAATGTCAGAGCTACCTTTTTCAGGACACCGACAGGGGCTCTCATTACGGTTGTTTCGCCCTCGATGTAGGGTCGGAGCTCTTCGCTTAATGCAACAAGAGCTTGTTTAGTCATTCTGAAGTTTTCCACCCAAGCACTGTCAGCAACTAATCCATTCTCAAAACTGTCCCACCACTGACTGGTTCTGCCTGGTCTTGTCCAAACTCGCCTCTGTCGCCTGCGACGTATTGTTATTGTTTTTACCGGCTTGGCGCATCCCGTGTGACGTCAGGTGTATGCGGCGTGCACATGTTTTGCGCTTCTTGCCGTTTAGACGACACGACCCGGGCCGTCTTCAGAACTCCACACTCTGGAAGGAGTCTTCAGATTTTTGCGGTTTCAGAGCCCGACGGCGCAGTTGCCGTGTAAACGAAAGACACTTCCGATAGAATATTTTGTTGTTTTCAATCGCAATCGTCCTCGTCTAAACGGTAGTAAAATCAGAAAAACTGATCATTTTGCAGAGCCGAAGCACACACCATGCTGCGTAACAGGGGAACTCCCAACGTGGTGCGTAAAAGGGATTCCCCTGTGTGCTTTGGCTGTGTTTTTCCGCACTGTAAAATAGTTCCCTCCCCAAAATGACCAAGTCAAGCTCTCCGTGTTGATTTGCACATTTATTTGCACTTGATATGAATGCGCACTACACAGAAAGTAATTGGGAAAAGCATCGAGCAAATTAATTCCTTTTGGCCGAAATCTTTCTCTGGCGACGTTAGACTCCAGTCTAACGCGGAGTAGCTGCAGCTGCGCGTGGCGGTCAGTGCTGACAGACTCGGACAATGGCTGGGTGACCAGGAAAACGCTTTCCATCACCTATTTTAGTCTCTGGACTGTGGGGAGATGCCCAAGTTTGACCTGGGGGTGGCATATCCGTTTAAATCAGTTTTCTATTTATTCTTGTTTTCAGATTATCTTTTTTGGCTATGTTTGTTATTGGGTGCATTGTGTCACCATGATAACTGATAAACATCCCTCTATTGCCATACATGTAGAAAACCCCAGCATGATGTAAAAAAAAAAAACTAAAAAAGAAAAACAATCATGCTTTTATTTTGGTCCATTTCCTGTTGCTTTATATAAGAAATAACTATATTGAAAGTCAGATGAGCTCGACCCAATTAATAAATCAAATTCTCAAAAACATGAATATTTTGCTGTGAGCAGTTGAATCAAAAGTAGAGAATTGGTCCCCTGCCTCGTCATAATCGGCTTTTCTTTGCGGCGTGAAATCGTGCCCAAGAGGAGCGATGGGTCTTGGGGAAATATGGGGCGCTGGTTCACCCAAATATCAGTATCTGCGCGTTCTCAAAGTCTCAACGGAATGTTAATTGAAAATGTTTGTAATGGAATAATTTCTAGTTTGTCGAAAGAGCTGTATAGTTGATTTATGCATGAATATTGTGAATGTTGGAACTACTAACTGGGAAATTAACCGAAGATGTGAAGATACTTTGCAATGACATCATGCTGACATACAGAAAAAAAACTGAAAATGGATTTGAACAACACATTTTAAGGAGCCTGTGATCAATACAAGCATTCATGGTCCTGTTTAGCTTGATTTTCAACAAAAAGATGAGAGTGACTAACTTGGGATGTTAATTTTATGTGTGAGAGTTTTGTTTTACGAGCACAAATCAGCTCACCCCTTAGAGTTGCAATTAAATCAGTTCTTTCTGGTCTGAATGTGTTAAAGTAAAGCTCAGATGAAATTCTACCTTGAGTAACAGAGCTTCAGGCTACGTTTATATGATGACGCAGAAGTGGCATCGCATCTTCACTTTTTATTCCGTGTTTAGACGAGCGTTTTCGGGAGGAAATCTGCACTTATTGTGATGCAAAAGTGTGTGGAATTGGATTGGGTATGCATGCCAGGCGGCTAGGTGGCGCGGTTATACATTATCACGACAGTATGTCCGCGTGCATGCATAGAATCTTCCTTAATTTATTTCCTTAATTTAATTTACTTACCAATTTAATTAAATTTATTTAACTTAATTTACTTTATAAATATGAATATCCAGAAATGGTGACTTAAACCATACGCGACGTCAGAATATTTGACCACAGTTTTGTGTCTTGGGCAGTGTAGACGAAAACGCTACGGCGGAGCATATTCAAGTTTTCCACTTTGGAGGGCGGTTTCAGTTTTTTGCATTTTTAAGTCCCCAAAACGCCGTCACTGTCTAAACGAAAGACAGTTCCGATAAAATATTTTGTCGTTTTTACCCGTAAGCATTCTTGTGTAAACAGGCTCTCAGACAGAGCAGTGAGACTTCAGTTAGCGTCACATCCCCAGGGAGTGTTGATGGCATCAGCTGCAAAGTATCAATACAGGAAAGTAAAAATCTATGGATAGTACATTTAATTCCATTCTGTGGGATCCTCAGGACAAACCTTCAAAGCCTGAATCTCATCAGATCTCAGGAGCTAAGCAGGGCGGGGCCTTGTTGGTACTTGGATGAGAGACTGTCATTGTGCACTTCAGCAAGACACTTCACCCATCTTGCCTAGTATGAATGTGGTGTTGGTGGTGGTCAGAGGGGCTGATGGGGCAGATTGGCAGCCTCTATCCTGTCAATGTGCCCCGGGGCAGCTACTATAGTAGATTACCATCGCGGCGTGTGGAGAGAATAAATAATGCACACAATTGTAAAGTAACTTTGAGTGTCTGGAAAAGACTAATGAAATATTATTCATTAAGTAGGAGGCAGAGCCCTCATCAAAAACAAACTGATCCGTAAAGCTGGTCACGTGATCGGCTGTTAGCTGGAGACATTTGTCACAGTGAGGGACAGGAGGACACTGGACAAACTGCTCTCGATCATGGACACTCCTGCTCACCCACTGCACCAGATCACAGAGGGACAGAGGAGATAATACTCCCTACAACTGTATATACTTTAACTGCTGTTTGTTCACTGCTCAGAATCAAATATTTATTGTGCAACGTTCCTGTGCCTTTTAACCTTACAGTGTTCTGTTTTTTAGTTGATTGTACAGACTTATTATTATTATTTATCTTAATTTTGATGCATGCTCATATTTTCCTACTGTTTCTGAAACTTGCCTTGTGACACAGCAATTTCCCCATTGTGGGACAAATAAAGGATTATCTTATCTTATCTTATCTTATCTTATAGCTGCTATTGGACATCTTATTTGATATTGTATTTTATATTTTATTACTTATTGTTCTATTTTATTCTGATTTGTACATATACATTTTTAATGTACATATACATGTACATAATATACATTTAAACTTACATATACATTTATTATCAGATGTGGCTTATCACGGCACTCTACAAAAACATTGTCACACTATCTCGGACACACTGACATCTATTTATGTAGACACCCTGTCTATTTTTAAGGATGTCTGCCTCTACTTCAGTTTTCAATCAATTTCATTGATTTCTGATCTGCTCCCTTGCCCAACCCTTCCATTTGTCACCAAAGAAAAAAACACCGTATGTTACCTGTCCAATTGTTTTTCTGTTGTTGTTAACATGTTGTGAATAATTGTCATTGATTGTTATTGCGTCTTTTCCACTCTGTATCTCCGAGTTGGCGGTGCACACATGCGCGTGGCCCCTCCCCTAGCCGCTCTATCACTGTCCTGCCTGGTTAGCGGGGAAACAAAATTTCGAATTCACTCTATGTACATGTACATATGGTTTTTCGACAATAAAGCAAACAATGAAACTATGAAAATATATTTTGTAAAATTTTTATAATTATAACTATGTCTCATCTACACTGGTCTATTGCTCTTTGGTTGCTATTCCATCTATTTGTATTACCCTCTATATTATATTGTGATGTGTGAGCTACTGTATCCAAACAATTTCCATTGTGGATCAATAAAGTTTGTCTAAGTCTAAGGTCGTTTTCACACCTGCCTTGTTTGGTTCGCTTAAAACGAACCAGAGTTCGTTTGCTCCTTTGATTCGGACCTTTTGGGCTGGTGTGAATAAAAACCAAAAGTCTCGATCCGGAGCAAACAAGCGGACCGAGAGCACCTAAAAAGGTCGGTCTCGGTCCGGTTCCATACGAATCCTGGTGCAGATCGTTTGAGGTGAGAATGCAGACCTGACTCGATCCGACACAAGTTGGCTTTTTGTACTTAACGAGCTCCCGTCGTATGTCAAGCATTATGGGAAACTGAGGCTGACGAAACTAAACTAAACTAAACTAAACGAAACGTACGAGTCATACTTATGTTTTGCGTGAAAAGCAAGTTGTCAGAAGTTCCGCTCCAAACATTTCAGCGCTGTCCTCCGTACTTTTGCCCTATTACTTCTTCGTTTGTAAATTGTACTGGTAAAATAGTGACATTACAGGATGATTACAGTGACATTAGAAACTGTATAAACTGAGCAAACCATATCGCTAAGGCTAGATTGAAAACAGCACGTAACACCGTTATTCTCCTCCTTCCGGGTTTGGACACCGACAGGGCTCATTCTGTCCAATGGCTGAGCGACCTCAGCACATGTGCTTTTGTTTATAGACGTTAGTTCGCTTGGGGAAAAACTGCAGTGTGAAAGCGAACCGCACCAAAAAAAAAAAACATAAAAAAAATTTGGTCCGGACCAAAGCAAGTGGACTATCGGACTTTCCTGGTGTGAAAACGACCTAAAAAACCTGCACAGTGCCCCTTTAAAGTAATTGCTAGAGTCATATACTGCATATATCTATAACCTAAACCTGCATAGACCTGCGTATATACAACCAATCTAAAATACTCGCAGAATAAATGAGCGGCTCGGAGCGCTGTAATAATCCCATTATCTTTAGTCGCCCGTTTATGCCAAACTGCCCTCAAATGAATGCCAAATGAATCGTTTTATCGCATGAAACAATCGAACATGACTGTACTGAACGAGAGGTACCACAGCATGAGCCATTACAGCGCCTAGAGATACAAGATAGCATGTGATTAGCTTTGCTTGAATGTATTCATTTTCATTTACTGTCAATCTCAATCACCTCCCAAGCAGTTCATATGAATGCCCTCTCTCTCCTGTATCATCCTGCCGTTTTACTGTAAGATTATTTTAAATTGGAAAATCCTAAAATGACCAAAAGCATGTATTTTACTTCTATGGGGTGTTCATTTTGACACACTTTGATCATCGTGTTATCTTTTATTCTTCTTCTACATTCAAATAAAAACATGAAAAACTGGTTTCAGTTTTGTTTTTGAGTCTACCCTCCCCATTGAATCACAACAGGTTTGTGAAGTTGTAGTGTATTGTGCATCTTGTTTTGTATATTTGTAAAAAACTCAGCAGCAACGGTCTTCACATGGATCTATAATAAAAATTGTATTATATTTCTACAGGCAGCTGGTTGGAACTGATCTGCCGAACATAACAGAACGCTTTTCTTTATTATTAAGTTAGATAAGTTATTTATAAAAGGAAAAAAAGAATACAATGACATGAGTTGCTATCTCCAACACAGCCCAAAGGAAGTCGTCATCCGCATGTTTCCAAACGTCCGACAGTTTTGTGATGTAAGCGTGAATAGAGCCAGGTGGAGCTGGAAGCGTGCCCATATTCACTTCCTATTTGGAACGCCGTGGCTGGCGGGTTAGCTTTGTCCATTTCTATATATAGTCTGAGTACAAAGACATTTTTACTACAAGTTTGCCTAAGCAGCTCCAGTCTCTTCTACATTCCGTTTGAATCCAGATGTTACTGGAATCGGACGATAGAGCACGAAAAACCTCCATCCAAACTTGAGACGATCGAATCACAGCTGCTCATTTGTCGTGTCTTTCAAACTCTTAAATATTCTGGGAACATTCAGAACAAAATACAGCTGTGGAAAAAAATAAGAGACTACTGCATTTTTTTCTGAAATCAGCATCTCTACATGTATTACAGCCATTCCATTCCAGCGTCTGTTGAATTCCAAATTCCAAATGGCAAATATGGGCTTTTGGAGTGAGATTATTTTTAAAGTCGCATAGGGGTGAAAAAATCAGATTTGAGTCACTTCAGGCTGCAGCGTGAACGTTGCCCAAGATATGTGGTCCTAAAACCGATACATATCCGATCTTTTGACATGCGACTTCAGTCTGAACGGATTCATCCGACCTGGGCGTGTTTCCTCCAGTGAGAGTGGTACAAGTAGGCGCTCAGAAATGTACACAAACGTTCTTCTCGTCATGCGAAAATAGTATATAAACTCCGTCTCAGTGAAGCGGCGAAGCACGTAGCAATCCCACCGCTCTTGGCTGCGACTCCGCACCAACACGTTGCTGCCATTGCCCCACAAAACACCATGGCCATAAACCTTGTCCTTCTCTGTCTCCTCCTTAAAACAAATAAGCTGTACATGTTTTGGCTCTGGTACGACAGCAACTTTAATCTACTTCCGTGAACACTGAGCACGCTCGCGGCGCATGACATCGTGTCGTCCAAGGTGCATGTGGGACACTTTTGGGGCGTTTAAAGTTCACACTGGAGATCACATACAAGTCGCATTTAATTGGAAATGTGAACGACCTCGCAAAAAAAGCAGATTTCACAAAAAAATCGGAATTGAGCATTAATCCCTGCAGTGTGAACGTATCCATACGCGATCGACTGGTTGGGCACCCCTGCTCTAAACGATAATATTTTTATTTGGAATTTGGGGGAAATGTTGTCAGTAGTTTATAGACTCAAACAAAAATGTTCCTTTTGCCCAAACACTTACCTATAAGTAGTAAAATCAGAAAAATTGACAATTTTACAGTGGTCTCTTATTTTTTTCCAGAGCTGTATATCACTTTTCAAAATCAAACTCCTAAAAAGGACCATGAACGCTTTGATTGATTACAAGCTCCGGGAAAATGTGCTCTTTAAATCCATTTTGTATTAACTTTTAAAATTAGGAAACACTGCCAAAAAAGTAAATTATATATGTTTGTATTGATATTTTTATAATTTATCGCGTGGATCAATGGACGTTTTGTAAAAGTCTAAAATTATAGGCTTTTTATCATAGAGTGGATAGAGGTCTACATTTGTATATTAGTTAAAGGTGCATTCTGTAACTTTTTTGGTGCATCAAATACTTTTCTCCATGGTGATGTTATGGCTTTGTCTGGAATGTTTCACAGTATGGCATTAAACCGTTTCTGTCTTCATGGAGACCAAACCAGACCAAGTTACAGGTCAGATCTGGTAGAGTTGGTAGAGATTGCTCAAACATGCATGGACGACGTATAAAACCTCTTCAGGCAGATTTTTGACGAGGGAACAACGCGAGATGGTAGAAAGTAGAGATTGCAACCATTTTCTAATCTCTTGATAGAATAATTTTCACGATATGCATCTCACGGTACGATATTTATTGCGGTATTTTGTGTAGGCTAACAAAATTTTTCTGTTTCTATAATCTAAATAAAGATTTCAAAGTGCTTAATAATGGTTAATTCATGATGTAGACTGGACTGAAACAGAGCAAAGGATCAGGATATATTGTAATTGTTTTTTAGCTGTTGTTGCACGAATGAAAGTATGAATATAAATAGTGATGTTACGAGGCTTCGAAGCGTGTGTCGAGTAATGAAGGGGGCGTTTCCACGAACCACGTATCGAGGCTCGCTTCATCTGTGGGAGGAGCCAAAAATGATGACGTCCGAAGCCTTGCTGCCCGGCTGTACCATGTGATTGCTTCGGGAAGTGGTTCAGATTCCTTTCAAAATGTGGGGATTTGAAGGAGAGTTGGGGTCAGTTGAGAGTCTGGATAGAGGTTGGAGTGTGGATACTAGAGTTTGCATAGCGTTTATATAGTTTGGAGATAGTTTGGAGAGTAGTATAGGTGATAGGATGAAACCAGCGAGGAAGAGGAGGTTTTCCCCTGTGTGGGAACACTTTGATCTGAAAACCAAAAATTGTTGAGAAACTTTTGTTTCTGAATAAAAATGAATAAAACTTCCCCTGTCCTGTACATCATTGTTACACAAGCATAATCTGTGCCCTTTTCCTAGTTCCACAAGCACAAGCACCTGATTAAGCCCTTGCCATTTTCAGAAAAACAGCTTAACCTGTCATATTATTACCATTTTGGGAAAATTACACATACAGAATACATACACAATGTATTATACACATATGATAATATATGTACAGAAGTTATTTGGTCATACATGTTTTGTAATTCATAGTCATTCCCAATAGACATACCTGCTTGTCAAAGCTTGATCCCATCAGATCTCAGAAGCTCAGCAAGGCAGGGCCTGGTTAGTACTTGAGACTGCTGCGAATTCCAGGTGCAAAAACTGTTGTGTCCTTAGGCAAGACAGTTCACCCACATTGCCTAGTCTGAAAGTGCTGTGTGTGAGTGTTGTTGGTGGTCGGAGGGGCTGATGGTGCAGATTGGCAGCCTCGCTGCCGTCAGTCTGCCCCCAGGGCAGCTGTGGCTACCACCACCAGGTGTGGAGTGAATGAACAATGAACTGTAAAGCGCTTTGAGTGTCATGAAAAGCGCTATATAAATGCTATTAATTATTATAACAGACACAAACATTGAATGCATCACACATTCTGTGGTTCAGATACAGCTGCCTGTGATTACACACTTGGCCAGTAGGTGGTTTCATGCGCACATGAAGCTTCGAGAAATGAACACTTTCTCGAACCAATTTGCTCAAGTGGTTCAATGCCTCAAGAGGCTTCATCTCACATCACTAAATATACACAAACACTTTTAATTAGATAAACTGTGACAGCCCTTGATATTATTGTAAGACTTTTGACGACAGTATCACGATATTTTGGTTGTTACTTCCCTACCAAATCCAAAAATTTGATTTGTCATGTTCTTCTGTATTTTAAACAATCTGTTCCATAACTGACCTTTTTTTTTTCTTTTTCTTCCATGCTCCTATCTGATGGCATCGCTTCTTTAGGTGAGTACCAGTGTTTGATTCTGTTTTCCGCTGTTTTTTGTCACTCAAACACAACTGCTGCTTTGATAACGATCGATCTGCTGGACCTTTAGCTGTATTTCTATTGAAACTGATAAAAGGGTGGTGAGATGGTTAAGTTCTGGAGTAATCTCTTATTTAAAGGGCCCATATTACATTATTTTCTTATCTGTTATGATGTTGTTTCCTCATCACAAACAGACCTGGACTTTGTTGTGTTTTGTTTCATTCACACACGTTTAACACACATATCCTGCGAGTTTTTCTCTCGAACAGAAAACACTGTTCCCTCTTGTGATGTCATGTGGCAATACAGGAAGTGCTCCACTGTGTTTTTAAATTTTCCATACACCTTCACTAGAATCATTTGGATAATGAGATGATAATAACAATTTGGATAATAATAACCCTACTAGGGCTGTCAGTTTATCACGTTAATTAGATAAATTAATTACACTGCAATTTAACACGTTATAAAAATTAACGCAATTAATTATGAGTGGCAATTCAATGTGCGCACATTTTAAATTTGGCCCACTGAAGGACCTGTAGGCGACTCGGCAGTGTCGTCACTTCCACCTGCATCGCTAATCAAACAAATAAAGCCTGGAGGAAACTGACATGGACTCGACTCAGGGGGCGAGGCAAGCGATTCGCTGCTCGTGCCTTTGAACGGCAAGTTTATTTATGAAAAGAACGAAGACGGGACGATCAACAAGAACACCGTGATTTGTAGCTTTTGTCAAAAATAATTTTCCGATCACCGAAGCTACTCCAGCCTGACGGATCATTTGAATGATAAACACGTCCGGACAAGTTCCATTGTTACCGGTGATAGAGCGAGCGTGAGTGCACTTCAACAAACCATGCTCGTAGAATTTGGGTTCTTTCTCTCTCTCTCTCTCGATTAAAATGCGATTAATTAGATTAATTCTTTACCAATCCTGTAATTACTGTATTTTCCGCACTATAAGGCGCATCAGTTTATAAGGCGCACCTTCAATGAATGGCCTATTTTAAAACTGTTTTCATATATAGGGTGCACCGCATTATAAGGCACATAGAATAGAAGCTACAGTAGTGGCTGACTACGGTAGCCATGATTAACCAATATTGATCCATACATCGGATTATAAGGTGCACTGTCGGCTTTTGAGAAAATTGAAGGCTTGTAGGTGCACCTTATAGTGCGGAAAATACGGTAATTAGATACTTTTTTAATCGCCTGACAGCAGTACTTTCTACATCTCCAAAGCTCAAAATGCTCCACCTTGTGATGTCATGTAGTGGTAGTCATAAGTGGTAAGTTAACAGCTACCTTTTACTTTTAGTTCAGTAATAATCTCCAATACCAGGGCTGACATGAGCCAAATGATTCTAGTGAAGGTGCATGGAGTGTTATGGTGTATTAAAAACACAGTGAAACATGTCCTGTACTACCACATGACATCACAAGGTGGACCAGAGTATTTTCTGTTTTAGAAAAGGACACAGCTTAAATACACAGGGTTTGTGTGGGAAACAAAACACAACTCCGGCGTAATATGGACCCTTTAAGCATCAACTTTTGCCTTGTTTTGTACATTAACTTCCTGGACTTCACCCATATTCCTGTATCTTACCCATGATGATGCAAAGTTTCTACCTCCTTTGCCCTCTTAGAAGCGTCTTTCTCAGGTACAGAAGTGTTACGTTTGACTAACCGGTAAAAATTTTCCTTCCCGAGAACCTCCACTTCCATTTCAGGGCCCTGTAAGTCTTAATCTGTTCATTCGGGTTGTCTAGTCTCGTTCAAATCAATTCTGACACCTTTTTTTTCCTTCCTGCCTTTTCTAAACACACCAAGGCAATCTCTCTCCGATTACATCACCTTTAGCACACGCTTTCACACCTGCGCTTGGCTTTCTTCATGCAGTGCCTTTTTTGCACCATTTTGTTGTGTGTTTATTTCTATTTTTTCCACTTCAAATACCATATTGAACTGTTACGGTAAAGCTTTTGACAGTGCGCTTGTGAGCTGTGATGACAGCTGTGTGTGAGAAAGACGAGGGGGTGGAGATCGAGGAGGGGAGGTATTGAGGCGGAATCAAAAACAAATTGAAATGGTAACATAAAGGTGCACTACGGAACTTTTCGCTCTTCTCTACTTTGCCTTGAATGTTCCATAGTATGGCATTAAACCGATCAGGCTCCATGGGAAAAAGCAGAAAACACAAAGAAGCCAATTCATAGCTCATATCTGTGGAGAGGAGATGACTCACAATAATAATGATAATAATCATCATTATTATATGTTTGTGAATATTGTTGTACTGCATCTTTTTCTACTGTTATCTCCTCCCCTCCCCTGACCGCCTCTATACAACTGTCCCTAGAAACGAAATTTCGATTCACTATGTGCCGTGTACATATGGTTTTTCGACAATAAAGCTAACTATGAACTATGAACTAATGATAATAATAATGATACTACTACTATAATAATAATAATAATAATTATTATTATTATTATTATTATTATATAATTATTTATTTATTTATTTTTAATGAATCACTTTTAAAAATGAGGTTTACAAAGTGTAGGCCTACAAAAAGCATACATTATAATAAGTAAGTTAATAAAATAGAATAAAAATTAAGAATGCAGATTTTTCAAGATATATTTGAGCAATAAAACAATTTAATAAATACATGAAAAATAGATATAATTAATGCCATACTCTGGAACATTCCAAACATCTCCAACGAGGCGGACCTTCCCACCTGAATAGTTCTTTAGGGTGCCTTTCAAATGACTTTTTTTTTTAAAACTACAAGTTTAGTAGTTTGTTTTAATCCTTTATCTCCTGGGTGTGTTTTAAACGTGCACTACAGGCTGGATCTTGGAAGTACTCGTCAATATTTCATTACAAAAAAAATGCATCACATTTTTATAGCACTTTTTTGGACACTCCAAGCACTTAACAAAGCGTTATTCATTCACTCCACACTCAGTGGAGGTAAGTTACTGTTGTAGCCACAGCTGCCCTGGGACAAACTGATGGAAGGCTGCCAATCAGCGCCATCGGCCCCTCCGACCAACACCAACAGTGTAAAATAACATTTATTTTAGTAATTATAATGTACCCCCACCATTAAGTTCCTTGTAACTATCTGCAATAATGAGTAATTCTCCTGTGAGTAATGAGTAAATTTCTCCTGTGTGAGATCAATAAAGTCTTATCTTATCTTATCTTATCTTAATTCCATAGCACTTCGTTAGTTTTAGAATTCAAAGTCATTTGTCAATTCTGCCACATGTGTTCGACATACAGTGAATCGAAATTCCGTTTCTCCCTGGCCAAGCAGTGCAAAAAGACAGTGTACAAAATACAATATAAAGACAATACAAAAATTAAAGCTAAATGTCTAAAATCTAAAAGTAGTGCAAAGAATAAATAAATTTAACAAATTTAATTAATTTAAAGCAGCCGACTGAGGCACCCCCAGTGCAAGAAGGAGCGCTACTGCAGATCCTTCATCCCCACCACCATCAGACTGTATAATTCTACTATATAGGCCAGACGTGCAATATCCTTTTTCCATGCTCTCCATGTTAATGTTCGTATTATTATTATTATTTTTTTTATTATTATTATTACTTATTTTTATTATTACTCAATTAAGTCAATTTCTCCTGTGTGAGATCAATAAAGTCTTATCTTACCTTATTTTATCTTAAATGTAACAAATTTAACAGAGCTGTAAACTATGACATAAATAATGAAATAATGTAGCTGCCTTGTCCAGTACATACAATACCAAATGTTAGCTCTAAACATCCATCCATCCATTTTCTTCCGCTTATCTGGGGCCGGGTCGCGGGGGCAACAGTCTAAGCAGGGACTTCCTGCACCCCGAACACTTCCTCCAGCTCCTCCGGGGGGACCCCAAGGCGTTCCCAGGCCACCCGAGAGACATAGTCCCTCCAGCGTGTCCTGGGTCTTCCCCGTGGCCTCCTCCCGGTGGGACATGCCCGGAACACCTCCCAAGGGAGGCGTCCAGGAGGCATCCGGAACAGATGCCCGAGCCTCCTCTCGACGTGAAGGAGCAGTGGCTCTACGCCGAGCACCTCCCGTGTGACTGAGCTCCTCACCCTTTCTCTAAGGGAGCACCCAGCAACTCCGTGGAGGAAACTCATTTTGGCCGCTTCTATCCGCAGTCTTGTCCTTTCGGTCATTACCCAGAGCTCACGTCCATAGGTGAGGGGAGGAACGTAGATTGACCGGTAAATTGAGAGCTTTGCCTTTCGGCTCAGCTCCCTCTTCACCACAACGGTCCGGTACAGCTCTAAACAGTTGTCATATTTTCCCATTTCTGTAACTGAACATTGGCATTTTAAAGGTGTTGTATACTGTATATATGATTCTCTCTCTTTTTTTCTTTTTTTTTCTGTATTAAGTAAACATTGTTTTAGTTTAGATCAACATTTTATTGTTTGTGCAGAAAATCTTACCTATTTGTTATTTATAAAGAGTTGAATTTCTCTTTTGGTATCTTTACTAATCAGTGAGGCCGTGTTGAATAGTGCTAATCGTGGCGCATGTTTTTGTGCACTGCTTTTGCACATGTTTGAGTAATACTTTATTAGTCTGTGTAAATCTCAAAATGCTCTGTTCCACCTTGTGATGTCATGATGTGGTAGCTCCTTTTACTATTTGTTCTGCAGAGGTAATAATGGTGCTAATGGTTGCACATGTTCTGGGGCACTGCATTTACCATTAGCTCCTCGTTAGCCACAGCAGCGCCCACCCCCTCGTCACTCACACAGACGCTTGTTTATTTCCAAGCACGGGGGAATTAGACTGGAATTGCATCAAGGTGTCAGTGGAAGGCAGGTGTAGTCAGTTTCACTTTATTTTCTGTAATTATTTGTTTATTTTGAAGAAGGAAGATGATGAAATACCCAAGACAGAGGAGACATTACATTTTTGGACATTTTTGTTTTGCCATGCGGATTGGACTGATTTTTTTTACTGAATTATTAAAAGTGCAGTTTGTATAATTTTTTGTGTGAAAAGCACACCACATTGTCTACAGTCTAAGTTACAGGTCAGATCTGTGGAGAGACAACCCCGCTCACACTCAGAATAAGATAAGATAAGATAACCCTTTATTTGTCCCACAATGGGGAAATTGCAGTGTCACAACGCAGGTTTCAGAAACAGTTGGGAAAAAAGAGCATGCATCAAAAATTAAGATAATAATAATAAGTATGTACAGCCTAAAAAACACAACACTGTAAGGCACAGGAACGCTGCACAATAAATAAATGTCTTTGGTTCTGAAAAGTGCCAAAGACATTTATTTACCAAAGACCTGTTTTTTTAGGTATTTTTGAGCTACAAAACCACCTGTAATTGTAACGACTTTTGCAGTTTACAGAAAAGTTCCTTGCGGTCTGTTATTTTGACCTCGGTAAGGGCACTGTCAAGTGATAGAGGTCATCCCCCAGGAGACTGTTTAAAACGTCTTCTCCAAAGAGACGTTTTGGATTCCCACTGAGGGCTACAATGACTTCCTGTCGCTCCTCCTCTGCTCCTATAAACTTTTTGAACTAGAAAGCCTCTACATACAGTATTTCTATGCCTTTTTGCTAATTACTTTGTCTCTATATCATGTTGTTGCCAGTTGTTAAGAGAGGACAAGGAGCCCCCGCTTAACAAATACCCGGGTATTTGTGACAAAATATTTCTTACAAAATTCCTGGCGCTTTCTATTTGTGATACTGTTAACTTAAAACAATTTTTGATGAAGTGTGCTGTGTAACCTAAGGAAAAATGTATTGACTATACTCCAACCCATACAGGACAGTGGTTCTTAGATTCAAGATTCAGGATTGTTTATTTGTCATATGCAGGATCAACACAAGGTCAACAATGCAATGAAATTCTTAGGATCAGAAGAACCCGCTGACTCGCTAAGATAGTCAAGAAGTACTAATAGCAGCAATAATAGTACATGGTAAAAAAGTGTTGCAAAAAGTGCAGGGGAAGAAGTAAACAATATAATAAAAAAATGTAATAAAATGTAATAAAATACAAAGGTACAGGTAGGGTTAAATAAGCTGTAAGTAGAGTATTTCACAGATTGCACATAATATAGTGTACTACAGGGGTGCTCAATACGTCGATCGCGATCTACCAGTTGATCGCCAAGGTAGGGTGGGTAGATCGTAGTGTCGTAGCACTCGACACCAGTCTTGGTCTCGAGATGACTGCAATAATATTTCATTACAGCCGCTGCGGTCAGCAATAAACTTTTACCGGTGTGCGTGGCTTCTCACTGTAGCCTGTGCGCTCACGCCCGCGGACACTGCACGTCCGTTACAGCGTGTACCCCTTGTGTCCCAGCGTGTATCACAGAGCAGGTTAGTCTTTTTAAAAGATCCTACTTGTCCGTGCTTCACGTCAGTGCGCCGCTCCTTTTCACGCTCTCTCCTCCTGCTCATAGCGCGCACAGGCTCCCTCCTCAATGCGTTCCGAGAGAAGTGCAAGGACGAAAACGCTCAGACATCACAATATTATAGCAACAAAGAGAAAAAATCTAAATGGTAATAATAAATTCAAAATAAGTAGCAAAAATAAACTGGTGTCAAATAAGGCCTAATTATATAAATGTACGGAAACCCATCCGTTTGTCACCAACGAAAAAAACGCTGTGTGTTTTACTTTTCCATTTGTTGTTGTCGAAATATTTTTGTGAATATTGTCTGCATCTTTTTTTCACTCTGTTGTAACCAATTTGGTGCCGCGAATGGCAGCCCTGGCGCTTCGGAGTGTCTGTCCGCTCCAGGTATCGAAGCAAGTTCCTAATGTTGTGAACCTGTTCACAATAAAAACCTTCCTGATTTCTGATAAGTAAAACTGAAATGAGAGATCCAGTGCAAGGATGAAAACGCAAAGCAAAAAAATTTTGTTAGTGTCTGCACAGAGCAGGCCTACAACACAGAGCAGACATGCGTTTGGTAAATGTGTAAGAGAAATTACAAAAAATGTACAGAATGTACATGAAGTTATGCAAGGTAAATCAACAGGCATGGTACATGTAAAGAATTGTCAATATAAGATAAGATATGCCTTTATTAGTCCCACAGTGGGGAAATTCCAGTGCAACACACAGATCAAGAACAGCAGGAAAATGTAGCATGCAATAAAACAAGATATTAAATAATGGCTTAAAATAATTTGAAAATAGACCTAAATATAGACTCTCTAGTATAGCTGAATATTGTAGTGCAGATAAGTTGAATGACATATTAATAGTGTTCATTGTACAGTAGTACAATATATTTATAAGTAAATAAATGATTTGCATTTTTGTTGTCGTAGATCATTTTGACTTGGTCATTTTATAAGTAGCTTGTATGCCAAACAGGTGTGAGCACCCCTGGTGTAGTATTGCACGTGGGTTATTGCACAGGTAACAGAAGTTTACAGTGAGGTAGTGACTAACATGATATATTCATATAGAGCAGCAGCAGTAAACATATTATGCATAATGAAAAGTAGTTCTATTGAGAGTTCAGTATTATTTAGAGTATTATCCAGAGTTCAGTAGTCTGACAGCTTGGGGGTAATAGCTGTCTTTGAGTCTTTGTGTGTAGGCGACGGAAAAGTCCTTGTGCTGGATGAGTATCTGTTGTGTTAGTGATATGTTGTCAATATACTTGGATTCATCATGTATATGGATATGGATATTGTTTTTAATAATCACATAATTGGATAATTGGTCTCATCACCCCTGCTCACTCCATCAGCCCTGATGAAGACTCATAATTAGTCGAAACGAGTTGGCGCGACAACTCTAGGTTTGTTTATGATGAAGATTCAACATGATGCCATAATAAGCTAATTAGTGCAGAAATATACTTTGGTTTATAAGTTCTTCTTGTTCGGTTTGTCCCTGTTTATTTTGTATGTATTTATTTTTACATGTTTTTAAACTATGCACAAATAATGGAATCTTTTGTTCCAAAAAATCTTTTTAATACTTGTTACGTTGCTTAGACTTAGACAAACTTTACTGATCCACATGGGACATTATTTCAACACAGTAGCTCAGACATCACAATATTATAACAACAAAGAGAAAAAATGTAAATAGTGATGATAAATTCAAAATAAGTAGCAAAATAAGTACAGTATATAAGTGAAACTGAAATGAGAGATCCAGTGGGTCTGTCGTTGTGCTCAGAGGGGAACAGACAAACCCTCTCTGTGCGATGGAAGTGGCTCTCTTCTGTGATGGAGCAGATGAAAGCCAAAGCACGTTAATTATGCATCCGTCTCCAATGAGCTACACTCAGAGGAGACACGTCCTGATTCATTTGGCACATTCTTCTCCTCTTCGCCGAGCAGGGATTTCGACGATGATTTATTGATCTCGCTCCAACCGCCGCGTCCCCGTTGTTTGCGCCGCGTTGTGATTGGCCCCCTGATTGCGGCCTCACTCTGTCTGGGAGCAGAGGGAGAGAAGAGAGGGGAGACGAGGGAGGAGAGAAGAGTGGAGTGGAGTGGAGTGAATGCAGCTGCCGTGTGGAGAGAGTTTGAAGATGTTTTCTGAAATCAGACAAAAAAAAAAGGTGGTTCATGTCAAAGTGTGAGTATTCAGGAAGCAGTGGATTTTATTGAATGGTGCATGTTCATTATGTTGACTAAAATAATGTAATGTGGAATTTTTGGATGATGGTATTTATACAGTAAAAATAAGTACTTAAAGATGCTCTATGGAACTTTTCTGGTGGAGAGTCTTATTTTCATAGAGACATTATTGCTTTGCTCAAAGTATTCCACAGTATGGTATAAAACTGATGTCTTTTGTGTTTAAGGAATTATAGGTTTTTATATTGCTCGAAAATGCATTCTTGCTGTGTGATCAGGGTCGCCTCTCCACAGATCTGACCTGTGTCTTGGCCTTAGTACTTGGATGGGGGATTGTGGGAAACCCAGGTGCCACAGTGGGGCGCTTGTGGCAAAAACTGTTGCTTTACTCACATTGCCGAGAGTGAGTGAGTGTGAGTAAGTGTGAGAGAGTGAGTGAGAGTGTGAGAGTGAGTGTGTGTGTGTGTCAGTGTGTGAGTGAGAATGAAATAGTGTGTGTTAGAGAGTGTGAGAGTGAGTGTGAGTATGAGTATGTGAGAGTGTGAATGAGTGACAGAGTGAGTGAGTGTGTGTGTGAGTGAGAGGGTGAGTATGTGTATGTGTGAGTATGTGAGTGAGTGTGAGAGTGTGTGAGTATGTGAGAGTGTGAGTGAGTGAGAGTGAGTGAGCGTGTAAGTGAGAGTGCGATAGTGTGTGAGAGTGAGTATGTGTATGTGAGAGTGTGAGTGAGTATGAGAGTGTGAGTGAGAGATTGTGAGTGTGTGAGTTAGAGTGTGAGTGTGTGAGAGTGAGTATGAGAGAGTGAGTGAGAGTGCGAGAGTGAGTGTGAGTATGTGAGTGTGTGAGAGAGTGAGTGAGTGTGAGTATGTGTGAAAGTGGAGTGTGCGTGAGTGTTGGAGGTGGTCGGATGGGCCGATGGCGCAGATTGGCAGCCTCGCTTCCGTCAGTCTTCCCCAGGGCAGCTGTGGCTACAGAAAGTAGCTTACCACCACCAAGTGTGGAGTGAATGAACAATGAACTGTAAAGCGCTTTGGGTGTCATGAAAGGCGCTATATAAATGCAATGAATTATGAATTATTGTTATTAATTATTATGTGTGTGAGTGAGTGTATCTGAGTGTGTGTATGTACGTGTGTGTGCAGATGGTGCAGATTGACTGCCTCACTTCTGAAAAAGTTACGCAGTGCACCTTTAAAATATCCAAAAAGTGTATATAAAAGCATATTCCATGATTACAAACCGTCGCACTGCTCTTGTTTAGAGTCCCATACTGAAACACCACAGATGTCTTACTGACAGCTTTACAAATGATGACTTCACATACTGTATCTCTGTTGCCGGTTTTAGAAGCAATGCATCTTGGGTGTAAATGATCGTGGCGAATAAGTGTTTGACAAATACTGCCGATCAGCGCTGCTCACTGCTGTCTGATCCCACTAAACAATAATGTGTAAAAAATGATCCATGAGAAATCAGGCAGCAACAGTGATGAAGTGATGTGTGAATTCGCTGGAATTACAAGGAAAAAAATGACTACAAGGCAAAGATGGAGCAAATAGAATGGTGTAGTGTGGTAAAGTCTATCCTTTTTTAAAGGCCCCAGGGCATGAAATTTTCACTTTCTGAGGTTTTTGAACGTTAATGTGAGCTCCCCTACCCTGTTTAGGCCCTTCCCCCATGGTTAAAAGTTGCGAAATGTCAAAACTGAGCATTTGCGATCCTTTTCTGCGTTACAAAAAATCAGAGCTCAAACGGGCGATTTTGAACAAGGCACCTTATTGACGTCAGATCGAAAAAAGAAATGCAAATGCAGTTCCACCCCCGTCTGTCTGTACTCAGTGTCTCTGTAAATCACGCCCAGAGAGTTTGGACTGCGAATGCGCTAGGCAATGCCTGGAGGCAAACGAAAGTGTAGACTAAGACATTGAGCTTCTCTGATTTGAAAAGTGCTAAAGTTTGTGTTATTTGGAGACCACAAACATATGCCCCGAGAACTTACATTACGGAGATCGCAAATCTAAAACATCTCCGGAAATGCTCCATATGACACCAAAGTGCTATGGGTGAATAAAACAACTTGTTTTATTACCAAAATAAGGCTCAGATTGTAAAAAAAACATTAATTCTTCTTTAAGTGAGTTATGGGGGCCCGTGTGACCCCTAATTCTAAGAACATCTGGAAATGTTTAAGTCTTTATCTTGGACATATAGAAGTAGTCAGATTGTGGTGGGATGTCCTATAGAAAGCTGTATATATGTGGGCAAAACCTTTGTTCTGTGTGTTCTCCTTTGATTGGTTTCGAGGCACCCGGACCCTCTGTCTGTAATTGGCTTATACTCAATGTTTTTGTAATAAATATTATTCACACTAGCAAAGCCTGGTTTTTGGATTCTTCCTATAACATCCCACCTGTGCGGGAAACCCAAGCAGCCACAGGTGACAAACGACAGAGATAACAACATTTTAACATGGTTTAAAACTCACAAGAATCAATTTATTATATTATCGTGTTATTGCCTCCATATTGCCTTATTTGTTCACTGCATTTGACCCATTCTTCAATGCCGCTGGGCAACCTGTCTGGAGCCGTGTAGGGACCCAACTCCAGATCTTGAGCCAGGCTTGGAGCAGGAGCAGTTTATATTGTACATGTTCTGTTTTGGGAATAAACATGTAAACTATGCAGTGAAAGGCCTGGGTGACCTGGGAATCGAGCACACAACCTTCTTTGCCTGGCAGTCCATTCAGCACAACGTTTGAATGCAGAAGAGCGTGAAAATCCTCCGTCCAAACTTGAGAGAGTCCCACAGCAGCTCCTAATTTGTAGCACATGTCTCTCAAATGCAGGAAAAAATATACAGCTTTGGAAAAAAACATAAGGGACCACTGCAAAATTATCAGTTTTTCTGATTTTACTACTTATAGCTATGTGTTTGGGCAAAAGGAACGTTTTTGTTTGAGTCTATAAACTACTGACAACATTTCCCCCAAATTCCAAATAAAAATATTATCATTTAGAGCATTTATTTGCAGAAAATGACAAATGGTCAAAATAACAAAAAAGACACATGTTTTCAGACCTCAAACAATGCAAAGAAACAAGATCAAATTCATTTTAAAACAACATAATACTAATGTTTACACTTTTTGGTGCAATAACCCTTATTTTTACACAGCTTTCATGCATCTTGGCATGCTCTCCACAAGTCTTTCACATTGTTCTTGGGTCCTAGTTTAGACCTGGTTTAGTCTTGGTTCAGACCGAGTTTATTCCTAGTTTAGACCTGGTTTAGTCCCCTTTTTAACCTGGTTTAGTCCTGGTTCATTCCTAGTTTAGACCTGGTTCAGATCTGGTTTAGTCCTAGTTTAGACCTGGTTCAGTCCAAGTTTAGGCCTGATTTAATCCTAGTTTAGTCATGGTTTAGTCCCCTTTTTAACCTGGCTTAGTCCTGGTTTAGTCCTGGTTCAGATCTGGTTTAGTCCTAGTTTAGACCTGCTTTAGTCTCGGTTCAGACCTGGTTTAGACCTGGTTTAGTCTTGGTTCAGACCTGGTTTAGTCCCAGTCTTTCACATTGTTCTTGGGTGACTTTATTCCACTCCTGGTGCAAGAACTGAAGTAGCTCAGCTTTGTGTTTGTGTTGGAATTCAACAGACGCTGGAATGGAATGGCTGTAATACATGTAGAGATGCTGATTTCAGAAAAAAATGCAGTGGTCTCTCCCCCCCCCCCAGAGCTGTACAACTTCTTTTATCTGAAATAAGTCATAGTTTGGTGCTCTGATTGTTGATTTGGCAGACAATATAAGTTCTTAATGTTGTTTTTTTTCTTTTTTTTTTCTTTCTGTTTTACTTACTACGTAAGCAGGCGTGTTTGTTTTTGACACAGAGCGTGCTCTTTCTGATTTTCTGATTAGTTACTCCGCCTCTCAATCACGCCCTCTGAAATCAGGGAGATGGGACACATCTCCAGATCCGATCGTCTTTATAAAGTTTTGTCAAAGCGCGTGGTTCCGGCCGGTCGGGTAAGGACCTTCTTGCTGTGAAACGTGAGCGCCGCCGTGCTGTACATCTTCACCTTCATATCCATAATGGCTTTTATTTCTTCACACTATCAAGACATAACCAGGTGCTTCTATCTCCACTTGACCATAGTAATTATTAAACCACCTTATTAATTTCCATTTTTTCCCCCACTTAACCGCTTGAATCGCTCAGAACAAAAGCTCAAAAGCCTATCCTTTGACGCTGATAACATTTAAATTGAGACACTTTTTCAACTACTTCAAACAACCGTGTATTTTTGTAATTGCGTCTTGTCATTTAAGTGAGCTTATGTGAACGGATAAAAACCACTTGGAAGCAATTATTAGAACATCTATTTTCATATTTTGAGAAGCGCCAGGGGCCAGTGATGAATGATAAGGATTTATTGACCTGCTGTGCCCGTGCCATTTGAGAAAAAGTCAAGCCTGGACTAATTCTGTCTGAACGCGTTTGATTTAAGAGCTCGCCAAGTCCGATAAAGAACACAACACTAATGTTATGCAAATCCAATGCTATCGCTCTTCAGGGTTATTAGAGAAGCAAAATTTAGTCGGAAGTTTTAAAAATAGGTGTTGAATATTGGTGTATTGAATTTGGTTGGAAGCTGTCAAGCCCTCCGATGAATAGCTGAAAATCACGTTAGAGAGTAGCAGATTTTTCGTTTTCATTAATTATCATTAATAATCATTGACGCGCCAAGATTGTCAAGAAGTACTAATAGGATGCAATAAAAATACAATGGAAAAAAGTAAACAATGTAATAAATATGTTATAAAATATAATCAAATACAAAGGCCCAGGTAGGACTAAATAAGGTGTAAGTAGAGTATTTCACAGATTGCACATAATATAGTATAGTATAAGTATTGCACATGGGTTATTGCACAGGTTATTGCACCCGTAACAGTAGATTACTGTGAGGTAGTGACAAACATGATACATTCATATGATGCATACATTCATTCATAATATTTTCACATAATTTGTAATAATTTTCACATAATTTGTAATATAATAATATAATTTCAGGCTAGCACTCACGCCTCACAGCAAGAAGGTTCTGGGTTCCTTTCTGTGTGAAGTTTGCATGTTCTTCTCGTGTCTGAGGGGGTTTCCTCCGGGCACTCCCATCAACCCAAAAACATGCTCCATAGGTAAAATCCTCCAGCTGAGGTCCTGACACAACTTACTTCAAAAACCATTTATTAATCTGAAGTTGTGATGGGAAGGGACTGGTTCAAGTCTGAAAAGTAAATTTTGCATAATACAAGTAGGTCTGCTTTAAAGTTTATATCTTTGCCTGCAATACTGTGTATGGCATTTAACTATCAGCCAGTGGTCTCATTTTGTTGTTGTAAGTCAGGAGTGTCCAAACTTTTCCCACGGGCCGCATATACAAACATATTCATAGTGGAGGGCCGTAGAGCTGGTGACTCCAGTGAGACTTTTAGATAGATGCATTTTATGAGTTTGATGGAGCCAGAACACCCTTAAAAGTCCTAGAGCTATATCATAATGCAGTGAGTTGTTATTGAGGTCGCAGTGATCGAGATACCGGAATTTGAAGTTAAAAGTGCTGCTCAATGGCTTTATGATCACTTGGGCCAATTCAGCAGGATCCCTGGGGGCCAACAAAAATTGGCCCCTGGGCCATAGTTTGGACACCCCTGTTGTAAGTGCTGTTTTTACAACCCTGGATTTAAGCTTAAAATTTCAGTCTCAGACATTACTGACCAGGTTTTGTTCTGGATTCTCAAATATTTGGGTAGTATATGTATGTTTTTGATGAAGTAACAACATTATAGAATGGTTTAAAGCTCATAAGAGTCAATTTTGTGTAATGCTATAGGCCCTTAAATCAACTAAGTTTCACAACTTTCAGATTCCAGTGTGAAGGTCACAGTAAAGAGCTCAAGAGCTGCTTGCACGATATCGTATCTGTATTGGAGATGAGCCCAGTTTTGCTCAAATACATGGGAAGTAATCAGGTAGAGGGCCTTAAAGCTCCCTATAGTGAATGAATATGCAGCGTAACGTGCTAAAGTCCTACACCTTAGAGATGATACTGGGAGATGATACAGCCAGGTTCTTCTATGTCCTTCAAACTGCCTCATCAGCACAGGGGTTTAAATCTGGCCCCAACGTTTCTCTTTAGTCACAGGGGTCAAAAAAATGTATGAAAATGAGCCCTGTGTTTTGTGCCTATAGTGCAGCATGTCACCTTGCTCTGTTCTACACGCGACATCGTCCCCTACTGTGTAAACCAGCTTTTTATGATTAGTTATGAGTGTGACCGGTTACTTAAAGATCTTATATTACGCAAAAGTCATGTTATAATGTTGTACCTCCTCAAAAACATACCTGGAGTTGTCTGAGTAATCCAGAAATATTAGGCTGCCAATATCTCCAAAGCTCAAAATCCTCTGTTCCAACTTGTAATGTTATGAAGTGTTAGTTTTCAAGTTAACATCTCCTTTTAACAGAGCTGAAATGATCCAAGTGATTCTAGTGAAGGTGGATGTAGTTTAAAAACACTTCCTGTATTACCACATGGCATCTTACCACAGATATGACCTGTAATTTGGCCTGATTGCTCCACCTGCTTGCCTCCAGGGCGATAAATCAACATAAAATCATTGAATTGAAAAGGGTGACATTGGTTTAGTCACAGTTTTGATGTGGTGAATGTGCAAGTGGGTATTTAGTGTATAGAAGCAAACCAAATCGGCAATGCAGAAAACGTCTATACATGCATACCTCAGCTATTCCACAGAACGACCTCTAAAATATGAAGTGCAGTTGTAGAAGTAGGTTTAGGTAAGGCTGTGTTTTAAATAACTGAATCCCAGGCCATGTGTACTACTTTTGCTATTGTCTCCTCCGTCCACTATAAAAAGAATTGATGTAATGTCTTTATAATGCAGGACAAGAAATTAACTGTGTAGGGTACGGTCTGTCAAAACGATAATCGATACCTGGCAACACTGAATGACATGTTTGCTGGTTTAAATCCAATGTTTTCAGTCCGTACTGCCATTGTGTCTTAAGGTAAGACACTTCACCCAGCTTATTTCTGTATAGACCTTTGTTAGTGTTTTCTTATTATTCTTAGAGCCTGTTTACACAAGAATGCTTACGGGTAAAAACGTTTTCGTTTAGACTGTAACTGCGTTTTGGGGGCTTAAAAACACAAAAAACTGAAATCGCCCTCTTGAATACTGCCCAAGAGGCAAAACTCTGGTTAAATCTGCTGACGTCGCGTACGCGTTAACGTCACGTCGGTCCATATATCAGTGTGCTTTGTTTGGCAGGACTCCCTGTCTAACCTTGTTGCGCCTTCGTTGGTTTGTAGTCTAACGTGGTCTGAAGCAATAGTTGAACTTCGTCTGACGACACAATTTTTTTTTTTTGGTACCAGTAGCCATGTTTTGTTTTGCTTTTCGCGGCGCAGATGAAGGAAGATTCTACACACTCTACACTTTCCACAGTACAGCATTAAACTTTCATTTGTCAGTGGAGAGAAGCAGGTGACACCAGCAGATCAAGTTGCAGGTCAGATCTGTGGCGACATCCCCCCCCCACACACACACACACACACACAACATGTATAACATTTTATAAGCAATAAAACACCTGTGAATAAATGCAACGTAATGCCTTACCGTCCATTGTGTACCGTTTGATTAGAAAGTGCTTTATTTCCAGAGAATCAGTAAGTGTGTGGTAGCATGCTAGTTGACGTTTTGAAAAGCTCTTATAAACATATTTTTAAGATTCATAAAATAATATTCAGATTTTTTTTTTTTTTTTATAGCGTAACAATGTGGTCTGCATCCTGATTGGCTAAGAGACTAGAGCAGGACTAAACGTGGACTAAACCAGGTCTAGACCAGAAGTAGACCAGGTCTGAACCAGGATTAAATCACTCCGTGCCGCTTTTGCGTTCGTTTGTGCGTGTTTGGTTTGTGGCTCGGGTTGAGAGCACACGGTGTTCTATCTCCCCGGTGTACACGCGGCCTCGCGCTGCATTTTCTCATATTTGTCTCTAGTTTAAACACTCAAAATTTCATAGATTTTCAACAAAATGTATTAATAGTGACGCGTGGGGGGAGACACGGCTCCGGGAGCCCCGCCAGACGCGCGAGCAGCACTGCCACGTCCCTGGACGAGACGCGCACCAACCCCTTGGAGAAGTGCGCGACACGTGCTGCTCTGTCACGGATTTGTCCACGATAAACCCCTCATCGTGGACAAGTCTGAGAAAAGCGTATAATGTGTGTGGTGAGGCATTTACAGCCTTAAAGGTCCCATGGCATGAAATTTTCACTTTCTGAGGTTTTTGAACGTTAATATGAGCTCCCCTACCCTGTTTACGGCCCCCCCATGGTTAAAAGTTGCGAAATGTCTAAACTGAGCATTTGCGATCCTTTTCTGCGTTAGAAAAAAATCAGAGCTCAAACGGGAGATTTTGAACAAGGAAACTTATTGACGTCAGCTTGAAAAAAGAAATGCAAATGCAGTTCCACCCCTGTCTGTCTGTACTCAGCGTCTCTGTAAATCACGCCCAGAGAGTTTGGACTGCGGAGGAGCTACGCAATGCGAAATACGTTTTTTTATTTGCCTGGAGGAACTTGCGAGTGTTTCTAGGCTCGGAAGTCCTTTATCTGAGCCTGTGGATATCTGAAACAGCAGTGGTTTAATTTTTTTTTCTGTGGAAATGTGTTTATTTTTCAATGGAAGGTTTCTCATCTCTCCCCCCATGCAAAAACACGGAAGTGGGTCACAGAGCGGAGCGGAGAGTTTGGCCACGCCCCCACCCCCTACTATAAGCCATCTCTGTCCTCCTCATTTGCATTCAAGCAACAACGCCCATAATGGAGTGTTCCAGAGTGACATTTATGACTCTTTCTCATCTTATCTCTCTTTCTCATGCACTGAGTGTTGATTTTGAAGAAGGATTCATTTACAGTATTAGGGAACCATTAAGGAGCCATATAAAAGCATCAAGAAGTACCATGTCATGGGATCTTTAAAACATGTAGAATAATTGTAAAATATAAAGTTGTCCTACTTCGCGGATTTCACTTATTGCGGGCTATTTCTGGAACCTAACCCCCGCGATAAACGAGGGATTATACTGTACTGCGCTTTTAAGCCCATAGTAAACAAACTTAGTCTTCCATAAGACTCAAGACAACAAGGCAATCTCTCCTTTGTATTTTCTGGCTGTGTTTATGGACATTTATTACCAACCATTATCCTTATCGTAAAAATAATGAAGCTGCGCAAAGTTTCTCCCTGTTTTTGAAGAATAACTAAAGTACGGAGCAGACGTTGGGTCGTGGTCCTCTTGTGAAATCGGTGGCTAAAAGGGCCCTGTACGGCAAAAGGAGATAAACAAGCCAAACGTATAAATCAAAGCTCGCAGAGTGCCAGAGTTGCCCATGTTTCTGTGGCTGAAGGGGCAAAGGAAGAAGAGCTAGTGGACACATGTACTAAATTGTCTCATGTCTGCAACTGCAACATATTTTCTATTGTATGATATATCTTTATGTCTGGGACTGCGGATGGAAATTAGCACTGTGCTAAATCCGGCATATTTACGTCGGTTTGTGTGATCTTATACAAATTGTACATTCATTAATATGCATTGTCCCTTCCAAAAGAAGAAGAGCTAGTGGACTAAAGGGTTAAAAGGGGGTTAGACAAAGGGTAAGGGGGGATCATCAACACTCAGAATGCATATATGTCTGTGGAGCAAAGTTCAGCAGTTACCATGGCGAGGCTATGCACACTTTGGGTTGAAAATCAGCAAGAAAAATGAAAACACATAAATCTGAAATTGCAGTTTGAATGGCAGCCTCACTGTTAGCGTCACTACTCCCGTCCATTGATATGTTTATGGGGTTTTTACGGAGTCGTGCTAAAATGTAATAATGTAATAAAGCTGTGGGTGGATGTCAATGACTACAAGTTAAAAAGTACACAAATAAAATAAAAACTTCAGCAGAGGACATTTCTGTCAATGACTACAAGTTAAAAAGTACACAAATAAAATGAATACTTCAGTGGAGGACATTAGGACTTTAGAAAGATGTTTGTGTCTCAACGCTAATGCATATTTAGAAGCCCAGTAAATATTACAACGCTGCAAACTGAGGTATGCCACATATAAAAATATTTTTTTTAATTCATTTGAATTTTAATAGGTTTTATGTTTTATGTTTTTAATAAGTGACTATTTGGGACACAGTGAGCTAGATAGCGTGCTGCTGTGCATAGAGCCCATTAGCAAACCGCAAACGCTGCAGTTTTGGAAGTAGCATAAATTCCACAACAAACAGCAAAATATTCTTATTCTGTTTAACAACTGCTAACAACTGCTAACCCTGTGGTTTACATTTGTGTAAATATGCTCTGAAAAAAAATCAGTTTGTCAGAAAATATCCCCAAATCCTTCATAATATATTTATTCAGGATCAACATTTATTTGTTGGTTTGTGATGGAAATTGGTAACATATCCACGGGTTTGACTGATTTTTGCTTTCTCAGCTTGTTTTGCTCCTGTGACTCTCGAACCAGAGTCTCTCAGCTCGGAGTACTGAACGTTATGAAAGGTCTTGATTGCTTTCTGTGAGAGCCATCCCAGATTGTTCATGTGCAGAACTCAATTCAGGGTATTACCAGTGGTGCAAGAAGTACACAGTTTTGTTAAGTAAAAGTGCAGGTACTGGAGCCAAATAAAAATAAAAATAAATACTCAAAATTATCACATGAGAAAAATCTGCTGAAGTAAAAGTCTTAAATTACCTGTTTAAAAAAGTAGTCATAGTATTTCGCACATATTTATAGATCTTATAAATCTTCAAATGTAGTAATTTGATGAATTTGTGTTGATTTTTGTTCAATAGAAACAATTAAATCAATAATTTCCCGGCTTTTTTTTATGTGTATATTTTAGTTGAACCCTTAGCCTTTTCAACAGCCTATTCAAAAATGTAGTGGAGTAGAAAGTACAGATACCTAAAATGTATATTTAAATGCAGTACTTTACTATTTTTACTTTGTTACTCCATATCAATCTGGCATTGCAGGTTAACAAACAGAAAAACATGAGGGAAAATGAGTAGTACAATACGATATGAATCCCTGAACGGTCAAAATATCCAAACATGCCTTTCCCTGTTACACCTCCTCCATACAAGCAAGAACATCCCACACGTTCCCTTTAACTCAGGGTCCAGTGTGACTATTTAGCCTTTGACCTCTGCTCTGCGTTCGACCTGAATTATAGACAAATCATAAATTATTATTCTTTGGAGTGTACTCTGTACATTAGAAGCTGGCAGTGTGCTAGTGTGCTTAATTAAAGCAGTCATAACTTAGCTTTTACCGCCTCGCCGCTCCATTGACCTTACCATACATCTGCCGATCAATAACAGCGCTGGTCATTCAGTCAGGTGCTAAAAAAAAAAAATGGCTTCGGACCAGTTGGACGGGGGAGTGGTTTTATTACCACCAACCAATCAGGACAGGTCATTGGACTCTGGAACGTTACTTTAAATCAAGTCTGGGTGACTCGGCCAATCACGGGCAGAGGAAAAGTCAAATAGAGGAGTGAGGTGTAATCAGTGGAAGAATCAGTGGAAGAATCAGTGGAAGTCAATGCTCGATACACTTAGCGTCAGAGGTCTGGATAGCGTTGGCCTGGTAGCATGTTGTGTTCATGATAACTTCTCAAAAGTCTTGCTAAAGCACAACGTTACAAAGTAAATGACATGGGTGACCAGCAGTGTTGGGCAGTAACTAGCTACAAATTAAGGTGCACTGTGTAACTTTTCAGGTCAGGGGCCCGATACCTTGGAGGTGCTATCGCGTTGCCTGTAATGCATTTATTTGGGTTTATTATTGGTGTTTTTATTGCTAAAAATGGCTTTAAAAACGTGCATTCTTACTGTGACTCAGCTCTCACCTCACCTCTTCACAAATCTCGCTTCTCAATTGGCCTGGTGCAGTCTTTGACTCGTTTCTATGGCGATTTGAAAAGTTTAATGCCATATGACAATATTGGAGATAAAGCAATCTCTAAATCTCTAAACATCTCCATGGAGACAAGTAACCGGTGGGAAGAATTGACGCTTTTTATTAATTGGTTCCCGAGCTGTAGGTCTTGATTTTTTTTCAAACTAACTTAAAATATTTGGTGATCTAATTACTTTTGAAATTACTCTTTGATGGAGATCAGTATAATCAGTATAATAGTAATCAGATTAGCCGATACTGCTGACAAATGTGTGTAGAATCCCTTAATCGTCAAGGTAGAATCCATGGCAAAAGAAAATTCAATTTGTTAACTGGACAAATAAACTTTAAAATAAACTTTTGTCCAGTTGACAAATTGAATTTCTCTTTTTGCTACTAATAATATTCATTTTCATCATATCATAATCACTCTTGTTTCTTTAATGATGTTATTACTTTGTCCCGAATTATTACTTTGTCCCGAATTACTTTGTCCCGAATATTCCACGAATATTCTATTGATATTCCATCATTCACTGCGTGCACATGGATGAGTGTAATCCGATTGCAAATGGATTGGGATTGTATCGGATTCATGTGCACAGGCTAAGGATCGTATAGGGATTGTTTTCCGGAATCCGTTTGGAACCCCTGGCTTAGGCCGATAGTAATCCGCTTGGTGCCGCCTTATGCATGATATGGGATCGGATTGGCGTACTGCGCATGCACGGGAGTTTTCGCCAGGGATTTCACCCGGAAGTGGCAGGAGGCGCCGACGCCGTCATAAGTAACGATTGTTGCCGGAAAAGTCAGATGAAATCATGACTGCGAAGAAAGAATGCACAACACGTACACCAATGCTGCTCCGGCAAACTCCTCGAGCGCCATCTTTGTATACTGCCACATAGTTTGTTGTGTTTTTACTGAGTAGCCATCACCCGGAAGTAGTTGGACTACAGCGCCACATAGCGTAGCGGAGCCAGCCAGGTCGCTGACCATTAGCCGATTACACGAGTTTCACTCGGATCTAAGGACAGACCACCCGCCGAGTAACGGGATCGGATTTGGAGAAATCCAATCCGATCCTACCATGTGCACACAGTGACTAAATATGGCCATCTTGCATTCATTCAATCAAAGTTGTTTTTATTGCTCAATAACACCTTGAAATGCTGTGAGTGGTGTCTCCTCTCCATAGATCTGGCCTGTAACTTGGCTTGGCAGCATTTTTATGGAAATGGCTGTCTAGTCCTCCCGTGAACCCACCACCTGCGGGAGGATTCGTGGGGGCTGATGCGTTGTGTTCTGGGCGGCAGATCTGCTTGGACTGCTGCCCCCACGACCCAGAAATGGAATAAGTGGAAGAAGATGGCTGGATGGATGGATGGCCGAGTCTAATACCATATCCATACATACACAGTCCAGACAAAGCAATAACATCGCCATGGAGACAAATAGTGACACGTAACCCTCCACCAGAATAGTTACACAGTGCGCCTTTAAATATTACTGATCTATAGAATGTTGTGAGGTCGTCTGAAACGCGGCAATAGATCTCAAGTAGTTTATTTCTCTTTGTGGTTCTGGGGCCAGAATGTCTCCACAGTTGCCATACTTCACGGACGATGCCAAAGTTCACATTATGTTGCATCGTGATCCGCGCCTCGGGCCAGAAGAAGAAACCTGCTGCCATATTTAACCAGCGCCAACAATAGACAAGACTTTTCTCTCACAACATTGGAAGTTTTACAATGTTGCTTCATATTGATTGAATGTTTGAACCAAGAAATGTTGCTTTCTTGTCCATCTGTTGGGGTCGTCACGGAAAAAACGCTCGAGACTTGGTTTTGTTTGAAAATGAAATGCAATGTGATGGTTTTTGAGAGAGACTTGAGAGAGTTCATGTGCTCCTCAGGAACTTGGGATTCCAAAATGATTGTTTGCGTTCATGTACTTTAATTGATAGATGCTTTATTTATCCCCAAGGAAAGTCATTTATTATGTTGGAAAAATAATTCATAATAAAATCACGTTAAAGGTGCTATATTACACAAAAAATTGACTATTGTGAACATGTTATAATGTTACCTCATGAAAAAACGTACCAGAAGTTGTTTTGTTTAATTCACGCATGTTTGAATAACACTGTATTACTAATCTACATCTCCAAAGATCAAAATGCCCTGTTCCACCTGGTGATGTCATGTAGTGGTAGTTTTCAAGTTAACAGCTACCTTTTACCTTTTGTTCAGCAGAGATTGGCAATTCCAGAGCAGAAATTTTCCAAGTTATTGGAGTGAATGTGTGTAGAAAAACATTTTCTTGAGGACCGCATGAAAACCGCACTCAGCCTACAATCTAGCATGCTAACATGTACTTCCTGATTCAGACAGTTAAATGCTCTAGACCAGGGGTCGGCAACCTTTACCACTCAAAGAGCCATTTGGACCCGTTTCACACAGTAAAGAAAACACTGGGAGCCACAAAACCCTGCATATAACATTTTTTAACATCTTTGTGCCATAGAATTACATTTTGAAAATGAACAAACTAAAATAAAATATATTTTAATTAAATACAGTGGTCCCTCGCTGTTTCGCAGATTTTTTTTTTTTATAGTGTATCAATACGCATTGTGTTCTGCATCCTGATTGGCTAAGGGACTGTAGACCTTTGCCGATTCGTCAGTCATTCTCCTCCGTGTCTCCTGTATAGTAGGCTACAGAATGCGTTCAGTTTGCCAAATTTATTTAAACGTGATCACGAGCAGTGTGACTCTGAAGTAGTGAGGACTGAGCGGTCTGGCATTTTGGCACATGCCAGAAGGGCCACGGCCGTGCGTCTCACCTGGGGCTGGTCACACCGGTCATGCTGTTCTATTACGGATTTGACCACGAGTGCAGGTGCACATGTCCGAGCACACACTTCTCTGGGTGGTCATTGCGCGTCGGGAAATAGCGGCAGTGTTTCCGTAGAACGAACCTGGTGTCCAGGCGGTGGAACCAGTCCTGAGAGCGCATGGAAGCGTTCTCACTACAACAAAACTCGCAACAGCGCAGTGGCGCCAGGCGCCTTGGTCAGACGACCTATGAAATACACGCATATTTATACACGCAATATAAAGCTGATTACTTCACGGATTTAGCCTATTGCAGGTTATTTTTACAATGGAACCCCCGCGTTAAATGAGGAACCAATGTACTGAGCCGCATCAGAGGGATCAAAGAGCCGCAGGTTGCCGACCCCTGCTCTAGACTGTAGACAGCAGACTTATTTTGGCCTCAAGAGCTGCTTATGCAATATCTGTACAAGACCAGAACTATTTTTTTAACGTCCAGACAAATTCCCCAAATTCCCCAAATTGTCTATAACATTCACTAGGGTACATTTTTTCATTTTTACAAGGTCTTTGTGGGCACGTTTTACAAACCATAACAACATGTTCTTTATTGATGTCAAAACAGTGACACACTAAATGTAAAAAAGAGCCTTAAATAGCCTCCCACACAATTCTGTCTGCTGCTCTGGGCCTATCACGATCTGACAGCCAAGACTAACTCATTTTCGCTCTCCCTCTTTCTCTCTCTAAGGCTGTCAGCTCATTCATTCACTTTTAACCACACAGATTCTTTCCTTCCACCTATACCGCATAAGCTGAACATTGCAAGTATTTGTGTATAATGAAAAAAAAACACATTAATTTATTCAATGTCTACCCATCTCCAAGCTGAAGAGGCAAACCATCAAACCTTTGGAAGCTAGTACCCTCTCAAACAGGTACAATTCACTTCAAAATCAAAATCAGGGGTTCCAATCACTTCCATGGCCCCAGGTGAATAAAATCAAGCTCCTAGACATACAGACTGTTTCTACAAACATTTGTTAAAGGGATTTTTTTTATGTTAATCTGTATGGGTCTCCTTCTAAAACTTACGTGCGGTAACACCGGCTTACCTCTGACAGTTTGCGCTCAGCCCGGTTTTACTCGCGTTCTGGAGCTCAGGTAATTAGGTACGGTAAGTTCGCGGGGACTCGTAATAAAGCTTGTTTTTCTTCTCAAAACAAAACATTTGTCCGAAAGGTAATATATTTGCGTCCCAAACAGTTGTCCACGGAAAATCCAGCAGCGTACTTAGCATTCGCTTGTCTCGATTCGTATCACTGCGCTCACATTACCTGCCTGTTGCCTGTTCACTCGTAAACTTCCCCTTACGGCGGACCGCATCCATCGTTCACTTCCGCTAAAGGTTAACAGGCTAATAATAAGTAATATGCGCGCAGTCGTGAAATTTTCTCGCTCCTAAATATTCCACAGTCAACTGTCAGTGGTATTATAACAAAGTGGAAGCGATTGGGAACGACAGCAACTCAGCCATGAAGTGGTAGGCCACGTAAACTGACGGTGCAGGTCAGAGGAGGCTGAGGCGCATAGTGCACAGAGGTTGCCAACTTTCTGCAGAGTCAATCGCTTCAGACCTCCAAACTTCATGTGGCCTTCAGATTAGCTCAAGAACAGTGCGTAGAGAGCTTCATGGAATGTGTTTCCCTGGCCGAGCAGCTGCATCCAAGCCAAACATCATCAAGGGCAAAGCGTTGGATTCAGTGGTGTAAGGCACGCTGCCACTGAGTGTCTTCTTAACGTGTCTCCACTCTAGAGCAGTGGAGACTAGGGATGGGAATTGATCAGATTTTTCTGATTCCGATTCCATTATCGATACTGCTTAACGATTCGATTCTTTATCGATTCTAATTTGGGGACAAAAGCAGAACAAACTTTTTGATTAGCACCAAGATTAGCACTAGTCCTGGTCTAGTCCTGGCCTAGTCCTGGTCTAGTCCTGGTCTAGTCCTGTTCTAGTCCTGCTTTAGTTCTGTTTTAGTCCTTGTTTAGTCCCGGTTTAGCGCACAGGCTAATGTTGACACGAGCCGCTGCTTTCACCTAATATCTCCATTTGATGCTGAAATAATATGATAATAATATGACTCACCGCGTGCCGCTCTGTTGTCGGAAAATTCGCGTGTCTCCACATGTATTCGCATATTCGCTTATATCCTCGGACTTTCTGCTGCTAAGTATCCGACCGCACTTTGTACAGGAGCTCCGGATAAACAGACCTGTCCCGAACGTCTCCCGAACGTGTCATGTGTCCAAGTGGAAGTTAAAAGTCCATTTTCACAAACGTTCTTCTCATCATGCGAAAATACTATATAAACTCCGTATCAGTGAAGCGGCGAAGCACGTATCAATCCCACCACGTTTTGTGCGTAATTCGTAATTCGTTAAGAGAATCGTTAGATAAGCTGCTAATCGATTCCATGGAATTGAAACACACGGAACTGGTTCTCAACAGGAACCGGTTCTCGATTCCCATCCCTAGTGGAGACATGTTCTTTGGAGTGACGAATCGAGCTTCTCCATTTGGTAATCTCATGGACGAGTCTGGGTTTGGCGGTTGGCAGGAGAACGGTACAACAATTTTTTTATTTCAATCCTAAACCTGCCAATCTCTTCTGAATAAAAAGGTAAAAGGTAGCTGTTAAATACCACTTAGTGACAGGGTGGAACAGAGCGTTTTGAGCTTTATCGATGTAGCCAGACTAATGTTTTTGATGAGATAACAACAATATAATATAACTTAAAGCTTACAAGAGTCAATTTTGAGTAATATAGGACCTTTAAAGTATATTTGAGAAAATGATCCTCTAATTTTGACAATTTTGTTCAAAATAAACTTTTTATTTTTTATTTTTTTATATCTTATTTTAGCTTGAAAACACTTCCACTCGTTTGGGAGGGGCTAGGTTTTGCACACTCCCTAACACGCTTCTCACTCATTACTCTGCCAGGAGCAAAATGACTAACCATTTTACACTACATCCACTAATTATCTGAGTCAAAGGGGTGACGAGCCTTTCTGGAAGCCCTCTGTAGCACATAGTAAGGACCCGACTATAAAATAAAATGAGATGTCTTGTTGGCATCGTGCACCGGGTTTGCCTTGGGAGCCCAGCCAAAGATGACAGTTCAGACTAAAATGCAGCTATTACAAAATGACTTTCACCTCTAAAGGAACCAACACTTTTTTCAGAATTGAGGAAGTAAATCAAAATAATTAGGGTGTAATTGCATGGATTGTGGAGCTCCTTTGATGGATTTGGCAACAATGTAGTGGAATAGGAAGTGAATTCTGAAAGCATTTGAGGACTTATAGTGTAAGATCAGGAGACGATGTAATGAGACTTAAAAGGCTTGTACCATAGACTGTATACATAATGATCATAGCCAACCTGCTAGCAACTGCATTACAAATGGGAAGTGAGCATGGGTGTGCTTCCAGCTCCTTCAACTCTGGCTCCCAATTCACTTTCTGTTGAAAAACGGTTGCACCTCTCTCCAAAACTGCTGCTGCTGTCAGACTTGTCATTTTGGTCTTAAAATACTGGTATTACCCTGCTCTCTATGATCCTGGTGTTTTTACTTTGCTTTATTTTGTAAGTAAATCAAGACGGCCACTCCTTCGAGGACAGTGAGGTACAGATCTTGGCCAGAGAAAATAACTGGTTTGAGAGGGGAGTTAAAGAGGCTATTTTTGTCAAGAAAGAGAATCCTTCCTTTAACAGAAATGGAGATCTCAGACGTCATTTGTCTCCCATCTATAACTCTATCCTCAAACCTAAATCAAAACAAACAAAGAAAACAATAGGGCAGCAGGTCTGGCCAAGAGGTGTTAAAACACCCATTATGGCCCTGAGTGGTTCTGCGAACAAGACCCACACTCCACTCCCACTGCATATTGAATAGGCCCACCTAACTAACAGAAACTGAAAACAAGTAGGTGTGGTAGTTTCAAAGTAATTTCATTGTAGTTGGCTCCTCCCTTCAGGCAGATATAGGCAGTGTCCACCAGCGTCTGACCAGAACTGAAGAAGCAGCTTGGATGAGCTGCGAAATGTATTTGACCAAATAAACTTTAGTCCAGTTGACAAATTGAATTTCTCTTTTGCCCTGTGAATCAAGACATGAACATTAATAACAGACACATCAGGTTCCTGCTTTCCCCCGAGGTCACTTTGTTGGTGTTAGCAAGAGGTTTGCTTAAGCTGCCAAGCACTCGTCCCCTGCCAAACCAGTGGTGTTTCCTTCAACGGCCTCGCTCCAGATTGGCTCTTTGGTTGCTATGATGCTCGCGGTGGGAATTCCAAATACATAACTCTGCTCCAAATTCGCCCCTGTAACCACTAGCCTCAACACCAGACCAGAGGGTCAGAGGAGCTCATTCTCCAACAGGGTCCTACAGCTCCGCTCAAACAGTGAGAGATACAGGAGTACATTCATACCATACTCCATACAACTGTACAACAACTCACCCTTATGTAACAGGTAATACTCCCTACAACTCTATACAGCTGGTACTGAATATCATATTTGATACTGTATTTTGTATTTGACTACTACTTTTCTATTTAAATCTGATTGTACATATATATTTTATTACCATTATCTTATGTATATAATTGTGTCTCATCTGACACAGGTCTATTGCTCTTTTTTATATTGTATATTATATTTGATGAGTGAGCTACCGTACCCAAAACAATTTCCCTTGTGGATCAATAAAGTTTGTCTAAGTCTAAGTCTAACACATTTGACTGGAATCCTATGGGTGACGTCACACTCCCTGCCAGCCCACTTCTGATGTTTTACCATTTCAAAAAGTAATTACATTTAATCTATACGTGTCATGTGGCCAAGTAGAAGTTAAAAGTCCATTTTCATGTCCTTATTGTCTCACAGTGCCGCTTACATATGCAGGAGCTCTTCACAGCTGATCGGCGCAGATACGGCACTTCTCGCAACGGGATTGGCGGGCGGGCGAGCGTGGGAAGATTATGTTGATTTATACATGCTCCGTTTCTTTCTGAAAAACAAGCCTGTTTGAAATTAAAAATGTATGTTTTTAATGTCACTAATGTTGTTATCTGAAACATGGAGAGGCTTCTTCATGATCTCAACTAGCACATTCTGCAAAAAAAAACGAAAATCACACATTTTGAAAAAACAAAAACACAAAAAACGCATTTTCTCAGAATCTGTAATGCCGACTTGAGGTCTCAAAGTCCCTGGTGGGACACATATGACATTTGGTTTGAGCCATTTCTAGAAGACAACATGCAAACTCCACAAAAGACGTTCTCATTGGGAATAAAGCCTCTTGTGAATTGAAAGCGCCAACTATGGCTACAACATGAATCACAATCAAATCTAAATCACCATTTGAATGGATGCAGTTGGCATTGACCTGGAATTTTTTTATGTTCTGAAATGTGATTCTTTTGGTCAGTTCTTCTGGACTCTTAAAATGTGAACATGGAACAGAATCCCATTATTAAAACGTACATTGCAAATCTAACCGCAATCGCAAGGCTTGTCAGAAAAATGCCAGTTTGATATTTTTCCCCAAGTACTGCTAATAGCTACACCCAGTATGCTTTCTCATGATGCCTTCAAATTCCAGCCGTAAACTATATTTAAGACCCTGGACAAGTTTAATGGGGCCTGAAAAGCTACATGCTGTTTTGGCTCTGTAAATCCGCTTCGCCTGGATTTATCTGGGTGCAGCGCTTAAGCATTTCCGAAGTGCTATTTTGCAGGCGTAGCAGATGTAGCAGGACTTGGGATGACATTTTGGGTAAAAAAAAAAAGTACTGACCACTCCAAAATGGCCGCTCATTTTTGACCTGCAGAGACCTAACAGCGATTAAAGGGCTTGTCACCGATTTTTTCCATATGTTGAAGAAAAGTTTGTCTTGCCCCAGTACAGATTTGTTATATAAGCTGCTCTAGAAGTCAAAGTAAGTCTCCTGTGTACTGTCTGCATCTAATTATGAAGTGTTTTATTGTCAGAGAATTAAGAAGTACATCGTTAGCATGTATTTGTTTTATGTGGACCCCAGGAAGTATAGTTATTGCTGCAAAAAGTAATGGGAATCCAAAAGAAATTAATAAAATAAGTCGTTAGTGTGCCAGTTGTTGTTGTTCATTGCAGTGAATACAAACTCCGCTCTGGCCTCTGAAAGTAAATAAAAAATTATTATTGAAAAAAGCTATTTAACCAACTCAGCCAAGAAAGAGGCTAATATAAATACACAGTTGTAACATTGTCGTCAAACTCTAGTCCAGTGATGGCTTATGGACCTACATAAGGTCTGTGCAGGATTTCTACCTTTCACGTCACAGTATTGGGAAATTTTAAACAGATTTCTGAGCCTCTGAGCAAGACAACCATGTAAACAGGATTAATGAAACAAGCCTCAAGTCAAGCCTCCCTTGCCTCAGGTGGAGGAGTTCAAGTATCTCGGGGTCTTGATCACGAGTGAGGGGAGGATGGAGCATGAGATTGACAGGCGGATCGGTGCAGCGTCGGCAGTGATGTGGTCACTATACCGAACCGTTGTGGTAAAGAGGGAGCTGAGCCAAAAGGCGAAGCTCTCGATTTACCGTCAATCTACGTTCCTCCCCTCACCTATGGTCATGAGCTCTGGGTAATGGCCGAAAACACAAGATCGCGGATACAAGCGGCCAAAATGAGTTTCCTCCGCAGAGTGGCTGGGCGCTCCCTTAGATCTCTAAGGGAGCGCCCAGCCACCCAGGGTGAGGAGCTCAGTCACACAGGAGGAGCTCGGAGCTCGGAGCCGCTGCTCGTCCACGTTGAGAGGAGTCAGTTGAGGTGGCTCGGGCATCTGTTCCGGGCATGTCCAACCGGGAGGAGGCCCCGGGGAAGACCCAGGACACGCTGGCCTGGGAACACCTTGGGGTCTCCCCGGAGGAGCTGGAGGAAGTGTCCGGGGTGAAGGAAGTCTGTGAGTCCCTGCTTAGACTGTTGGCCCCGCGACCCGGTCCCGGATAAGCAGAAGAAAATGGATGGATGGCGTACATACAAGTACATACAACTACAGGTTTGATTCGATGAGGTTATAACATTACAACTTTAAACACTCTAAAAAGTCAATTCTGCATATTAAATGGTAAATACATGGATATAACAATTAAAAATGGTCTTTATTGAGACTCATCTTGCATCCCTATAAATGTATTGTTTTTAGCAATCAGATAACAATGGCCAAGGTGTGATATAGTAACATATGGTTGCTTCAGTCACACATAAAATCAATTCAGCACTTGGAATTCTGCAAGTGTGAGATGCAGAAAGTCCATTGTTCCCCATATGTTCCCTGTAGATGTGGAACAAACTGAAGCTCCGTTACTCACGTTAGTTAATCTGATTTTAATACAATCTGACCAAAATGAGTTCAGATGGTTTGCGCGCTTTAAAGGGCATCAACCAACGTTTTTTTCAGTTAGTCACTCTCACCGTTTTGTTGAAATTTAAACTCCTAAAAACAGCCATGAACGCTCGTATTGATCACAGGAAAATGAAAATGTGATGTTTAAATCCATTTTCAATTTTTTGTTGAGTTTCCAGACTATGTTAAAACTTTGACAGGGTTTGACTCGTGTTGACCTTTTCTACATCAGATTAACACGTCATCCATCCATTTTAAGAATATTAACGTTTTTTTACAATCTGAACCTTATTTCGATAATAAAACATGTTGATTTACTCATCCATATCACTTTAGTGACATTTGGAGCAATTCCGTAGATTTTGTAGGCTAGGATATCCGGGTAACGTGAGTGCTTGGGGCACAATGTTGCGGTCAACAGATAACACAAACTTTAGCACTTTTCAAAACACAGAAGCTCGATGTGTCAGCGTAGACTTTAAGTGGAGTCCATAGCAGCCTGAAACCCGATATCTGGCTATATTTTCATTTGATGTCATCATAGAATTCCCAGCTGTCAGATCTCGGTTACAGACCGCTAAGAAGATGAAAACATGGTGTGAACATGCATTCATCCTGGTTGCGAAAACAAAATGACATCTTGGACGAAGTTGAGTTTTCACCGGTTTCCTCATCAGAATCCAGAGATGCTTGCTTTGAGAATGGACCCAGACATGAAAGGCAAAGCTGTAAGATGTTTGGACCATTGTGTTTGCAGTACCCACTTCAGTCCGGACGATTTTTTTACCAGCAAAGGAAAAGAAGGAAGGCTAATGGATTCAGCGCGGTTCTGAGAAGTAATCCGATACCGATGGCTGTTCTCTGGTGCGCTGCTCCTCAAACTGTCTCCGCTTCATTCTTTCTAATAATTCCTCATCCGTACACTCAGGCTCAAAATGATAGGGATGGCCATCATACTCAAATAACTCCTCTTCAGTCTCAAAGTCCGAATCTTCAGCCATGTGTCCCTCTCAACAGAAAAGTTCAGAGCGGTGTTTATCTGCGAATCAGCTGGGAATTCGCACATGCGCGCTGTCCTCTATGATGATATCATCAAATGAAACTATAGCTGGATATCGGGTTTCAGGCCGCTTTGGACTCCATGTAAAGTCTACGCTGACACAGCGAGCTTCTGTGATTTGAAAAGTGCTAAAGTTTGTGTTATTTGTTCACCGCGACATATCCTAACCTACCAAATCTACGGAACTGCTCCAAATGTTACTAAAGTAATATGGGTGAGTAAATCAACGTGTTTTATTACCAAAATAAGGTGCAGATTGTAAAAAATGTTAATATTCCTTTAGAATATCCATCCATTTTCCTTCCACGTTAGCTGGTATTCGGGTCTTGGAGGCAATAGTCCAAGCAGATCTGCCGCCCAGATCTCAATGCAACAGCCCCATGGACCCTCCTGCAGGTGGTGGGTCCACATCGCTTGACCCAACCAGTCTTGATGTAACTCTGCCGACATGGGGGCGCTCTACCAGTGTGCGCTGACACTGGGGCGAGGTTAAGGGGTTAAGTATCTTGCCTAAGGACACAACGGCTGTGGGAACGGGATTTGAACCACCAACCTTTGGATCAGCAGACAAACGCTCCACCAACTGAGCTACTGCCGCCCACCGTTTTAAAAACATTCAACTTTTTAATCTCTGCCTATCCTGCCAGTTTCCCCGCAACCTCTGCCTGCTAGCATGTGAAATATGCTAATATGCTAATGGATAATTAGCATAATAATTTCATTGGATTTCAGCGGTGGCACAAATCATAGACGCGACTCGTAATCTGGTCCTGTCACGGCAATCAGCGCTACGGTAAATTTCGGATCAATTCTAATTAACAGTCCAGGCATTCTCACCCCTCTGTGTTTGGAGTTCTAGTGATTTATAGCCAGCCTCTCCTGATGTTTTCCTTCCGTGTTATTTCGCCGTTATATAAGGTGTAAAATAAATGATGGAATACCAGAGAAGAGTTGTAAGAATAGGAGGAGAAAATGAGAAAAAAGTCTGGAAGAGGTGACTGGAGGGGAATTTGTAAATGTTATCATGGGGAAAGTCACATTGTTGAAGTTGACAATTGATTAATGTGTATGTGTGAATAAACGGATTTTAAGGATTCGAGTCTTGTATAATGAAGTGGAAGTAATTCAGAGGAAAACTGGAAAGTAAAGGCCAAGGTTAAGCAAAGTTGGACACATTTTTGTTCATGTTTATTTATCCTTTGTGTGACTTTTTGTAGAGTTTGTATACAACATGTGAAAAACATTATGGAATACCTCAGAAGACTTTTTAAAAACTTAAAAAAATATTAAAACAAAACAAACAAAAAACCTGTGGAGGAGCTGACAGGCCAGATTTACGTTCGGGCTTCTTATAAAAAGGAGAATCATGTTGATTGATTAATGTGTAGCTGTGATATAGATTAGATATAGTTAGAATGTTTTTAGTTTATTTATTTTTATTCTTGTATTTAAAGACCCTGTATTCTTTTATTTAACCAATGTATTGTCAGATGTATTGTATAAGCACTCTATTGAGGTCAAATTAAGTGAGCTGTGTACTGTCTGACGTTGATTATAAAGCGTGATCTTGTCCTCTAGTCAGGAAGTGTGTGTTAGCATGCTAGTTGTCAGCTAAACCTCGATGGTAACGCTCTGAAAGTTGTGAAAAGCGCTTAAAAACTCATCGTGGTGACTAATTAGGATGCTCAGAATGCATAAGGTAAGTGAGGGATAACTTTGGACCGTTTTTGTTTACGTTTTTTAAGACGGCGCCTTATACTTTTATAGCCACATTCCATTAGCTCTCAAAATGACAATCCCATAAATCTTCGTGCAAGGATAAGCCAATGTTTTGAGGTCTCTTAAGCTACAATAGCATTTGAATAGCTATTTCGCACTGTCAACGCGCAACTAGTTTGGAAAATAAGACAAGTTTTGTAAATGTATTAGTGATTGCAAAATGTGCCTTTGGCTACAGTTGGCCAAATACATAAATAAAATAAACACACCTTTTCCCCTTAAGATTTTGACTTTTTAGAATCCGTGTAATTTCAGCACTCCATGGCGTCGAAGATGCACGATGTAACTTTTCAAGTGGAATGTCCGCCACCTGCTTGTTTCCATGGTAATGTTGCTGCTCTGATGTTTCACAGTATGGTATTGAGCTTGTATAACTTGCATTTATTCTATTGCAGGTGTTGTTGTTTTTTTAAAATTTATATTATTTTATTGTTTTTTAAACTAGAAAGTGAAAACAACAAACGATAACTACAAAACTATATACATACAGGGAGCAACTTTCAGACACACATACCATATACCTTTAGTTCAATAACATAGAGCAATTTGGCCACTTGACTATGATGTAATTCTGCCATTTTCTCCATTGTGTCCATTGATTCCGGAGTCGTGTCTCTCCCCCACGCTTCACTATTTATTACATTTTGTTCAAAATCTTGCGTGTTCGGCGCTAGAGCTAAGAGGCCGAGAAAGGTGCTTTTTGAGTGGGGATAACAGCGGGGCGTGCATCTGAGCGCGCATTATTCGAATTTTTGAGATTTCGCCTTTCGTAACTTGAATTTTCTTTCGTATCTAGAGACCAAAATTTAACGTGAAGGCATTTTGTAACTTGGATTTTTCGTATGTAGGGTCTTTCGTAAGGTGAGGTACCACTGTATCTGAGTTTTTCCAGGTTTTTCCAGTTAAATTCGCGCCAGTTCATTGAACTGGTGCATTTCCATTGATATTGCCATATTTTTGACTATTCTTCATCGGATATTCTAATCTCTGATTCCCCTTGCCATTTTGCTTTAATGTATGTTGTGGAGTGGGTGTTAAACTCTAATAAGCAGTTATATGTAACTGATATAATACCTTTATTGAGTCCTGAGTTGTATGCTTTTCTAAACAATTCTAAGAAGTTATGGCTAGTTTCTATTATTACAGGTGTTTTTATAGCTCAGAGAGATCTTGCTTTTCCATGGGTCTAATTTGTAACTTGGCCTGTTAAATGCCATACTGTGGAACAGGCAAAACAATGACATCTCCATGGAGACGAGCCGTAAACAGCTTTACCGATTCATTCTTATAGGTCCTATGATGCCAAGGTTGTTGCAAAGGTTTTTTCTTATTAAAACCATAATTTGAGTTTGTGAGCTGCTAGAGCAACTGTCTAATTCCCTGTCTAAAAACTCAAAAACGCTCTGGTCCAACTTGTGATGTCATTAGGTGGCTATCCATGGAGTGTTCCTGTGTTTTTAGAGTCCACTCACCTTCAGCAGACTCACTGTCATCTTTCAGTAATCGAACTGCCGACTCTAAAGACACTACATGAATTCAGCTATTGTTTGTAGCCTTATTTTAACTGCTTCAATCTTCAGTGCACCAGCAAAGGGCGAGTCCTTCTGCGTTGTTTATGCTCAGATAAATCACTTTAATACACTTCAATACTGTGGAGGATTATAGTCAATGGGATAACACTTCCATGGCGACAAGCAGGTGGAATCTCTCCTCCAGGCCAAATAAGCGTCAGGTTTGTGGAAATACAAGCCTGCTCAGAGTACATTTTTAGACAGATACGTTTTTGCCATACTGTGGAAGATTATAGCCAAAGACAGGTTTGCTGAGATGCAAGCCTGCTTACATAAGGACACAATTTTTGTTTACTTAAGTTACATACTGTTGCTGTAAAGACTTGATTAATCTCGCCAAGACCAGTTGGTGATCTCAATGGAGCGACAAACTACTCTTTTCTATATTTGGAGCTAGGTATTATCAAGAGTAGGACTGGACGATGAATTGTAATCGAAATCACAATGGCATCACAAAGGCTACTAGTTTTTAACGTACCATAATTTCCTCCAAACAACAAAAAATTCTGTTTTATTCTATATAAAAGCAGCTAATTCTGTAGTTTAAGTCTGTACAAACATGTTCTTAAATGTGATTCTTGTGATTGTAATATTCATTTGTCAGTTCTTTTGGCGGCACGTGGCTGAGTGGCTAGCGCTCATGCTTCACAGCAAGAAGGTTCCGGGTTCGATCCCCGGTTCGCCCAGGCCTTTCTGTGTGTGTTCTGTGTGGAGTTTGCATGCATGGTCTGGGTTCGATCCCCGGGTCGCCCGAGCCTTACTGTGTGGAGTTTGCATGTTCTCCCCGTGTCTGGATGGGTTTCCTCCGGGCACTCCGGTTTCCCCCATCAACCCAAAACATGCTCCAAGTAAAATCCTCCAGCTTAGGTCCTGACCAAGCCTAGCAATAAGATCATGGAGATGGGTCCCCGGGCGCCTGAAAGATGAGCTGCCCACTGCTCCTGAAGGATGGGTCAAATGCAGAGAATTAATTTAATGAATAAAGCATGTCTTCTTCTTCTTAAAATATCAAATTTGAATCCTGGTATCAAAACATAATTGCAAACCCACCAGATCTCAAATTTTGTATGAAAAATTGTTCATACTTTTTAATAGGGATGTAACAATAACTGTTATTAACAACAAAAGTTGTTGTTACTCTTCCCACTGTGAGTTCTGTGTTGTTTATGCTCAGATAAATTACTTTAATGCCATAAGGTGGAAGATTATATCAATCAATCAAACATTATTTATAAAGCGCTTTTCATACAAAAAATGTAACACAAAGCGCCTTACAGTGATTAAGGATTAGAAGATTTGACCCAAGCTGGAGGATTTTATAGTCAACGGGATAAGGGCCAAATAAGCGCCAGGTTTGTGGAGATGCAAGCCTGCTTAGAGTACATTTTTAGTTCATTAAATAAGTGCGCTGATTCACCTTTTTCAGCTCCAGTGCCAGTTCTGCTGCTATACCTTTAAGTATCTGTTGATCCCTGATATCAAACGATACCAGGCAGTGCAGAAACTGAAAACTGCATTTATTTCCGGTAAACAAAAAATAAGATAAAACTGAACTGAAAACAGAACAACTTTGTATAAATAAAAGTTCAAACATTCTGAGACTTTCTGGGCTTACTATGACCAGTGTTATCGCATTTGTTTATAGGTCCGACCAGGATATCAACTGAGCTGATATTTGGAAGCTTATATCTGATCCCGCAAATTTTTCAGTATCAGTGTATCCCTAGCAATAAAAAACCTAAGACAGATGATCGGTCTCTATTTTTCTCCATGTTATTAAAAGACGCCTGGCCCCAGAAGGTCTGGAATCAAAGCCAAACCACAAATAGATTGTATATTGCGATAAATTGAACTTGCATTTACAGATGGTATAGTGTCTATGGCCTCACCTCCTACTCCGCACATGCTGGTTTCTTACTTGCACCACGCCTTCACTCTTCTTAATAAAAAAAAAAAGCTCCAGACAAGGTCAAGCTGTACTCACCTTGGGCCGGATTCACATTTGTTTATGAAAATCATGTTTAACTTGTAAATGTTCAGTTTTACGCAGAGCACGCTGCCAGGCAACCTATGGAAATGTACTCGAGTTAGTGCTGCTTGAAGAGAGAATTGTATTAAAGAGGTGGCCTTGTCAATCTTCATATGCACTCACTTTGACACTTTATTAGAACCGTTAAACACTGGTTTAATGGTTCTGTTTAAAATATTGAACTACAGTCAAATGAATCATGTAATGTTCAGTGGTGTAGAGGTCAGATCGCCACAACAAATCATCTTATAGGTTTAAGGCTGTGTCCCATTTCTGTCTTACCCCTTCGCCTTACCCCTACCCCTTGGTTTTGTCCGTTCATGTGAGGGCAAGGGGTGTCCCGATTCTAATTTTGATCAAGGGCTCGGGCCACGACCTCGGGCTACATACCCCTTGAAACGAAGTAAGCTCTCGACCAGACTTGGAACGAAGAGGGACGCCTACAAGCTCAGGCAGGTTTTGGGATCAGGATGGCAGCATCACATCGACCAGCCAGGGAGTCTCATAAATTTATTTTCACAGGGCTCTCAAGTCTCACGCATTGAGAGTGTGACACACGCCACACATGGCATTTCTCACGCTGAATTTTTTTTTTTTTTGTGCCCAGAAAATCGGTCTGTGTGGCTCAGTTATCAGGCGCCGCGCCCTTTTCAGCCAATCAGAAAATAGATTGTTCTGTTGTTGGGCAGACTGTAGAGTGGGCAGGCCGTAGAGTGTAGTTTCAGCTGCTAAGCACGCACTGCACTGTCAGTGATAAGGACAGCGACTGAACACGAGGAACGACAAAACGGTGATGATAAAACAAACTGAGAACCATCAGGTAATAACTTCATTTATATAACTCTCATTAGTTGCTTTTTTAGTTTAAGTTTGAGAGTGTGACACACGCAATTCGACGTGGCACACGGCATTTCTCACGCAATTCAAGCCCCCCCCCCCCCCGCGCTCTTCGGAAATTGCGCAGTCTCACACACGACCCCGCTCAAAACTTGAGAGCCCTGATTTTCAGCAGTTGTAATTATCGATTAACAGTCTAGCATGGTTTACAATTATAATGCTTATGTTCTACGTTACTTTTAGTGAACTGTTGTTGTGGTTTTAATTGTAGTGATGTCTGTTTAGCCAACGTTATCGTTTTCATCTAACTTTCATGTATAAACAAGCTAGGGTTTTTTTGTCGAGCTGAGGTACCCGATAATCCTTGACATTTGTTCACGTTTGTTTGTGTCAATTGTTGTCGCCACTGTAGACGTAGCAGCCAGGTAGAGGCAAGGGATGATGACGCAAACGGTAATCGTGTGGTGTCCCATTTCTTAAGGGAACATACGTACCCCGAGCCCTCTCAGCTCAGTATAGAGGGGCAAGACAAAGACGTAGATAAAGGGGTAGGGGTAAGACGAAGGGGTAAGACAGGGGTCTAACCTTACTCCGAGCCTGTTCTCTCTTTGATTGGTGAAATGCTCCACGCTGTGCACGTTACACACATTACACGGGTGGAAGCTGCTAGCACACTCAAAGAGTCATTTGGACCCGTTTCAAACAGTAAAGAAAACATTGGGAGCCACAAACCCTTTTGAAATTTAAAATGAAACAACACTGCATATAACAGCTTTGCCTTTGTGCCATAGAATTACATTTTGAAAATGAATGAACTAAAATTAAAAATACATTTTAATTAAATACAGTGGTCCCTCGCTATATCGTGGTTCACTTTTCGTGGCCTCGCTGTTTTGCAGATTTTTTTATTCCATTTAAAAAAAAATAGTGTATTAACGCACATTTCTGCATCCTGATTGGCTAAGGGACTGTAGACCTTTGCCGATTCGTCAGTCGTTCTCCTCCGTGTCTCCTGTGAGTGTGTGACTCTGAAGTGCTGTATGTTTGTTTCTCCCCGACAAAATCCGCCACAGCGAAGCGGTCATAAGAACTGTGAAATACACACGAAATACACTTTGGTTTCGTTCTATAATACTGTGCTTTTTGTTGAAAATCTACGAAAGTTTGAGTGTTTAAACAAGAAAGAAATGTGAGAAAACGTTAATTCCAGTCTGAGAAAAGTGTAGCATGTGTGTGGTGAGGCGTTTACAGCCTTAAAACATGGAGAATAATTGTAAAATATAAAGCTGACGACTTCGCGGATTTTGCTTATCGTGGGTTATTTTTAGAACGCAACCAACACGATAAACGAGGGACCGCTGTACTGAGCCGCATCAGAGGGATCAAAGAACCGCATGTGGCTCCGGAGCCGCGGGTTGCCGACCCCTGTGCTAGCATGTACTGAGGAAGTAAAGCGGAAGAGAAAATTAGTTTTGGGCTCATGTGCACAGGTCATGAGCACAGGCCATTGAAAACAAAAACTCCATCTTGAGTTCACCTGCCAGATTTGATCATAGTTCTATGGTTAACCTCCACAAAATATTGCAATAATTATCGTATTGTGAACTGCAGTAAAAATAAATCGTCAAAATATCATACTGAGAGATTTTGATATCGTTACATCCCTATTATTTAGACCACTCTCTTGAGCGTCTCTCTCTAATGGCTGTAAATAATCATTTGTCAATCCCATTCTGAAGACGACAGCAGTCACAGAAGCTCCCTGCTGCCTGGACCAGTATCTCGTGCTCATCAGGTGTGATCGTTCTCCATTACCACCAGCAAAGGGGGGACTCCTGCTTCACAGCCAAAACATTTGGTCTCCAGCAAAGTCAATCAGAAAAGGCCTAGAGAGATTTATGGACCGTGCCATATTCTGTCACTGTTTAATAGTTGTAAGCAAAGTGAAAATGAAATGTTTTACAACCCCCAGTGCAATTTGCCTTATCAAATTCTGTGGCAATGATAGCTGTAATTCTTCCATTTCTCTAACAGAATTTGCAAGTTCGATGATTAGAAACGGAGAGTGTGCGAGGGAAGACTTTAGTGCAGGGGTGTGAAACTGTTTTTAAACTCCGTACAGTTGGATAATTTGGATAATTTCAGCCATGAAATTGCCAGTCTCTGCTGAACTAAAGGAAAATGATAGCTGTTAACTTGAAAAACTACCACTACATGACATCATAAGGTGCAACAAAGCATTTTTAGTTTTGGAAATGTAGAGCCCAAAGTTCAAACATGTGTGAATGAAACAAAACACAACTACATGTTTTTCATTTGGTGGGATGAAATTATTACAAAAAAAAAAAGGAAAAGCAAAGGGACAAATATAATCAGATGTAAAAGAGTGCGCTTTTTTCTACAAATCTTGTCAGTGCATTGTTTTATTAGTATAGGCAAACTGTTTGGAGACCAGATGGAAATGTAGAGCACTAGAAGAAGTCCAGACTCTTGACCATACTGATTTGGTTAATTTCAGTGCTCAAATTGCGTGTTGGTAGCGGGCATGTTTTTGACTTGAAATCCCTTCACTAGAGTAATGTTTGCAGACTTAAGCCCTATTCACACGGGATAAGTACAACATGGGGATGTCTGGTAATTTGCAAATGATCGCCCCACCTCGGTATTACTTGCAGCACATTCACATGGGATAAGCGAAGTCAGTAAATTACTCTATTTTATTGACACTGACTGAGATTGAAAGAGAAAAGAACGAAAAGGCGCGCATTTACAACAACAAACACTGAAGTGCAGATTCGCACTGGACTAGTATTATCACCGGACGTCTGTGTTTGCTGAAATATCGTAGGTAATTTGCGGCAGAATTTATACTTTACAAATTATAGACATGGAGCATTCGGATAGGATTAAGATCTCAGGTCAGGTATCCTCCACAATTACATATCACCAAAGATCCACAAGTAATACTAATCCCGTGCGAATATAGCTTTATTTTTATTTTTATTGGTTTATTTGACAGGGACAGTGTACATTAATTAACATATCTGTAAATGTACCAGAATTAGCCAAAAGGCTATTTTTCATCTGTTGTCCCTGTACAGATCTTAAAAAGGTCTCCCTAAAAACAATAACAAAAATAAAATTACACAGTGAACAATATACAATGACAGTGGTACCTCACCTTACGAAATTAATTCGTTCCAGAAGTGGTTTCGTAACGTGAATTTTTCGTAAGTTGAGTAGCTATTTCAATGGAAAAACCCTGATTCGTTCCAAGGCCCCGTTCCAAGTTTTTTTTAATAGTGTAACTTTTTTTTATAGTGTAACACTGTTCTGCGTCCTGAGACTGTAGACCCAGGACTAAACGTGGACTATACCAGGTCTAGCCCAAGGACTAAACCTGGACTAAACCAGGACTGGACCAGGTCTAGACCTGGACTAAACCAGGACTAGACCAGGTGGATTAAAGCGCCGCGTGCGGGTCTATTTCCTGGTTTCGTGCTAGCTCTGCTATTAGCAGCAGCACCGGTGTACCTCACGAGTCACGGCTGAGGCGAGCAGCGACTGTGGGGGGAAGGGGGAGGGCGGAGAAGTGTGCGCGCGGACACACGTGTGATAGCGCAGCATGACCCGGCGCGGGGCTGCGAGCACAAGACCCGTGCTCAAACCGTGCCTCCTCTAGACCAGGTTTAGAGGAGGTACGGTTTGAGCAAGTGTCCGCGCGCACACTTCTCACCCCTCCCCCTTCCCCCCACACTTCACTATTAATACATTTTGTTGAAAATCTATGAAAGTCTGAGTGTTTAAACGAGAGACAAATGTGAGAAAAGTTTAAATCCAGTCTGAGAAAAGCGTATAATGTGTGTGGCTGAGCGCGCATTATTTGAATTTTTGAGATTTCGCGTTTCGTAACTTGAATTTTCTTTCGTATCTAGAGACCAAAATTTAATGTGAAGGCGTTTCGTAACTTGGAATTTTCGTTTGTTGGGTCTTTCGTAAGGTGAGGTACCACTGTATTAACAAGTAATACAATTTTAGCTAAAACTATAAATCCAATTGATAAATACAGTGTACATAAAACTTTAAAATTATCGACAGTTAAAAAATCCCACACACATCACATGGAGTTCGAGGAAAGAAAATAATAAACATTAGTGATGACAGGTCTGATGTGTTATGAACCAGTTTTTAGATGTTTTTTATACAGGTTGTATGTGGTCAGTTCTCTGATGTTTGAGGGGATAGAGTTCCACTCCTGGGCGGCTGTATCGGAGAAAAAAAGGCACTCTGACTGAGTGCACTTTTGTGCAAGGGAACAATACAGTCCCCTCGGGCTGCCCCTCTGGTCACTCTGTGTGTGGTGGTCCTGATGTTTATGAACTGAGTGAGTGGAGGAGATGACAGACCATGAATGATTTTGTATATTAGACAGAGATTTGAATATTTTAAGACATTCTCCCAACTTAAGTTTATGTTATAATATGGAAGAGGATTTTACTACTTATCCAGTTATATTCCAAATTTGCAATGTACATCTTATTATATTATATACAGTTGCGCCAGGTAGAAAAGTTTTTAAATGTCATTTTGATTTTCATATACCTGTGATGTGTGTAGAATCCCTCCGTTGTCCAGGTAGAATCCATGGCAAAAGGAGAAATTCAGTTTGTCAACTGGGCAAAAGTTTATTTGGTCGAATACATTTCGCAGCTCATCCAATCTGTTCTGAAGAACTGAAGAAGCATATACATGTGATGTTATGTTGCCACCCATTTATAATGAATTCTGGATAAAAATGGACCACCAGAGGACTGACTGTAGACCTCGCAATTAAAAAGACCCAAGCTGATTATCGTTTTGAAAAATGATCTGGATTTACTTAAAATTTGATTTAATTTATTAAAGGACATTTACTCCTGTCATGTGTACATCATACATCAAAAACACACCTGGAGTTGTGGCCATGACTAATCCTGCAGTGTTGGTTTGTCAAAGATCAAAATACTCCGTTCCACCTTGTGATATTGTGTAGTGGCAGTTAACAACCACGTTATACCTTTAGTTCAGTAAAGAGGGTCCAAATGAGTCTATTGAAGGTGTCTGGAGTTTAAAAAGACAGTGTAGCAATTCCTGTACCACCACGTGACATCACAAGGTGGAACAGTGGAACAGCCTAAATATGCATGACTTGTGTGTTAAACATGAATGAAACAAAATAGATTTAAAAAATAGCGTAATATGGCCCATATTAAAATCAATGTTCTATTCAAAATAGATCAGAACATTGTAAGCAGCGCAAAAACATCTCCATGGTGACAAGTTCCATATTTCCAAAAACTATTATATAACATCTGGAAGGCCACAGTGTATTGCTCATGAGTATAATGTATTATAATCTGTTTCTTGTTAAATGCACTCATGCCATGGAACATTCCAGGCAAAGCAATAACAACTCCATGGAAAGAAGCAGGTAGCAAACCCTTTACTCGAAAAGCTGCGCAGTGCACGGAGTATTTTACAATCACTTTGGAGTTTGAGAGCATTATTTATTTCCCCACAGCTGGTCGCAAATGTCAAGAGACTGTAAAAATCTGTAACAGGAGGCGTTTGGAAACCACCTCCAACAACACCAACAATTACAACTCTTTGTGCAAATCACCCGTGAACAAACCGCTCTTCATTCACGGAACCTTACAAATCTACAAAACGCAAGGCTTTTGTGTGGCTGCGTGCCCCTCCCACTGGTGAATAGAAACAAGTCCTGGACTCGTGCCAAGTCGTGCCCTTCCCTCCCTGAAAACAAAGCGCAGCCCGCTAGACAAATGGAGTGGGCGGAGAGCAGAGTCATCTCTGATAGGGCTGCTTTTGTCAGACACCCACGAGGAGGCCACAAAGGTACTGCGGAGATGCACTGGTAATGTTCAAACCATCAGCCTCTCCAGATCCTAATTGATGCATCCTGAAGTGACAAGAAAGTGGATGTTTTGTTTTGTAGCGAGGTTTTGATATTTTTGTCATGGCATTTTGCTCTTTACAGTTAAAAATATTGCATTATCTAAAAATAATTCAGCTTGAAATCGAAAACGTTAAAGGGTCCATGTTACACGTATTTACTTTTTTGATCTCATAATGTTGCTTCCTCATCAAAAATATACCTGGAGTTGTGTATTTGTTCATTCATACGTTTAACACACAAACACAGGACTCTTTGAAAACTGAAGACTGTGTTCCACTTTGTGAAACTGGCTGCTGGATTTCCTGACAGGAAGACCGCAGGCAGTGCGGGTCTGCAGCAACACCTCCAGCACCGTCACACTGAACACAGGGGCTCCACAAGGATGTGTGCTGAGCCCTCTCCTCTTCACTCTGCTGACCCACAACTGCACACCGTCATACAGCTCCAACCTCTTCATCAAGTTTGCGGATGATACGACTCTGTTGTGTCACATCAGCGACGGCGATGAGACACACTGTAGGAGCGAGGTGAGCCACCTGGTCAAGTGGTGCAGTAACAACAACCTCTCCCTGAACGTAGAGAAGACAAAAGAGATTGTCGTAGACTTCAGGAGAGCGCACACACAGCACGCGTCCCTCACCATGAACGGGGCTGCCGTGGAGAGAGTAAGCAGCACCTGGCTGTGCACATCTCTGAGGACCGCTCCTGGTCAAAGAACACTACAGCACTTGCCAGTAAAGCCCAACAGGGACTCTACTTCCTCCGCAAGCTGAAGAGAGCCAGAGCCCCAGCTCCCATCATGAGCACCTTCTACAGAGAGCATCCTCACCAGCTGCATCACTGTGTGGTATGCCAAAAAGCTGTATAGGTTTTTGACAATAAAGCTGACTTTGAACTTTTTAAACTTTGATGTCATACAGGAAGTGCTCCACTGTGTATATAAACTCCACACACCTTCACTAGAATCATTTGGATCATTTCAGCATTGGAATCACCAACCTCTACTGAACTAAGAGTAAAAAGTAGCTGTTAACTTAAACTACCGCTGCATGACATCATAAGGTGGAACAGAGCATTTTGAGCTTTGGAGATGTAAACAGACGAACAATGGATTATTCAAACGTGTGAATGAAATAAAACACAACTCCTGATATGTTTTTGAGGAGGAAACGGCATTATAACATGACTGAAAGCTTACAATCCATAGTGAGTTTTTGATCATTACTAACTAACAAAATATATTTTACTGGAAAATGTATTACATGTCGTGTATACAGAGACTTGTAACACTTAAACACATTTTATTTTCATTTTAAGTCATTAGTCGGTTCAAAAAGGGCAGAGATTGGAGCAGCAGAAAAAAAAATTGAATACTGGCATCAACTATCGATATCGGCCAATGCTGATGCGAAGAATCTGTATCTATATCGGCCGATATGGTACTCGAACCTATTATCGCCCGTCCCTAGTTGTGCGTAATCCACTCTAAAGCCTATCTGTAGTGAACCATTGCTTAGAGACAGCACAGGGCATGTTAAACTGAGAGCTGGAGCAGAATACAGACTAAAGAGCAGAGCGGGTGGATGTGAATAGTCAAGACGAGGCGGTGAACTTGGGATTTAGCGTTTTAAGCTCTCGCCGATATCAGTCAGCCTACACCACCACCGCTGCTGTTCTGAGATGTGGAGGCCCAGATTGTGATAAGAATATTTGTGCAGGAGAGGCTTGCACTGCTCCTCAGAATGCAAAAGATAGGGAGTCATGACTTACATTATGTACCGTGAAATGGATTTTATTTATGTGTATTAGCTTGAAGGTCACATGTAAAGCCCCTGTACCACATTTTGCCCCAGTCTGATATATAGCATAAGCCTAAGTCCACTGTGTACAGTCTGAATCTGATTTATAAACACTTTTATTGTGTGATAATCAGGATTGCACATTAACAAGCTAGCGGCTGTTAGTATTACCATGAAAAGCCATCGTAAAGCTGTAAAAAAAGCTGTAAAAAAAATACTCATCGTGGTTTATAATTAGTATGTTCTGAATATAAGAATATATATAACTTAAAGGTCCCATGGCATGAAATTTTCACTTTGAGGTTTTTGAACGTTAATGTGAGCTCCCCTACCCTGTTTAGCCCCCCCCCATGGCTAAAAGTTGTGAAATGTGTAAACTGAGCATTTGCGATCCTTTTCCGCATTTGAAAAAAAGACAGCCCAAACGGGCGATTCTGAACAAGGGAACTTTCTGACGTCACATTCGGGGAAAAGTTTCCACCCCCCGTCTGGATGTCCTGAGCTACGAAATGCGAGATGCGTTTTTTTTTTTTTTTGCCTGGAGACACGTGAGAGTGTTTCCAGGCTTGGATATCCTTTATCTGAGCCTCCGAACCTCTGAAACAGCAGTGGTTTAATTTTATTTTCTGTGGAAATTTGTTTTTTTTTCATAGTAAGATATGAGACGCGTCCCAAGTGCTTAAAACGCGGAAGTGGGTGACAGTGCACAGCGCACCGCTAATCCAGGAAACTGTGGCGTATTTGGCCACAACCCACCCGCTGCACTGGCCTGTCTCTGTCCTCCTCATTTGCATTCAAGCAACAAAGCCCCGAATAAAGTGTTTCAGAGACATATTTCTGAATGGGGCTGTCTTCATGAGGCTTTCTCATGCACTGAGCCTGTAGGAAAAAGTGGGCTTTGGGGTAGGGAAACACCTACACCTTCAAAGATGTCAAAAACAATGGTGAAGCTCCCCAGGGACCCATGACACTCAGAAAAATGCAACATATTGAAAATCATGTAAATCAGTTTTCTGTCAAATGTTAATGTTCAATGTGGACAGAATCCTATCCTTGACACTTACATCTCAAATCTAATCACAATCTCAATACTTATTTTTTTTTCTCTTTTTTTTTCCCCCAAAGACATTGCCTCCGTAGTGTTGTCTTGCCATTTTGGAACACATGGCCTTTAAAGGTTCCAGTTTCCATGGAGATTGTTATTTTATTTATTTAACCTTTATTTAAACAGGAAAAAAATCCCATTGAGATGTTAATACATGCTTGGAATATTCCACAATATTGCATAAAACGTTTCTATCGCCATGGAGATAAACATGTGGCACCACCAGGCCAAGTGACAAATCAGATCTGAGGCAACACTGCTCCCAGTAAGAATGCATGTTTTTCACGGTGTATTGCTCGGTGATCAAACCTTTTTTTTTTTCTACTTTTACCACATACGGCACTGTTATCAATGCTTCCCCTGCTTGCTGCCAAGTCTAATTCTAATTTGAATCCGTAATATATCCTCCTGAGACCCGGCCCATTCATTTGTGTCCTTTATAGTGGACATCAAGTTAACCAGTCGATCTTTTAATTGTTTTGAGACTAGTTTGTGGCTGCACTGTGATTTAAAAAATAAATAAATAAATAAAAAAATCTAAAAATGGAAATAATAAAAAAAAAAAAATAAATAAATTATACATAAAAATAAATACATTTGTAAATATATACTCCAAAAAATAAATAAATAATACATAATATATAAAAAAAATAAATAAATACATAAATAAGAAATTAAAAGGGAGTCTAAGAACTTTTTGAGGCAACTGTAGAAGCTTGTCAGAGATTTTGGTCATCAAAAAAAAATGTTTTTGTGAGGTTAACTCACCAGGATTTAACACCAAAATGTCCCTGATGTCCATTACAGAGGACATGTTACAACATGAATAAAAATAAAATTAACACAATGTAAATGCTAAGGTGTTAATTTACCTCCAAATAGAAAATTCAAATAATAATAATAATAATTTAGATACACTTTTTTTTTCTTCAGGTCCCAGGAGGATTTTTTTTTTTTTTTTTATCAGTGAACATGTTCTGAATAGTGGATTATGCTGGATTAAGGACACATACTTGGACTGTCAACCCTAAACATCTTGGCAAATATTTCTGTCCAGTTCTGTAGTGGAGGGATTAATACATTCTCAGTTTGCTAATAGGACATGTTCTTCTAATTACATCACGCGTGTACGACTCCCACCTGAAGGCATATTACCACAGCTTCTCCCACTCTGTCACATCACACGGGCTCGTCAACAAAATATGTTTAGTTTTCAACAGGCGGAGGAAAGTGCAAACGAATTGGCTCGTGTGTTTTTATGTGCTGGAGCAGGGGTGTCCAAAACTATTTAAAGGTACCATGGAACGTTAATGTGAGCTCCCCTACCCTGTTTAGGGCCCCCCCATGGCTAAAAGTTGCGAAATGTGTAAACTGAGCATTTGCAGTCCTTTTCTGCGTTTGAAAAAAAGACAGCTCAAACGGGCGATTCTGAACAAGGAAACTATGTGACGTCACATTGAAGAAAAAATGCAAATGCAGTTCCACCTCCCGTCTGGATATCTACCCACCGTCACAGCCAGAGTTTGGACCGCAAACGAGCTACGCAATGCGAAATGCGTTTTTTTTATTTGGCTGGAGGCACGTGAGAATGTTTCCAGGCTCGGATGTCCTTTATCCGAGCCTCTGGACCTCTGAAACAGCAGTGGTTTAATTTTATTTTCTGTGAAAATGTGTTTTTTTCATTGAAACGGCTCTCCTTTCTTCCTTCGCGCATAAAACACGGAAGTGGAGCCAGCGTACAGCGCACCGCTAAAACGAGGAAACAGCGGAGAGTTTGCCCCCTCACCCACCCGCTGCTCTGGCCTATCTCTGTCCTTCTCATTTGCATTCAAGCAACAACGCCCATAATGGAGTGTTCAGAGACATATTTTTGACCCTACCTGTGTTCATGGGTCTTTCTCATGCACTGAGTCTTGATTTTGAAGAAGGATTCATTTACAGTATTAGGGAAACATTAAGGGGATCTTTAAACGACGGCCATATATTGAGACATGTATGAAGCTTAGGGAGGCAACGATATGGTTTTCTGACGATTCAATATGTAACTCAATACACGGGTCAAGATATCGATTTGATTTTGATAAGTTTTAAGACACAAAAAAAAATCTCATGTAATTGTTTCTGCTAATGAGGATAATATAATAACAGTGCGATGTTAATGAATCAATACATCACAGTACAACTACTGTTAAAGTGATAGTTCTTTTTTTTTTTATGTGAATCTGTATGGCGTCCCCTTCAGCAGTGTCGTGCATTAACACTGACTTACCCCCTGACAGTGTCCTCTGAGCCGAGTCCTGCCCCGGGTCTGGAGCTGACGAAAGTAGGTCCGGCAAGTTAGCCATGACAGTTAATAAAGCTTGTTTTTCTTCTCAAAACAATATTTGTCCAAAAAGTGATATATTTGCGTCACAAAACCGACGAAAAAGTCATGTCATAATCGTTTGGTGCTATTTTCTCTTGAGTCGTATCACTGTGCGTATTATTATTATTAGCCTGTTCACCTGTAAACATCACCACTTACAAGTGAACAGGCTAATAATAATAATAGGCGCGCAGTGATACGACTCGAGAAAAAATAGCACCAAGCGATTATGACTTCTGACTTTTTCATGGGCAACTGTTTTGTGACGCAAATATATCACACAGATTCACATCAAAAAAACCGAACTATCCCTTTAAGTTATAGTTTATATGTGAAGTGTTTTAGTTCATTTGGCTCAGTGATTTACAGCTCAGAATTTTTATTCAGTGAGAATAAGTACAGAGCTTTCTCAGGCTATTTTCTATTTTATAATATTCCCTGTCTACTCCTAATATAGAGTGGTAGGGGAGTTACACTATCAGACTTTTCTTTGTTGATGATTTGATGATTTCTTTTCCCGAGTCCTGACATTGCGTTCACCTGTGTCCCCGCGGCTCTGCCTCCTCCAGCAGAGACAGTACGTAGCTCCTCCCACATTGCCCTCTTCAGTCTGTGCTCTTAACAGACACACTGCGCTCTCCTATCCTCTTTCTGGACACTAAAATTGTTATATTACATAGAAATGTCTCAATGGACCATTTTCTGATTAACTTTTGAGACGGAGTTTGAGAACAAGATCACGTATATTGCAAGTATGTGCGTATATAAGCGCCTTTGTTTAAAGCCGATGTAAAGCTAAAAACGATTCTAAAGTAGTTAAAAGTTAATCTCTTTGTGACTCCTGTGTCTTTCAACATAAAATAAAACGTGACTGAAAGATAAAATAAACCACTGTTAGAACATTTCAGCTTTAAGTCCCTATGGAGCTGTTTTCTTGCTGCATCTGCGACGGACGCTCCGATAACTCCTTTTGGACCAAAATAAATGACAACACAGTGCGCCTGGAAGCACACATGAGTATCGACCGAACATGTGTATCGAATCGTGAGACCAGTATTGAACGATTCAATATTTTATCGAATATCGTTGCATCCCTAATGAAGCTGAGGGTCATAGACTAGAGGACGATATAGGGAGGAAAATATAGGGACGACATAGGGAATCATTTAAACTATCACATCTGAATTAAGTTTGACTGAGCAGTAATATTGATTCTATATCATATCATGTTTGTTAGGTTATGATATCTATGCCCATGGAAAATGTTCTGGAGTATGCTGTTAACTGTGTTTCCATGGCAACGTGCAGGTGCCATGTCACCTCCAGAAAATTATGTAGTGTTGCTATAATTGTGTTTTAAATAAAATCAACTCTGCAGTGTTTTCAGCAGTATTTTTTTTTACCTCCTGTGGACCCACCACCTGCGGGAGGATTCATGGGGGCTGGTGCATTGTGTTCTGGGCAGCAGATCTGTTTGGACTGCTGCCCCCGCGACCCAGAAAATGAAAAAGCGGAAGAAGATGAATGAAGTTTTTTTACTCAGTACAATTTTGGCTGCTCACTTAGAGATAGGGTTGGAGCTTGGAGTAGAGCCACTGCTCCTCATCGAGAAGAGCCAGCTGTGGTGGCTCGGGCACCTGGAAGCCTCCCTGGGAAGAGGGAAGTCTGGGCATCCCTGTTCAGACTGCTGCAGAAGAAAATACACAGATGAAATACAATTTGGAAAAAACACAATTTGTTATTGCATTGCACAGAATCTCCATGGACACAAGAAAGAGATGGTCAAATGACAGGTCAGATCTGTGGAGAGGCTTCTCTGCTCACAGTAAGAATGCATGCAATCAATGTCATTTTTTTATTGAAGGGATTGAAAGTGAATATTTTTAATTCTATACTGTAGAAAATACCAGGCAATGCATTTACATGTACATACAGACAAGTTATGCAACATAGTGCCCTTTAAATGAATACTCTTCCAAACATACTTCAGATACAGAAAAGAATATTCTGTAGATACAATTTTTCATTATTAATAACTCAAAATTGTGAATATTTTCTGCCTTGCTCCCATCTGAAGGCATATCTCAACAGCTCTGCCCACTTGCTGTCACAACAGGGAGGCTTGTCAACAAAATACACTCCTTGGTTTTCTACAAGCAGTGAAAAGTGCAAACAAAACATTCATTCAAGATTTGGACTTGCTCTCCTCTCACTGTGGTTTGATCCTGTCCTGTTATTTGGTGATGGTAGCGCTATATTTGACAACCGTACATTGTATTCCTGCCTTTGCTTCGGATTTTGTGCACTGTTCTTCAAATCGGAAAACATGGCGTGCTGGCTAGACTATGCTATATCTCTATGTGCAGCCAATGTGAACCAAACATTAATTCAACCACAGACTCTGGTTAATAAGATGCTGTGATGAATCCGAGGAGGTATTGTGGAATATTTTTCGGAGGAAGATACCAGTTAAAGGTGCTTTTCAAACTTGTCTATATTTGTTTTACCTCTGTGATGTTTTCACTGGGCCTTAAGAGTAAAAAACTAAATTTGTACAAATTGGGCAGAGGAGCCGAACTGAATAGTGAAAACTTTGAAAACGGTGGAATATTATAGACAAAGTAATGGAGAAAAGCAGGTGGCAGACCCTCCACTAGAAATGATACACAGTTCATGCGGGTTTATGTTGTCCCTTCATCAAAAACAAAAAACAAAAACAAAAAAACTGGAGTTGTATTTTACTTTTTCATGTTTCATTAGTCCAAACATCCCATGTTTGGCCAGTTTTGTTCAAAGTTCAAAATAGTTCAAAGTTCAAAATCAATTTTATTGTCAAAAACCATATGTACAGGTTGCACACACAGGATTTGAAATTGCAGCGCCCCCTAGGCCCACAGTGAACATAAAACATCTGATAAACAAGACAATAAACACCATGACTAAAACATCACATATACCCGTAGCAAAAGTACAGTAAACTTGTATATAATACAAATAGTTAAAAGACACAATGTGTAGCGTAATAAAGCTCAAATTATGTCATTTAAGCAGCAGTGTCAGTAATAATAATTCATAACATTTATATAGCGCCTTTAATGACACCCAAAGAGCTTTACAGTTCATTGTTCATTCACTCCACACTTGGTGGTGGTAAGCTACTTTCTGTAGCCACAGCTGCCCTGGGGCAGACTGACAGAAGTGAGGCTGCCAATCTGTGGCATTGGCCCCTCCGACCACCTCCAACACTCACGCACACTCCACGTTCATACTAGGCAGTGTGGGTGACGTGTCTTGCTTAAGGACACAATAACAGTTTTTTTGCGACTGGCGCCCACCTGTGGCACCTGGAATTCAGTGTCTTTTAAGTGTAATTTAAGCAGCAGTGTCATTGGTGGAGGAGGGAGGGCAGGGAGAGAGTTCAGCATCCTGACAGCTTGGTGGATGAAGCTCTTTCAGTCTGCTGGTCTTGGCCCTAAGGCTCCTCAGTCTCCTTCCTGATGGCAGCAGACTGAAGAGGCAGTTTTGTTGCATTACAGGTAAAACCCTAGACTGTGTTTTTTTAGTTCATAAACCATCACCGGATTCATTCTATGGTCTGTTTGTTTTAAGTCATGTAGACATTAGAAAATGTGACCAAAAGCATGTTTAAAAAGAATTAAAAGGTGTATTGTGTAACATTTCTGGTGGGGGGTCTCCATGGAGATATTACTGTTTTGCCTTGATTCCACAGTATGGAAATAAACTTTGTAATCACAATGAAGACAGGTTAATGGTTGCCCTAGTGTGGAACATTCCAAAATAAATAAATAAATGAATAAATAAATGAATAAATAAATGAATGAATAAATAAATAAATAAATAAATAAATAAATAAATAAATAAATAAATAAATAAATAAATAAATAAATTTACATTTATGGAGACACATAGCGGACCCTCCACCTTAAAAGTTACATAGTGCACCTTTTAAGCCTCAGGAATGCATAATATGTATTTTTAAATTTAAAAAAGAAGAAATAAGTAGATGTTTACATAAAAAAAACAGGTTGCACTATTTAACATAATCAAAATTCAATGGTTCACACATTTCTTCAGAATAAAATGCCATGGCAACAAATAGCTTGGGGTCGAGGCTAGCGTTATTTTAGGATGGGGTGGACCAGCAGCCCTTAGAGAATGACATTATTGGGGTTAAAGTTGAGCAAAACAGCGTAGACTTGTAGCTCTGGGTTCGATGGAGCAGGTAAAGAGCTGGGAGAGGTTTATGCATGGCCTAAGGGGTAAATAATATTACCGAGAAAAATAAGCCAAAGTCGAGAGGTCGATCTGAAGGCTGGGTTTATACTGTAAACTACTACTGCATGAAGACAAGTGTGCTAGATACATAAATGAGATATTATGTTGCTTGAAAAATTTTATAAAACCATTCGTACTTTGCAGCCGACTGCATCAACGCTCGCGGCGTGTGTGAGGCTAACTGTAGGTGCTGCTCTCTCTGAAACACTGTTACTCGAGTTGGGCTTTAATCTGAGCTTTGTTTGAACACAATCTGATCATAAAGAGGTTCAAAGTTCAAGTTTAAAGTCAGCTTTATTGTCAAAAACCATATGTACAGGTTGCACACACACACGCAATTTGAAATTGCAGCGCCCCCTAGGCCCACAGTGAACATAAAACATCTGATAAACAAGACAATAAACACCATCACTAAAACATCACACATACCCGTAGCAAAAGTACAAGACAAACACAATGATGAATTCAAATTCAAGATTCAAAGCGCTTTATTGTCATATGCACAGTAAAGAAACACAATGAAATTTTTACTTTGCTGCCCACTCTGGATTCCAAGAGCTTGCAAAAAAATTAAAATAGATAAATAAAATTAACAGAGCATGTAAAAAAAAAGATAAAGCGAGAAAATAAAGAGAGCATGTAAAAAAAAGTATAATCAAATAGAAACAATCTTTACAGAATATACACTATGAAAAATATGGGAAAATATAGGCTAGGTCAGGGGTGGGAAATTATTTTTCCCCAGGGGCCAAATGAGAACCAGAAAATATTGTGCAGGGCCGGGCCAAAAGTTTGAAGTCTATTCTGGTTATTAATTTTATTTCTACGTTGAAATAAGTAAACGACATTGTTTACAGAAGCTGGTAATTTCTGTGTTACAAAAAGTGAATTTATTCAGTAAAATAATTCAAAACAATGGTAAACGTGAAACATCTGTAACTCTTTTCCAGTCACATTAACCCCACAATGCTTTCTGAGTTTAACTTTCTTAACTTTGTATTAAGACACCACAATGTCTTTGTTTGCCAAATAATATAATACAAGAAATGTCACAACATTTTTGTCCAACTGCAAAACTGTGTAGAAAAAAAGTCAAAGTTAGCATGTTTTAGTGTTTTTTTTTCTTGATCAGTGAGAGAAATCTCACCTCTGTTGAGCTTTAACAAGTGCATCAAAGTCAGGTTCATGTTTGAGGTGGAGATGTGAAGCACGTCCGACAGATGATCATCAGTACAAATGCATTATGTACAATTTTGAAACTAGGCTTTCTTTTCTTAATTCCAATCAACCTTTCGCGGGCCGGTCAGAGTCGGCCTTTACAGATAATGTGCAACTTTAGTTTTATGTGCAACATCACATCACATATACCCGTAGTAAAGAACTGATTTAGCTAAAGCTTTATTTATTTTTATTTATTTTTTATTTATTTGATCTGTTAAACAGGTTCCTCGCACATACTGATCACAAGCTCCTAAAATTGTGTTTCCTTGAGTTTTCCACCTAAACTTTTTTGGCAGTGCACAGATTCTCCATAGTAACTCCTAAAAAAACCTCCATGGAGATGCATGTAGATCACTCCAAGCGAGACATCACCGCAAAGCATCAATAAGCTGCGTTCACATTCAAGAATTTGATGAAGGCATAATGAAACTTGCAAATGGTGCACCTTGCTTTCATTTGTTGGCGTGGCCTCCACAAACATATTGACCTTATGTCTTAAAGTTCTTTTAAATGAGCACTCGCAGGTCTTTGGGGTTATGTTGTCGAACAGTAACTTCACTATTTTTCGTTCAAACTCATACAGGTTTTTATTGCTGGAGCCTATAGGGCCAAACCTGGTCAGCAAGATGAATTTTCAAAATATTTGCGAGTTGCGATAGCCCGGTTGATCCAGTGGTTCAGACCAATCTTGGAGCAGAGCAGTGATTGAAGCATCCAACAAACAAAAGCAAAAATAAAACCCTCAAAAACAGTTTAGTGTTGAAAAATGTGCATTTGTGGATGGGAAAGATGTCCGAGCTGAACAAAAGAGCTGTTTCAGATCAATGTAGAATGAAATTTTGAGCGTTGCATCCCAGAAATAAGTCTATCACAATAACAAATTTTCTCCACCAGAAAAGTTACACAATGCACCTTTAAATCAGGACACAGAGAATGCGCTGTTTATTGGTCAGATTGCAGTTGTTCTCATTTTGACCTTAATGAATAAATAAAAATAAATGTACGGTATTAATACTATATCAGCATGTAAATTAGACATTACAAAATGAATGTATTTTATCCTCCTGAGACCTGGCCCATTCATTTATGTCCTTTATAGTGGACATTGAGTTAACCAGTCTATCTTTATGTGTCTAGAGACACTAGTTTGTGGCTTCGCTATGATAAAATTAATAATAATAATAATAATAAATAAAATATAAATAAAAAAATAATAAACATGCGTAAATAAATATATAAATAAATCCCCCCCGGCAATGAGCTAGCCAGTGTGGGTCCTTGGGCAAGACCCCTCACGATACTGCCCCCCGGGCACCGAAAGATGGCTGCTCACTGCTCCTGAAAAAGGATGGGTCAAATGCAAAAGTCAAATTTCTCCCGTGTGTCACTGTGTGTCATTGTGTGTGAGACCAAATAAAGACTTAAATCTTAAATATATTTTATTATTTATTTATTTAAAAATATAAATAAAATACATAAATAAGTAAATAATAAATAAAAATATAAATAAAAAATAAACATGCATACATTTGTAAATTAATAAATAATAAATAAAAATATAAATAAAATAAATAAATAAAAATAAATTAATACATAAATAAGTAAATAAATAAATCAATAAGAAATTAAAAGGGAATCTAAAAACTTTTTGAGTTGTTGAAGCTTGTCAGAGATGTTGGTCATCAAAATAAAAACAAAAAAAATGGTTTTGTTAGGTTGTTAACTTCACATGGATTTAACACCATTACAGTCCGTTATAGAGGACATGTTACAACATTATGTATAAAAATAAATTTAACAAAATGTAAATGCTAAGGTGTTCATTTACCTCCAAATAGAAAATAATAATAATAATAATAATAATAATAATAATAATAATAATAATAATAATAATAATAATAATAATAATAATAATAATTTAGATACACTTTTTTCTTCGGGTCCCAAGAGGATATAGAAACAAAATATCCTGTTTTTTTATGAGGAAAATGTAGTTTAGACCTTGGTCCAAAACTGCTAAACCAAAATCTCTTACATGGTGCAGTTTTGATTTTCCGAATAACATTGTGGAACAGTAAATTAGAATACTTTTAGGTCTATACACGCATGCTCTTTTAACAAAGTCTCCGTTGGAGTTGGGTGGATTTGTGCAGCCTGTCAATCACGCAGGCTAGTTAAATAAAAGGTGTCAAAACGTGTCATCCCGTTGCTCATCCAAACGATTTTGTCAGTTCTCAAGGTTAAAGGTACACTAAGTAACTTCTCTGGTGGAGAACCTGCGCTTGTCTTTGTTATTGGAATGTTTCTTAACCCTAGAACACTTACACTATAAATAGTAACACCATCATTTTTGCCGGGTAATTTTTACCTGATAAACCTAACTAAAAGTACTTGACATGAAAAATAGATCAAAATATGACAACTCTTGATAAACATGATGAGTGGTTTTCTTTTAATTTCAACTGTGGTATGTGTAACAAAATGGAAAACAAACAGAAAGGAAGACCCTAAAAACATGCTCCAAAATTACTGAAAAAATTAGGAGTTTGAGAACAAAAGTTTCCCTGGTGATGCTCAGACTCCTCGACACATGAACAGCTGCAGGAGAGAGGAACAAAAATAGTATTTTTTCAGTGGGTAAAAATGACCAGTTGACTAAAATATTGTTTTCACCATAAGAATTCCCTTTGAAATCACCACTTTGTGATATTTATTCATAACCACTGCACTAAATAAGGATAGATACACATTCCAGGACCACTCTTACTTACCTATTCCTTACATCCTCTTACATTAAATTCATTACATTCTTACATTCCTCTTTCACTGTTGCCTGTAGGAAAAAGTGGGCTTTGGGGTAGGGAAACACCTACACCTTCAAAGATGTCAAAAACAATGGTGAAGCTCCCCAGGGACCCATGACACTCAGAAAAATGCAGCATATTGAAAATCATGTAAATACTTTTGCTCGGGTGAAAATCACCCGGCGATAGTGCTCTAGGGTTAAACTTGGCTATCACCACGGAGACGAGCGTGTCACACCATCAGACAGAATTAGAGGTCAGACTGGTGGAGAGGTAAAAGCATATGAATAAATGCAAGACTGACAAGTTCAATGCCATACTGTGGAACATTCCAGGTCGAGCAGTGGAATTGAAAAAGGCGCTGTACTTGATTGTGACAGTGTTAAAGGTCTTATATTATGTATTATGCAAAATTTACTTTGGTGGCTCTTTACGCCATGTTAGAATGTTACCTCCTCAAAACATACCTAGAGACTTGCGCTGCTCCTCAGAATGCGAAAGATAGGAAGTCATGACTCACATTATGTACCGTGAAATGGATTTTATTCATGTGTATTAGCTTGAAGGTCACATGTAAAGGCCCTGTACCACCTCTTGGCCCAGTACTGATATATAGCATAAGCCTAAGTTCCCTGTGTACAGCCTGAATCTGATTTATAAACACTTTTATTGTGCGATAATCAGGATTGCACATTAGCAAGCTAGCGCCTGTTAGAATTACCATGAAAAGCCATCGTAAAGCTGTAAAAAAAAGTTGTACATTTTGCTTATAATGTCATCTTGGTTTATAATTAGGATCCCCTCAATATAAGAATATTTAACTTAAGACCACTGCAATCTGTTTAAAATGAATTCGCTCTGTTTTCCCATTTTTTTAAAAAGTAATAATTCATCAAATAACTGCAAATAACATTTTTAAATATATAGAAAATCCCATAGCTGTAATATAGACCACTACAAACTGATTCTTGTCTTTATCAGTTCGTTTTCTGTCAAATGTTAATGTAAATTAAATATTACAATGTGAATGTATTTTATAGAAACAAAATATCCTGTTTTTTTAATGAGAAAAATGTAGTTTAGACTTTTGTCCAAAACTGCTAATTTTAGCTGCTAAACCAAAATCTCTTACCTGGTACAGTTTTGATTTTCCGAATCGCATTGTGGAGCAGTTAATTAGAATACTTTTGGGTGCTCTTTTGACACTCAAGAAAGTCTTCATTGGAGTTGGATGGATTTGTGCGTGTTACCTCCTCAAAAACATACCTTGAAAACAAATAGGTGTGATAGTTTCTTTGTAATTTCATTGCAGTTAGCTCCTCCGTGCAGGCTGTTTTAAGCAGTGTCCACCAGCGTCTGACCAGAACTGAAGAAGCAGCTTGGATGTATTCGACCAAATAAACTTTTGTCCAGCTGAATTTCTCCTTTTGCCATCGATTCTACCTGGACGTCTGAGGGATTCTACACACATGCTGTACCTGGAGTTGTTTTGTTTCATTCACACATGTTTGAGAAACCCTCTTATTAGTCTGTCTACACCTCCAATGCTCAAAAACCTCTTTCATCTTGTGATTTTCAAGAAAAATCCTTTAAAGTAATGCTAAAAACAAGCAAGTGTGCACTTCATGATTATTGGACAGTAAAACACCTCATAATTAAATGCAGACAGTACACATCGGATCCACTTATACAACATATCTGTACTGGGGCAAGACACATTTTAGACTTAGAACTTAGAGATTTAGACAAACTTTATTGATCCACAAGGGAAATGAATTGGATACAGTAGCTCATGCATCACAATGTAATATAATTAACAGAGGGTAACAAAAATAGATGGTATAGCAAAAAAGATGGCAAGAGACAAATGTGTTTGCCCAAATACATGGACGAAGGGTGACAGGAGTTCAACTGGTAGGGTGTTTGTCCACTGGTCCGAAAGTTGGTGGTTTGAATCCTGCTTTCAATATAAACATCATTGGTTGAGCAGTTGGATACATTGACCAGATGAAGGCTGTCATTGGCTGCGTACCATCTCTCTGTCTTACCCCTTCGTCTTACCCCTACCCCTTGGTTTTGCGTGTTCAGGTGAGGGCAAGGGGGTGTCCCGATTCTAATTTTGATCAAGGGCTACGGCCACGACCCCGGGCTAAATACCCCTTGAAATGAAGTAAGCTCTCGACCAGACTTGAAACAAAGGCGTACGCCTACAAGCTCAGGCAGGTTTTGGGATCAGGATGGCAGCGTCACATCGACCAGCCAAGGAGTCTCATAAATGTATTTTCAGCAATTGTAATTATCGATTAACAGTTTAGCAGGTGTACAATTATGACGCTTATGTTCTACGTTACTTTTAGTGAACTGTTGTTGCGGTTTTAATTGTAGTGATGTCTGTTTAGAAAGTTCATCGAACTTTCATGCATAAACAAGCTAATTTTTTTGTCGAGCTGAGGTACCCTTGCCTGGAAGAATCCATGACTCATCGCTGTACCAGCGAGTGAGTCTGGTAACGTTTGATCCACAGAATGCGCTGCGGTTGCGCGTAGACAGACAGCTAAGTGAACCAATCAGAGATTGCGCCATCTTGATTCAAAACTGAGGCGGAACTTCCGCTGCCTAAGAGTGACTTTGCGGGCAAAGGCGGGTGCACTGACGTCACCATCTTTGAACGAATCAGAATCGCGGAGTCCGTTTGTAACCGGAGGAGCGAGAGTGGATGGAGGGTGTCCAAATGGTATCGCGCTGTATAGGAAATACAGAGAGATATCATTTGGCTGGCCAGGTAAGAGGTACCCAATAATCCTTGACATTTGTTGACATTTGTTTACGTTGTTGTCGCCTCTGTAGACGTAGCAGCCAGGTAGAGGCAAGGGATGATGATGCAAACGGTAATCGAGTGGTGTCCCATTCGTACCCCAAACCTTCTCAGCTCGTTATCGAGGGGCAAGACAAATACGTAGATAAAGGCGTAAGGGAAGGGGTAAGACAGAGTAATGGGACACAGCCATTGTATCCTTGGGCAAGACTTTGCCCCTAGTGTCTGCGTTCACTGGTGTGAGTGTGGTGAGTGGCTCCTTGATGTAAAAGTGTTTTTAGTGCCTTGAAGGTGGAAAAGCGCTGTATAGAAGAAAATCAAGAAACCAAGATAATCAGGGAACATTATGTCATTGTACCATTTTACATAGACCTATAGAATGTAATGCAATGCAATATCCCATGAAACACCACGATTCGTCGTACACTCCACCGTTGTAGCAGAATTTGTCATTATCCGCACATCTCGAACATAACAGCGTAAATATGATGAAATCCATTTAGCTCGGTAATACCACGGAATATGCAATAACCTCATAATCCTTCCATTATCTAGCTTCACAAAATACATTTTTTCAGCACATCCTAAGGTGCTCAAATATGAGAAAACTCCACTACCTGTTTATCAAAATACAATTTGCTAGCGAGCTCTGGGAAAATTTGATACACGCGGCGTCGAAGGGAATTGTGGAAGAAAGTCTGGAAACCTGCGTAGATTTTTTAACGGTGTGTGTAAATTGCTGATGATTTGCGCCGAGCTCTACTGGATTGGAAAAGGAGGGAGCAGATGTGATATTAAGATGTTAGGAATTGCTAAAAGAAAAAAAAGATTGGAACAAGGCTGACCACATGGCGCCTGTCCAAAAAGCAAGGCTAAGACAACTCAAGCGGTAAAAGGAGGCAGATGGCAAACCGGTAAGAAAGAAGAGAGAAAAAAAAGAACAAAAGAACAGAGGAGAGGTGTGATGTTGGATGGATGATGTGAGGTGCAATGGAAGGTGTAAGGATGAAAAACAAAAGACAGTGAATAATTAATTGGTTGAATGGATTGTTCACATTGTAATGAACTTTTGAAGGAGGTGGCTGGCATTCTCACCTCACCTCCTGGGTTATTTGTGTGGCGTTTGTAACTGATCCTCACGTCTGGGTGGGTTTATCTGTGTATTCTGATTTCCTCATCAAGCTAAAAACGTTGCTCTTGCTGAAAGTGATTAGACGGATACTTAAAGGTATACTGTAACTTTTTAGTTGGGGGTCCGCCACCTACTTGTTTCTATATGTCATTGCTCTGCCTGGAAGGTTCCACAGTATGACATTAAACAGCTCTACATTACATTAATTAAATTAAAGATGGTTTTATAGTTGTTGTTTTTTTTTTTTTTTGGTATCCTTTATTTATCCCTGTAGGGAAATTATTTCTCTGCATTTGACCCATCCTTCAGGAGCAGTGGGCAGCTCATCTTTCAGGCGCCCGGGGACCCATCTCCATGATCTTATTGCTCGGTTTTGGTCAGGACCTCAGCTGGAGGATTTTACCTATGGAGCATGTTTTTGGGTTGATGGGGGAAATCGGAAGAACATGCAAACTCCACACAGAGAGGCCCAGGCAACCCGGCAACGTCTTGATGTGAGGCGTGAGTGCTAGCCACTCAGCCATCGTGCCGCTTTTTTAATTTTTTTTATTTTTTAGCTAAAAAAACACCTAGAAAAACAAACATTCTGTCTGTCTGAGCGGGGTGGCCTCTCCACAGATCTGACTTGTAACTTGATCTGGTTTGGTCTCCATAAAGATAGAAACGTTTAATACTATAGACGGATTATTTGTTTATCAACACTGTTTGGGGGGCTGTTTATGCGGTTAATATGAAGTTGCAACACTCAGATAAGATAAGACTTTATTGATCTCACACAGGAGAAATTCACTTGCCACATTAGCTCCAGGCTTGCCTGGTTTACACCAGACCATATCACAAGTGATATATGGTCTGGGAGCCACCTACTAAATATCTCGTAGCGGTGGTGTGGTTTACGATTGCCAACGGCCGTTTATTGGGCGTTACAAATGTCTATCATTTGGCGTATACGTAGCCCATAGCCAATCATGTCAGTTGTCAGTTCAAACTACAAGCTTCCGTTTGTCGTGTAGTACGCGTCACCATCTTGCCACCCCTCCCCGCTCTCTGATTGGCTCCCAAAATCAGGAGAGCTCGCTTAGCCTAGTTGCCAGGCTGTCTTTCAGATCGGAACGAACGAAAGCAGCCTGGGATTTCCCAGGTTAGCTCCAGGCAGTTTAGTGCAAAAGAAAATTAGAACAAAAAGACAAAAAAACAAACAAAAAAAACACTAGTGCTGCACTAAAACAGTTTATCGCTGTTTGATAAAAATAAGTTATGATGTTGAATAAACATTAGTGAGTGGGATACGTCTTAATGACCCGTATGCGTTAAATGCAGGTGAGTGCATAAATGACGAGAAGAAACGTCTCAAACTTCATTATATTGTGAAGCATTCCAGGCGAAGCAATAACATTTTCACAGAGATGAGAAGGTGACGGACTCTTCACTAGAAAAGTTAGTGTTTTGGTTCACGTTGGTGCTTCACCTTTAGATTTTGCCACATGCGGTTTCTGTAGGTCAGGGGTTTCCAGCCTTTTTCCTTTGGTGAGCGACTTTTACAAAATGAAAATACCAGAAAGCTACTCATTTTACCACTACAGTGAACCCTCGCTGTATCGCGGTTCACTCTTCGCGGCCTCGCTGTTTCGCGGATTTTTTTTTCCAATTTTTTTTTTTTTTTTTTTTCAATTTTTTTTATAGTGTAACTTTTTTTTACAGCGTAACATTCTGTCCTGCGCCCTGATTAGCTAAGAGACTAGACCAGGACTAAACCAGGTCTAAAGCAGGTCTAAACCAGGACTAAACCAGGTCTAAACCAGGACTAAACCAGGTCTAGACCAGGGATGGTAGGGACAGAGTCTCTGATGTCCTTCACGAGAGCGCCTGGGTGACAGGAGGTGTGGCCTTTGTTTACTTGCACGAGCCATGGAAGAGAGTGTGAGCCGGACCATGGAAGAGCCAAGAATCAACATGGACGAGCCTGGCGCCTGGCTGCGCGGCGTCCGGGGGAGCCGCAGCGGGGAGAGCCGCATTCGAGGGAGCCCGCAGCGGGGGGAGGACACTCGTGCGCACAGAGGAGACAGTGGCTCTTCCCCGTCACGCTGAGAGAACGAACCCGACCCCGTCCTAAAGAGCTGTGGAGTATTGGCGACGCTTTGATAGCGGTCTGATTTTGGAGCCGGGGTGAAATGCAACCAACTCTTGTGAGCGCAGGTTGGTCTTACCTGCTCTTGTGGTGAGGACTGGTGCTCAGAGGCGTCTGTTAGCGGTTTGGCACTGTTAGCATTGGCTTGAGTCTTGCCCAAAATTATATCCAGGTCGCTTTCCACTCGACTTTCGCACATGGCATGGATATGTGGTACCAAAACAAACACACGTGTCCGCGTGCACGTGTCCGCGCGCACGTGTCCGCGTGTCCCCCCCCCCCACTATTAATATATTTTAATGAAAATCTACAAAAGTTTGAGTGTTTAAACAAGAGAAAAATGTTAATACCAGTCTCAGAAAGGTGTATAATGTGTCTGGTGAAGCGTTTTCAGCCTTAAAACATGTAGAATAATTGTAAAATATAAAATTGTCCTACTTCGCGGATTTCACTTATTGCGGGCTATTTCTGGAACCTAACCCCCGCGATAAACGAGGGTTCACTGTACTAAAGAAACTGAATATAAAACAAGCTTTAGATGGGGTACAGATAGATTATAAAACAGAAACCATTATCCATTTATTAGTGCACAGAGTTAGACATCAAAATGATACTTTTTCCAATGGTAATAGGCATTTAATTCATCTCATTTTAGTTGTTCAGCATAATTCACAAATCCCTTGGCGAGCTGCGGGAAATGGGGTGGAGAGCTGCTGCCGGGGCATCAGGAGCAGGGATCCATTTCCAGTTCTTGAGATAATCATTGTGAAGACCGCAGCTGGAAGATGTGACCTATTGTGCATGTTTTGGATTGATGCAGTTGGACCAACTGGAATGCCAGAGGAAGAAACATGCAAACTTCAGGAACCTTATTGCTGTGAGATGTTAGTGCTAGCCTCCATGGAATAAACTGTGTAAAACTGTATTACTTTAGACATTTCTGAAGAGTAAGAAGGTGCTCACCTTGCATGATAAAAATATTCAAAAGTAGGAGTGAAAGTAAGTGTGGGAGGAAGTTAAAAGACTGTGAAAATCAGCTCTCAGCTCTTTGGAATGTCATTGGTGCGCGGAGCAAAACCTCTCACCTCACAACAGCTGACCGGCTGCTTAAAACCTAGATTGAAAAATAGTAGGGTACAGAAGTCATATTTAATCTGATTTAATAACAGTGTGGGACTTATTTCACATGCAAAACATTAAATTATGTGTACAAAGTTTTATTTTCAGTTATTTCGTTTGCAGAGAACACTTGGACATGATACTATGAAAAAGCAAAAAACAGCACAGCGAACCATGACCAGCCGCAGCAAAACAGGACTGAAGTCATCTGGGGGTCATTTTGAGTTATTCAGATTCTGAAAGTGTAGATTCTAAGCTTTCCAATGATGCCTTACACATGAAAATCTGACAACATTTGAAGCAGTTGAGGCCATTTAAATGCGGGACATCTGAAAAGTAACAAGCTGAGAAAAGCCCCTCTAAAGATTCTAGAAGTTCAGGCCTTCAGCACTCATTTGGTTTTAGTCCTGGTTTAGTCCTGGTTTTAGTCCTGTTTTAGTCCTGGTTTAGTCCGGGTTTAGTCCTGTACACACATGCTAATGTTGACACAAGCCGCTGCTTTCACCTAATATCTCCATTTGGTGCAGAAATATGATAATAATATGACTCACCCAGTGTCGCCGTGTTGTTTGATAATTGTCCCGGGCTTTCTGCAGCTAAATTCGCCAACCACACTCTGTACACGGACCTGTCCCGAACCTGTCCTGAAGGTCTCCCGAACGTGTCATATATCCAAGTGGAAGTTAAAGGTCCCATGGCATGAAATTTTCACTTTCTGAGGTTTTTGAACGTTAATGTGAGCTCCCCTACCCTATTTACCCCCCCCCACCCCCATGGCTAAAAGTAGCGAAATGTGTAAACTGAGCATTTGCAGTCCTTTTCTGCGTTTGAAAAAAAGACAGCTCAAACGGGCGATTCTGAACAAGGAAACTATGTGACGTCACATTGAAGAAAAAATGCAAATGCAGTTCCACCTCCCGTCTGGATGTCTACCCACCGTCACAACCAGAGTTTGGACCGTGAACGAGCTACGCAATGCGAAATGCGTTTTTTTTTTGCCTGGAGGCACGTGAGAATGTTTCTAGACTCGGAAGTCCTTTATCTGAGCCTCTGGACCTCTGAAACAGCAGTGGTTTAATTTTATTTTCTGTGAAAATGTGTTTTTTTCATTGAAACGGCTCTCCTTTCTTCCTTCGCGCATAAAAGGCGGAAGTGGAGCCAGCGCACCGCTAAAATGAGGAAACAGCGGAGAGTTTTGCCCCCCCCCCCCCCCCCCCCCAGGGGCCGCTGCTCTGGCCTGTCTCGATCATTCTCATTTGCATTCAAGCAACAACGCCCATAATGAGGTGTTCAGAGACATATTTTTTGACTCTACCTGTGTTCATGGGTCTTTCTCATGCACTGAGTCTTGATTTTGAAGGATTCATTTACAGTATTAGGGAACCATTAAGGCACCATATAAAAGCATCAAGAAGTACCATGTCATGGGATCTTTAAAAGGTGAAATGCTGCATACATGCTGCGTACACACACGAGCTCCTCACAGCTGATAGGCTCACTCTCAAAGTCAGGCTCAAGTCCCTCTCAAATAACATCACAAGTTGAAAATCAAACTCCTGAACAGGATCATGAACACTCGTATCGCTCACAGGCTCCTGAAAATGTGCTGTTTACATTCATGTGCTGTCCAATGTGCTGTTTTACCGTTGCGGCACGGTAGCTGAGTGGCTAGTGCTCATGCTTCACAGCTAGAAGGTTCCGGGTTCGATCCCCGGGTCGCCCAGGCCTTTCTGTGTGTGTTCTGTGTGGAGTTTGCATGCATGGTCTGGGTTTGATCCCCGGGTCACCTGAGTTTATAGAGATTTTTTTTTTTTTTTTTTTTAACAGTGTTTGCTAATGTGTGCATTGTGTCACTAACTTTTAGAAAACAATAGGGCAGCAGGTCAGGTCCAGAGGTTTGAAAAAAACAATTATGGCCCTGAATGGTTCTGCTAACAAGACCCACACTCCACTCCCACTGCAGATCTAATAGGCCCACCTAACTAACAGAAACTGAAAACAAGTAGGTGTGATTTTAAGCTGATGGCACACAGCACACTTACTTTGACCCTTAAGAGCTGCTTATTCAATCTTTATTCAATATCTTTGTACTGGGACAAGATATTCAGCTTAAAAGGCCTGTATTACACACGTTTTTGAGATGGTATAATGTTTCCTCTTCCAAAACATACTTGGAGTTTTGTTTTATTCACACACTTTTACCACACAGACCCTGCATATTTAGAGTCCTTCTCTCAAACAGAAAACTCTTCCATCTTGTGATGTCATGTGGTATTACAGGAAATTCTTTACTGTGTTTTTAAACCCCATACCCCTTTGGATCATTTCAGCCCTGGATTTTCCAAACTATACTGAACTAAAGGTAAAAAAGTAATGCTTCATGACATCACAAGGTAGAGCAGAGCATTTTGCGCTTTGGAGATGCAGACAGACTAATAATAAAGGATTACTCCAACAGATGTGAATGAAACCAAGCGTAACTCTATGTATGTTTTTGAGGAGGTAACGGCATTCTAACTTGGCTTAAAGCTCACAAGAGACTTTTTTTGCGTAATATAAGGCATTTAAATACATTTGATAAAACAGGTACGTTCTCTTTAATTCCTCCATATTATTTATTCTACCTCTCGGCTTTCAGCATGAAAATAAAGCCTTTATGAAAAGCGCCGCTGCTTTTTACACTCTCCCTGCAACAAAAGCCGACCAAATGCCAAGGATCATGTTTATTTTATGACACCGCCTGTCCTCTGTAATGAAGGCCCCATCCTAACATCTCCACACAAAAGTGGGTTGACATTTTAGATGCGAAAACGTTCATTATGTTTCACCTATTGGCATATTCTTAGGTGACTTCCTTCTTTGGCACAGTACCTGCACTTCACGGCGGGTTGGCTTGGCTTGTTTTTGACAGTGAGGAATGGAGATGGTAAAGAATTTAGAAAAACAAAGGGAGAGAGGAGGTTGAAAATGAAAGCGCTATCTTTAGGAGAAGTGGATGAAGCTTGGTAGACGTATAGACGAAAGCTACCGTGCTAGCTGTGTTAAACTGTATTAAAGGAGAGGTACTATGTCAAATTTTAGGGTTAGGGTTACCCCCTCAAGTTAGCTTTGACCTTTGACCTTTTGTTAAGTAGAAATATACAATTCCAGGGCTGAAATCCAGATGACTCTAGTGAAGGTGTATGGAGTTTAAAAACACGTCCTGTATTGCTGCATGACATCACAAGGTGGAACAGAGTTTTCTGTTTGAGAGAAGAACTCAGCCTAAATATGCAGGTTTGTGTGTTAAACATGTGTGAATGAAACAAAACACAACTCCAGGTGTGTTTGTGATGAGGAAACAAGAATTTGCACCCATGATGAGGTCTTTCTGGAGGACACGAGGACAGTATTCATTTGAATAACAATTAAAACCAGTGACCTTTTGGTTGATGTGCATGCGCTGTACCCCACTGTCCTCTATAGAAGTTCAAAAGTTTATAGAAGTTCCTAATGGCATTGTTGTCGTTCTGTTATGTTGAGATTTTTCACAGGTAAAAGCTCCATCTTTATAGTTTTCACTTTCTTTAGCACCTCAGGACTCAAAATTTTGCACGGAGCGCTGCTTCGACTTGTTAGCTAACACCTGAATGTGTATAGGCTTACACTGCATTTACACCTCTGCACTGTTTCACTTGTGAAGGTGAAAGTATAATGCTCTAAAGCTGTATAAAGTCCATAATGCTCAAACGCCAGAGCAGTCATCTATGTGGAGCCTCAAAATGTATCAAAGATATAGCCAGTGTTAATTTAAAGGGATAGGCCACCCCCAGGTCAAATTTGGGCATCTCCCCACAGTCCAGAGACTAAAATAAGTGGTGGAAAGCGTTTTCCTGCTCACCCAGCCATTGTCCGAGTCTGTCGCCACTGACCGCCGCGGTATCTGCAGCTCCTCCGCCTTAGACTGGAGTCTAACGTCGTCTAGTCGTCACTATTTTCCAGTGCGGAAGAATACAGCCGAATCACGCAGCACGCTGCCAGGGGAATCCCAGTTACGCACCGGGAAGGGAGTTCCCCTGTTGCACAACGTGGTGCGTGATTCGGCTGTATTCTTCCGCACTGGAAAATAGTTCCCACTCAAAATGACCAAGGCAAGCTCTCCGTGTTGATTTGCACATTTATTTGCACTCGATATGAATGCGCACTACACAGAAAGTAATTGGGAAACGCATCGAGCAAATTAATTCCTTTTGGCCGAAATCTTTCTCTGGCGACGTTAGACTCCAGTCTAAGGCGGAGTAGCTGCAGATACCGCGGCGGTCAGTGGCGACAGACTCGGACAATGGCTGGGTGAGCAGGAAAACGCTTTCCACCACTTATTTTAGTCTCTGGACTGTGGGGAGATGCCCAAATTTGACCTGGGGGTGGCATATCCCTTTAAGTTTGAGTGAATGTTTGCATTTTATTATTTTGATTATTAGTTATTTTAAACATTTGCATTTTGCTATTAAAACAGTGAATGGTTAAAGGGATAGTGTTTTTTTTTTTTTTCCATGTTAATCTGTATGGGTTCCCTTCTAAAAGTGTCGTGCATTAAAGGTCCCATGACATGGTACTTCTTGATGCTTTTATATGGTGCCTTAATGGTTCCCTAATACTGTAAATGAATCCTTCTTCCAAATCAAGTCTCAGTGCATGAGAGAGCCTCATGAAGACTGTCAGAGTCAAAAATATGTCTCTAAAACGCTTTATTCTGGGCGTTGTTGCTTGAATGCAAATGATGAGGACAGAGACAGGCCAGTGCAGTGGGTGGGTGTGTGGCTAAATACGCTGCTGTTTCCTGGATTTGCGGTGCGCTGTCACCCACTTCCGTGTTTTAAGCGCGGAGGAAGATATAAGACGCGTTGCATTAAAAAAACAAAACATTTTCACAGAAAATAAAATTAAATCACTGCTGTTTCAGTGCCTGGAAACATGAGAATGTTTCCAGGCTCGGATGTCCTTTATCCGAGCCTGGAAACATTCTCATGTGTCTCCAGGCAAATAAAAAAACACATCTCGCATTTCGTAGCTCGTTTGCGGTCCAAACTCTCTGGGCGTGATTTCCAGAGATGGTGGGTAGACATCCAGACGAGGTGTGATGTTAGATGTTAGAAAGTTCTTGTGTTCAGAATCGCCCGTTTGGGCTGTATTTATTTCAAACTCGGAAAAGGATTGCAAATGCTCAGTTTACACATTTTGCAACTTTTAGCCATGAGGGGATGGGCCTAAACAGGGTAGGAGAGCTCACATTAACGTTCAAAAACCTCAGAAAGTGAAAATTTCATGCCATGGGACCTTTAACACTGTTCTGTTCTGGTTCTAGAGCTCACGTAAGTAGGTCCGGTAAGTTCGCAGGGACAGGAAATAAAGCTTGTTTTTCTTCGCAAAACAACATTTGTCCAAAAAGTGATATATATTTCCGTCACAGACAGTTGTCCGAAAAATGCATTCGCATATTTTCTCTAGCTTAGTATCACTCCGCCCACGTTAGCTCTATTGCCTGTTCACTTGTAAGCGGATGGTTACCGCAGATACGGTATGGCTACGGTGGATGTTTACAAGTGAACAGGCTAGGTAGGCTAGGCTAGGCTACGCGCGCTGTGATACAACTCCGAGAGAAAAGGGAACCATGTGAATTACTGTCTGTGACGGAAATATACATCACTTTTTGGACGAATGTTTTGCAAAGAAAAACAAGCTTTATTTCCTGTCCCCGCGAACTTACCGGACCTACCTACATGAGCTCCAGAACCCGAGCAGAACCGGGCTGAGACGAGACTGGCAGGGGTAAGCCAGTGTTAACGCACTTTTAGAAGGGAACCCATACAGGTTAACATAAAAAAAAACACTATCCTTTTAATATTATACGGTTTAGGTCCAGTGGTCCAAAGTTATTCCTCATTTACCTTATGCATCCCGTGTGTCCCAGTTCATTGTGGTGCTCTTACATGTTATGCTAGTGTGCACTTCCTGATTATTATACATTAAAACACAGGGTCACATACGGAAGCATAATCACAGTGGAGGGCTGAAGACTGGTCTTTCAAATTGAAGCATTTTACACAGTACCTTTTAAAAAAGCTCGGAACACAAGATCTGTATAACAATACAATGTGATGTTATTGAGGTTAAAATTGAAACACAAGTGCTCCCTATAATCGTTTGGGCCAGTTCAGTTGTGTTGGCTAACATCTCTGGCACAAGGGCTCCGGGAGTAAGTAGCATTTCACTCTTCTGCAGTGCACTTAACACCCAACTAAGCAGAGCTGGAGGTGGTCCTGGCTACGAAGCTACGCCAGACCATGACGTGCACTGAAAAGTATTTAAAGGTCCTGTCTGACACAAAACTGACTCTTGTGAGCATTTGGCCAAGTTAGAATGTGTTTACCTCGTCATAAACGTACCTGGAGTTGTGTTGTGTTTCATTCACACGACTGAGTAATGCTTATTTATTAGTCTTTCTACCAACCCAAAAACATGCTCCAGGTAAAATCTTCCAGCTTAGGTCCTGACCAAGCCTAGCAATAAGATCATGGAGATGGGTCCCCGGGCGCCTGAAAGCTGCCCACTGCTCCTGAAGGATGGGTCAAATTCCTCCTCCTCCTCCTGCTCCAAAGCTCAGAATGCTCTTTTCCACCTTGTGATGTCATGAAGAGGTAGTTTTCAAGTTAACAGCTATGTTTTAGCTTTTGCTTAGCAGAGATCGGCAATTCCAGGGCTGAAATCATCCAAATGATTCTAGTGAAAAGCCGTGTCCCAATTCTCAAGAGTGCACGGTTCGGGTCATGGTTTGAAGGGCGTGTGCATCACATCCGGCGCGACGACTGCTGTCCCATTTCTTTTTTGTCCCCTGCACAGTTAACATGCGGTCCAAAGACCACAGTCGTTTCCATGGAAATCGGGGTGTGGACCAAGCACGTGAAAAAGCACACTTCACACACTCATATATCCCAGCATGCACCACGCGCTACTTCTTCTACGGGAGAAAATGGAGTTGGCGGCTGCTTCCCGTAGTTGCGAGACCTGTCGCATTTCGCAGACGGCCATGTGGTCTGCGGAGTGCACTCAGTGCTGAGCAAGTATGCAGTCTGAGCCCCCTTCAAACCACGCTCCGAACCGTGCACTCTGGGAATTGGGACACGGTGAAGGTGTATGGATTTTAAAAACACAGTGAGCACTTCCTGTATTACCACATGACATCACAAGGTGGAACACAGTGTTTTCTGTTTGAGAGAAGAACTCTAAAGACTAAATATGCAGGTTTGTGTGTTAAACACGTGTGAGTGAAACAAAAAAACAACTCCAGGTCTGTTTTTGATGAGGAAACAACATTATAGCATAGATAACAAAATAGCGAAATACGGGCCCTTTAAAGTGCATGTGGCTGGTTAGACTACACATTTTATTTCATTTCACAAATATTACATTTCTACGGGGTATTAACTGCTAACACATAATATAGTTGGATCACCATGTTACCTTTTATTGTTTTGAAAATGCTGCACATTCTCCCCTCCCTTTGCTCCCCACACTTTGCATCCTGCTAATGAAGATTTCTGAAGTTGTAAGGTATTGTTTCATATCATGCTTTTGTATTTTTATGAAAAATAGGCTTGTGGGCTGAGCATTACACAGAACCTTGCAGCTAACTGTAGAGAGCGGGTGACTAGGGCCCAGGAGAGATTGCTTTTTTCAAACATGCATGGATGACGTCTAAAACCTCTTCAGGCATGTTTTTGATGAGGGTACACTGTTATAACATGGCAGAAAGCTCCAAAACAGTCACTGCGTGCACATGGTAGGATCAGATTGGATTTCTCCAAATCCGATCCCGTTACTCGGTGGGTGGTCTGTCCTTAGATCCCAGTGCACATGAAACTCATGTAATCGGAAAATGGTCAGCGACCTGGCCGGCTCCGCTACGCTATGTAGTGCTGTAGTCCAACTACTTCCTGGTGATGGCTACTCAATAAAAACACAACAAACAATGTGGCGGTATACAAAGATGGCGCTCGAGGAGTTTGACAGAGCAGCATTGGTGTACGTGTTGTGCATTCTTTCTTCGCAGCCATGATTTCGTCTGACTTTTCCGGCAACAATCGCTATTTATGACGGCGTCGGCACCTCCTGCCACTTCCGGGTGAATCCCTGGTGAAAATTCCCGCGCATGCGCAGTACGCCAATCCGATCCGATATCGTGCACAAGGCGGCACCAAGCGGATTACTATCGACCGAAGCCAGGGGTTCCAATCCCGATCCTTAGCCTGTGCACATGAATTTGATACGATCCCAATCCGTTTGCAATTGGATTACACTCCTCCATGTGCACGCAGTCATTGATTCACTTGTTGAATCAATGAAAAACTATGAAATTTATTTGACCACAGGTACTATCCATGATATATTATTATTATTCCATTTATTATTATTCCATGATATCCCATAATGTCCCATATCAACATTATCACCAAGTCTGTGTAGGAACATCGACCACCTCCGCCCCTCCCTCACCCCTCACGCCGCCGCCGTCCTCGTCAATAGCCCTGTCACCTCTAGACTCGACAACTGCACGTCCCTTCTCCATGGTCTTCCTCACAAATCACTGCACAAGTACAACTCTTCCAGAACTCAGCTGCCCGAATCATAACCAGAACACAATCCATCACCCACATGAGCCCAGTCCTCCAGCAGCTCCACTCCGGGTCACTTCCACATTCAACTCAAGATTCTGTTACTCACCTTTAAATCAGCTCATGATCTGACCTCCACCTACCTCCGTGATCTCCTCCATACCACGACACACTCCTGCTCGCTTGGCTTCTCCTCCTCTTGCTCCTCCTCTGGTCCTCCTCTTGCTCCTCCTCTGCTCCTCCTCTTACTCCTCTTCTGCTCCTCCTCTTGCTCCTCCTCTTACTCCTCTTCTGCTCCTCCTCTCTGTCCCCTCTGCTCCTCCTCTTCCTCCTCCTCTGCTCCTCCATTTACTCCTCCTCTTGGTCCTCCTCTCTGTCTTCTCCTCTCCTCCAGCTCTCTGTCCCTTCTGCTCCTCCTCTCTGTCCCCTCTGCTCCTCCTCTTGCTCCTCCTCTTACTCCTCTTCTGCTCCTCCTCTCTGTCCCCTCTGCTCCTCCTCTTGCTCCTCCTCCTCCATTTACTCCTGCTCTGTTCCTCCATTTACTCCTCCTCTGCTTCTCCTCTCCTCCAGCTCTCTGTCCCTTCTGCTCCTCCTCTTGCACCTCCTCTGCTCCTCCTCTGTCCCCTCTGCTCCTCTTCCTTTTGCTCCTCTTCTGCTCCTCCCCTTCTCCTCCTCTGCTCCTCCTCTTCTCGCTCCTCTGCTCTTCCTCTCACTCCTCATTTGCTCCTCCTCCTCTGCTCCTCCTCTTGCTCCTCCTCTGCTCGCCTCATCAGCACGGGGGGCGGAGCGTTCAGTCACTCTGCTCCTCAGCTCTGGAACTCCCTCCCACCCGACCTCCGTAATCTTGATTCATTCCCAACATTCAAATCCAGACTCCAAACCCATTTATTTAAATTAGCCGACCCCCATTAATGTCCTGATGTTTCAAAACCTGCCCTATACTGTTTGATTGTTTTAATTATGTGTCTTAATTGCTGTTTGTACGGTGTCCTTGAATACCCAGAAAGAGCCTTTAAACAATGCATTATTATTATTATTATTATTATTATTATTAGTAGTAGTAGTAGTAGTAGTAGTAGTAGTAGTAGTAGTAGTAGTAGTAGTAGTAGAAAAACATGAAAACCTGTCACATGCATTTTAAATTGTAAATTTTTCAATGTAAACGAAAATTTATTCAGTTTGACGCACATTCTACTGCCATTTTAAAAGCATTGCTAATACAGATTGTGGTGAGTCTGGTGTGAGTTCTCTTGGTAGTTTTCATATTTATTATTAGAAGTAACAAGACAACAGAGAATTTGAACCCGGGTGAAACGGTGTAACTATTCCTTACCTGGCCGGCATTTCTGAAAAGTTAGAGGATTTTCAGACAACATGAAATCCCAGTTTATTTCAAACCCACAAACACTTTAAGACAGAAACTGGTCCACCCAAAGGACAAAACACCGAGCCACAAACAAAGTAATGTGGTCTACTCCATTCAGTGTGCTGAAGACTGCAGTGAGCGCTACAGTGGAGAAACAAAACAGCCACTTCACAAGAGTATGTACCAACACAGACGGGAGAGCCAGAGTGGACCTCAGTCTGCCGTACATCTCCACCTAGAAGCCACGGGCCACTCCTTTGAGGACAGTGAGGTACAGATCTTGGCCAGAGAATGAACTGGTTTGAGAGGGGAGTTAAAGAGGCTATTTTTGTCAAGAAAGAGAATCCTTCCTTGAACAGAAATGGAGGTCTCAGACATCATTTGTCTCCCATCTATAACTCTATCCTCAAACCTAAATCAAAACAAAGAAAACAATAGGGCAGCAGGTCAGGTCCAGAGGTGTGAAAACACCCATTATGGCCCTGAAAGGTTCTGCTCATAAGACCCCACACTTCACTCCCACTGCATATTTAATAGGCTCACCTAACTAACAGAAACTAGGGCTATCAGTTTAACACATTAATTAGATTAATTACACTGCAAATTAACACATTATTAAAATTAATGCAATTAATTATGAGTGGCAAGTCAATGCACATTTTAAATTTGACGTGCGGCGAGCAAATCGCTGCCAGGGCTTTTGAACGGCAAGTTTATTTATAAAAAGAACGAAGACTTTTCAACAAGAACGCGGTGATTTGGAGCTTTTGTCAAAAAGAATTTTCCGATCACGAAGCTGCTCCAGCCTGATGGATCATTTGAAAGATAAACACGTCCGGACAAGTTCCATTTTTACCGGTGATAGTGCACACTTCACCAAACCACCAAACCACCAAACCACGCTCACAGAATTTGGGAAACGAATGAGGAAAGTGACCACTTGAAAACTGACAAACTAAATCGCAAAGTGGGCAAAGAAAGGGCAATATCTGTAGATTGAGGTTATTAGCATTTAATGTTGAATTAAGCAGGAGAATACAAACGTAAATGGCATCAGACATCTTTAGCTGTCACATGTTGTCACTACACTGCATTGTCTCCTTGGCCCCACTGGTCTTCCCTCAGGCACCCACACACACAACACATAGAACTACTGTCTTAAAGGGATATGCCACCCCCAGCTCAAATTTGGGCATATCCCCACAGTCCAGAGACTAAAATAAGTGGTGGAAAGCGTTTTCCTGCTCACCCAGCCATTGTCCGAGTGCGGAAGAATACAGCCGAATCACGCACCACGTTGTGCAACAGGGGAACTCCCTTCCCGGTGCGTAACTGGGATTCCCCTGGCAGCGTGCTGCGTGATTCGGCTGTATTCTTCCGCACTGGAAAATAGTTCCCACCCAAAATGACCAAGGCAAGCTCTCCGTGTTGATTTGCACATTTATTTGCACTCGATATGAATGCGCACTACGCAGAAAGTAATTGGGAAACGCATCGAGCAAATTAATTCCTTTTGGCCGAAATCTTTCTCTGGCAACGTTAGACTCCAGTCTAAGGCGGAGGAGCTGCAGATACCGCGGCGGTCAGTGGCGACAGACTCGGACAATGGCTGGGTGAGCAGGAAAACGCTTTCCACCACTTATTTTAGTCTCTGGACTGTGGGGAGATGCCCAAATTTGACCTGGGGGTGGCATATCCCTTTAAATACAGATCTGTGGCATGCTATGACATCAGCTCCCCAGAGGTGTGGACTCGAGTTATGTGACTTCGACTCAAGTCAGACTCGAGTCACGAATTTGATAACTTTAGACTCGACTCGACAAAATGTACAAACACTTGCAACTCGACTTCAATATCAATAACTCGTGACTTCACTTGGACTTAGGCCTTTTGACTTGTGATGACTTGCTACGTCCAATGAAAAAAAAAACTCAAAGTATGTTGATAAGGACCGCACTCGTACTTGTGAATCTGCGAAAATGTATGCAAAGAGCATGTGCGCGCGGCTTGCACAACATCCAATCACAGTAGATCTACGTTGCTTTCATTCGACCGCATCCAAGGCCCCTCTCTCTCTCTTTCTCTCTCTCTCACTCACACACACACACACACACATACACACCACTCTCTGTATGGGCATGTTAGCCCAGAAATGATCATTTTGTGGAATAAGAATGTTGGTTGATGTTTAAAAGGTTAGTGCTAAAAGGACCCCTCTCTATTTGAAGGTGAAACTGTTCTGCATATGATGCCAATACAGTGCACTTGTTCTACTGCAGTAGTGTTGAAATACAAGCAGTCTCTGAGTTTTAACATGAGTGATCGCTCCCTCTAATTCTCTCTCTCTCTCTCTCGCTCTCTCTCTCTCTCTCTCTCTCTCTCTCTCTCTCTTTCTCTCTCTCTCTCTCTCTCTCTCTCTCGCTTTCTCTCTCTCTCTCTCTCTCTCTCTCTCGCTTTCTCTCTCTCTCTCTCTCTCTCTCAGTATTCAGACCCTTTTAAGTTTTCACTCTGTTTATATTGCAGCCATTAGCTAAAATCATTTAAGTTCCAAGTTTTTGTTGTTACTCATTAATCTACACAAAGCACACCGTATTGACAGAGAAACACAGAATTGCAGAATATTTGCAGATTTATTAAAAACTGAAATCACTGTCATAAGTTTTCGGACCTTTTTGTTCAGTATTTAGTAGAAACACCGCTTTGAGATAATACAACCATGAGACTTTTTGGGAATATTATAACATGTTTTTCACACCTGGATCCTTTCATTTTTTTCTAATGTTATTTGATGTGGTGTAAAAAGGTAAAATGAATACAGATCTTGCAGACATTATATGATTTGCAGAAATTGTATTTCTTTGTAAAGGGGACTCGAAATGACTCAAAACTAAAATGCTAGGACTTTGGACTCGACTTGAGATTTGTGAGCTTTGACTTCAGACTTGACTCGGCACTTGGATACTCTTGACTCGGGACTTCACTCGGACGTGAGTGCAAAAGACTTAGACTTACTTGGGACTTGCCCAGCAATGACTTTGTCCCTCCTCTGCAGCTCCCACAGCTAATCGCAGGAGAGGAGTTTACCAATAGTTTGACGTATGGGCAGCAGGTGGATATCCCATTACACCCCCAACCTATGGAGGGTCTATAAGTTACCCCACAACAGCTTGAAATAGAAGGAGAAAAACAAGTGGATCCCATTACAACCTCACAGCTAAGACCCATTTTAGAATATAGACACACTTTTCAGTACTTAAATTCAGATAATATAAGATTGCATATCTTTATATGAAATTACACATACAAATCAAAGAATGAAATCTCACAGCTCACTCACTATCTTTTTCTCTCTCAATCTCTCACACTCTTAAAATGTGATTATTTAGATTAATTCATTACAAATCCTGTGATTAATTAGATTATTTTTAAAATCGCCTGACAGCATTAACAGAAACTATAAACAAATAGGTGTGGTAGTTTCAGAGTAATTTCATTGTAGTTAGCTCCTCCCTGCAAACAATTATAAGCAGTGTCCACCAGCACTCTAGTCAGAACTGAAAAAGCAGCTTGGATGAGCTGCGAAACGTATTTGACCAAATAAACTTTTGTCCAGTTGACAAATTGAATTTCTCCTTTTGCCATTAGAAGTAACATTTGTGAAAATTTTAACCAATCTTTCTACAGTGTACTTAAAAAACGAGTTTTCTCAAATAGACCAAAAGCACTCAAGTCTGCACATCTCTGACGCATAAATCACCCGGAGAATTATATCGTCGTGGAGACTGCATAAAACCAATTGTAGGCCCATCACTTAAAGCCCTAATGCGGGGAGGTTAATGCATTCGCCGCCATATACAAGGACATTGCTTTAAAAACCCCGAGCTGATGTGAGATATTTAGAGAAATTACTATTCAGATTCCATTAAGATTATAGGCCTTCATCGTTCACTGCATCAATAGCTGGCGTGTCATTAAGACGCCTCTTGCCACTTTGCTGAATTTGAAAATATGATGGCTTCCAATTTGACGGATAATGTCGGAAAGTCACAATCGGGTCGAGGAAAAATGGGGAAAGCGTGCGTTTTTTGAAGTAAGATATGGAGATTTATGCGGCTGAAAAACATACGGCGAAGTTCCAAATATCATAGCTCTAAAGAGGAGCAAAATGGAGAGTTAAAGTGGATAAAACAGGTTTTCCTGTTTTTCAAACTGACTTGGTTTGGGATTTTTTGGTTCTTTTCTGACAATGGAGAGGCATGCGACTCACTGATTCACATTGAAAGGACAGAAATGAACCTTTCCTGAACAGTTTTAAAATAATCTTGGACCTCTATGGAACCTACCTGGACCACTGAGGGATTACACAGATAGTTTGAGGTCAAATTTGAATAAGATTTTCAATATAATTATGTTAACTCTAATGTATATACTAATGCTGTCACGATAATACAATTTCAAACTTGATTTTGATGCGAAGCAATAGACTTGATGCTCAATACTGATGCCAAGAAGATGATACAAACTTTTTTAGACAATAGAATGCGATTTAGAACATTAACTAACCTTATACTGTATCTGCAATCCCTCAGTGGTCCAGGTAGGTTCCATAGAGGTCCAAGATCATTCCAAGGGCCTGTTTACACGAGAACGCTTATGGGTAAAAACGACAAAATATTTTATCGGAAGTGCCTTTCGTTTAGACGGTGACGGCGTTTTGGGGGGGCTTAAAAACACCTAAAACTGAAACCGCCCTACAAAGTGGAAAACTTGAATACGCTCCGCCGTAGCATTTTCGTCTACACTGCCCAAGACGCAAAACTCTGGTCAAATCTGCTGATGTCGCGTACGTGTTTACGTCACATCGGTCTATATATCAGTGTACTTTGTTTGGCAGGACTCCCAGTCCACACCTTGTTACCCTTACCCTCTGCACCGGACTGTAGAGGAGCTGAGCAGCTCCTTCAGCAGATGACTGAAGCACCCCCAGTGCAAGAAGGAGCGCTATCGCAGATCCTTCATCCCCACCGCCATCAGACTGTATAATTCTACTGTATAGTCCAAACGTGCAATATCTTTTTTTCCATACTCTGAGTTACTGTTTTATTATTATTACTTATTTTATTATTACTTATTTTATTTTATTCTTGCCTGCATGCACTTTTCTTTCTCGTTCAAACTATTCCTGCCTGGAGCTACTGTGGCAATAAATTTCTCCTATGTGAGCTCAATAAAGTCTTATCTTATCTCTTATCTTATCTTGTTGCGCCTTCGTTGCTTTGTAATCTAACGTGGTCTGAAGCAATAGTTGAACTTCTTCATCTCACCACATAAATTTTTTTTTGCTACCGGTAGCCATGTTTTGTTTTGCTTTTCACGGCGCAGATGAGAAGAAGGAAGATTCTACGCATGCTCGTGGACATCATGATAATATATCACAGCGCCACCTGGTATGCATACCCGAATTCCACACACTTTTGCGTCACCGTATGCACACAGATTTCCTCCCGAAAACGCAGAATAAAAAGTGAAGATGCGACGCCACTTTTGCGTCTTCTGTTCAGATCGTCATCATATAAACGTAGCCTAAAACTGTTCAGGAAAGGTTCATTTCTGTCCTGTCAATGTGACTTTTTTTTAGTATTGATACCTGCTCAAATACTGAGTTTCAATACCAGTTTGAGTATGAATTAGTATCTGATATTCAATACTTTTGACAACCCTAACTTGAAATTGCAGTCAGTCGCATGTCTCTCCACTGTCAGAAAAGAAGGATTGGGGGAGTACTTCCTCCACAGCTTAATCTGAAATGTTGCTGATGCAAACAAGTGTGGGCGCGATGTACAAAACATAACTGACTATACGGATTTCATTTTTTTGCCCTTTGGGGTTTGAGGAGAGTGTGAGGCGCAGACTGAAGCTTGTGTGGAAGTGTAGCAGTGTTTGTAGAGTTAGAAAAGAGCTGTTGAGAACACTTTGTCAAAGAGAAAGAAAAGATACAGACGGCAGTGTTTGTACAATAGGGCATAGAGAGAGATGACCAAGGACTATCACGATAATTACTGTATTGACTTAACATTCAATATATGGTAGATGGAACAATTATTTTTGGAGTTAATATTTATTGTGTGTGCAATTTCCTGTTATTCTTTTACTTTTCTTGTTTTTCTTTTACTAAGATTTAAGCTGTAAAAGGTTTTTGACTCATTACAGATGCAAACTAAGTACTAAAATGCTTCATTCTGCTGTTTATTTAGTGCAGCCATGGTTTTTAACAACATTATACATTTAGAATAGTTTTTGTGGTTTAAATCTGCTTTTTTGTTCTTGTGTCAGTTGCATAAATTAGTTTTAATACAGTGGTCCCTTGTTTATTGCGTTCTAAAAATAACCTGCAATAAGTGAAATCCACGAAGTCCACGACAACTTTATATTTTACAATTATTCCACATGTTTTAAGGCTGTAAACGCCTCACCACACACATTCTACACTTTTCTCAGACTGGAATTAACGTTTTCTCACATTTCTCTCTCGTTTAAACACTCAAACCTTCATAGATTTTCAACAGAATGTATTAATAGTGAAGCGTGGGGGGGATACAGCTCCGGGAGCCCCGCCGGATGCGCGAGGGGAGCGGAGACATGAGTCACTGGATCCGCAGGAAGCACCGCGCTCATCCAACGGCACTGCCACGTCCCGGGACGCGACTCGCACCAACCTCCCGGAGAAGTGTGCGCGCGGACGCTCATCGTGGTCAAATCCGTGATAGAGCAGCATGAACGGCGCGAGGCCGCGTGTCCCCCCCGGGGCTGCGAACACAAGACCGAACCGCGGCGCCCGGACCATGCCTCCCTCTCGGGACTGCAACGACACAGCCTGAGCCACAAAGCGAACACGCACAAACCTCGACACGAACGCAAGTGCCGCACGAAACCAGGCAAAGAGCCACACGCGGTGGTTTAATCCTGGTTTAGATTTGGTCTAGTCCTGGTTTAGTCTAGGTCTAGACCTGGTCCAATCCTGGTTTAGTCCTGGTCTAGTTCCAGTCTGGTCCCCCGCGTCCCCCATCTATAACATCAATCGACCCTTAGCCAATCAGGACGCAGAACACAATGTTGATACACTATAATAAAAAAATAGAAAAAAATAAAATAAATAAAATCCGTGAAACAGCGAGGCCGCGAAAAGTGAACCGCGATATAGCGAGGGACCACTGTCACTGTATTATCGTTTAATGTCTATTGACTTCAGCAATATTGTACTTCAGAATTTGTTGTAATGACAGGTGATTTTTGGATAATAGCATGTAGACCCGTCACAATATTTACTATACAGACTTATCATTCAATATATGAAAGCTGGAACAATACTTTTGGGGGCTCTATATTTATTTCTTTGCCATTTTGTTGCAAGAAAGTATTTTTTGTTGTAATACAATAAGATTTGAGGTGTAGAGGGTTGAATAAGCGACATTTAGGACTAATTATTGATTTATAAAGCATAAAAAATCATTTGATCAAGGCAAGTTTATTTGTAAACTACAATTTGTGTCCAACCACAGGAAAACCAATACCAAGTCGTCGTTTTGAGTTATTCACAGATTCTGAAAGTACAGGTTCTAAGCTTTCCAATGATGTCTTACATGTGAAAATCTGACAATATTTTTAAAAGTTATCTCTATTTGAAATCAGCCGTAGCAGATCCCAGAAATTCCAGAAACAGCCTCTGAAAGTTTGGTCTCTTCAGCCTTCCTTGCCTAACAAGCATTTTTGAAATTAAAAATGTATGTTTTTAACCTCACTAATGCTGTTATCTGAAACATGGAGAGGCTTCTTCATGATCTCAACTAGCACATTATGCAAAAAACAAAAATCACAAATTTTGAAAAAAAAAAAAACCCCACAAAAAACACATTTCCTGAGAATCTGTAATGCCGACATGCGCCCTCAGCTTCCGTGGTGGGACACATTTGTGCATTTCAAAGCGTGTGTGTAGAATGCCTCAGTCGTCCAGGTAGAATCCCTGGCAAAAGGAGAAATTCAATTTGTCAACTGGACAAAAGTTTATTTGGTTGAATACGTTTCGCAGTTCATCCAAGATGCTTTTTCATTTCCGAACTGAATCTTTTGCCAATTTCTCCTTTTGCCATTTCAAAGTGTGTTTCAGAACAAGAATACTGTAGTCCATCCATCCATCTTTTTCCGCTTATTCAGGGCCGGCTATGCAGGGACTACCAGACTTCCCACACCCCAGACACTTCCTCCAGCTCCTCCAAAGCAAACATGGCTTCTTAGCTGTAAAAAATAAGAAAAACAATCAAAACCACGAAAAAAAAACGTCAAAGCCTGAGAAACAGAGCAGATTTTTACAGAATCAACCACTGAAGCATCAAACTATTACTTATCTCAGGTAAAAGCAGTTTTGTATTTGTATTTTGTTTTGGAGAGAAGACGTCTTTGTCATTTGAGAGACACAAGCTACAAATTAGCAGCTGCAGTTGGATCATCTCAAGTTTTGGATGGAGGTTTTGAACTTGGCTGTTTGAGTGTTTGGATTTGATTTTATTATTATTATTATTATTATTATTATTATTATTTTATTTATGTATTATGTGTGTAATACTGGAGACGCTGCTATGCTAAACTGCACAGAAAAGAGGCGCAGAAAATGACCAATATTTTAATAGAAAATGTAAATATAATTAAAATATTTTAATAGAAAATCAGGCGAGGGCCAGATTAAAGGTCTTGGAGGGCCGGATATGGCCCCCGGGCCGCATGTTTGACACCCCTGTATTAGACGGAGTGTGAAGAGATGGTTGGGGGTGTGTGGGATTGTTTTGGCTTTTTTTTTTTGTGGTCCATTTTTGTTTTTATTTTGAAAAATGTCAAAATTTTGGAAAAAAGAAGAAAAAGAAAAAAAGAAAAATCAGACACTCAATTGTCCAGTTCCAGTCAGGCAAGCTTCACCCTTGAGCCACAAAACCTCAGAATAACATTCGGAAACAGGCCTGCATTAGTCCCTGTACACATTTGCGCATCTGAATCATGTATTTATTCTAACAAGCTCCTAAAACTGTCCAAACATTCCCAGAGTCACATCTTTGTTTACCACACAGCAAGATCTCTCATTTGTTGGCAGCCCTAAATAGTTTCAATAAATAATCTGCTGTTTAAATCTACAAAACACAGCATATGGCCAGTATTAATTAATCATATGTGGAAATGACTAAGCTGTTAACTAAATTCCACATTGGCATTCTTATAATAAAGGAAAAAAGGAGGAGGTCTGGAATACGTTACGAATAAGTTTTAGAGAAAGGTCCTATATTACGCAAAATTGACTCTAAGCCGTGTTCTAATGGTGTTTTCTCTTTAAAAACATACCTGGAGTTGTGTTTTGCTTGTCATTCACATGTGTTTGTGTAATTCTTTATTATTATTGTGGCTACATGTAATATCATGTGGTAATACAGTTCTTCAGGGCTGGATTGGGACAAAAAAAACGGCCCTGGCATTTTTTGGCTTAGACCGGCCCCTCATAATTAACGGAGCACAACGGACTAATTTATGTTTGTGTTCCCCGAAGCCATGTATTTTACTATTGTTACGTCTTGGCCGAGGGGAAACCAGAGCGCAACATTTAAAGGAAAAATCACAGCTCCCAAAAACCACCAGCAAACTCACAGTAACTACACATTCAATGATTTATTCAAAATGCATCTTGCACACACACACACACACACACACACACACACACACACACACACACACACACACACACACACACACACACAAAACCTTTATCATCGAATCTACATGATTCACGTAGGTCACCTGTTGGGGCTTCAAAACTGTGAATTTCGCCAAAAGGTGAGCGATTTTCATGCCTGTCCATCACCTAAAAGTCCCGGTATTATCCTAACATTACTACCTGCTGACCTGATGTTCCTGTGCAACACTTCCCTGGTCACTCTGTCCCTCGGGTTTCCTCGGGTTCCCTCGGGTTCCCTGTCCACAGTCTCTAGCTGCTCCTCCCCCTGTCCACCTTCAGCCTGGGCTGCAGAGGACGTGGAGGCTCCAGCCCCTCCAGAGAATATGTCTGTTATTTTAGAACATTTTGCAGTGTCTATAGTGAGATTTTTTAATCTTTTAGCCGACAACTTCTCCGCACCCCCGCACCCCCCTTTCTGCCGCTTTCCACGCTCAACACTGAAACTGGCGGGCATCAGTGCAGAGAAAGGGGTGGGACCGCTCTCGTAAGCTTCTATATCCTGATTGGTTTAGTCCACTGTCTATATTGAAGATGGACCAATGAGCCGCCTCCTCTAAATTGTGGGCCGGTCTCTAAGTAAAAAAAACAACAGCATCGGCTCCTAGGAGTGTCGCCCCACCGGGAAAATGCCCGGTATGCCCGATTACCAGTCCAGGCCTGCAGTTCTTACACTTGTTCTGCTCAAGATCATTCTAAAGCTATTCTTGAAAGGCTCATTTCTGTCCTGTGAATGAGACTTTTTTTTAATATCGATACCTGCTCAAAGGATACTGGTTTTAATATCGCTTAGTATCTTATTTTTGAGACTTTTCACAACCATATAACATATCCGAGAAAAGTTACGCGGTGTACCTTAAAGAGCCCATATTACACTATTTTCTGATCTGTTATAATGTTGTTTCCTCGTCACAACAAACCTGGAGTTGTGTTTTGTTTTTTACATGTTTAACACACAAACCCTGCATATTTAGTTCTAATTTCAAACCGAAAACACTCCTTGTGATGTTATGTGGTAATAACTGCTCCACAGTTTTTAAACTCTACACACCTTCACTAAAATCATTTGGCCCTGGAGTTGCCAATCGCTATAATTTGAAAATGACCACTTCATGACATCACAAGGTCCAACAGAGCATTTTGAGCTTGAAGACAGACTAATATGTGACGCACCACGGACTTTGAGCCCTCATGTCTTGAGAAAATTTTATTTTATTTTTTTTTCATAATTTGTGATTTTTGTTTTTTTACAGAATGTGCTAGTTGAGATCATGAAGAAGCCTCTCCATGTTTCAGATAACAGCATTATTGACGTTAAAAACATACATTTTTAATTTCAAATGGGCTTGTTTTTGCGGAAAGAAATGGGGCCTGTATAAATCAACATAATTTTCCCACGCTCGTGCGCCAGCCAATCCCGTTACGAGGAGCGGGGATTCCCCTGTTCGCCGATCAGCTGTGAGGAGCTCCTGAATATGTAAGCGGCACTGCAGGACACTAAAGGACATGAAAATGGACTCTTAACTTCTACTTGGACACATGATACGTTCGGGAGACCTTTGGGACAGGTTCAGGACACGTCCATTTCTCCGGAGCTCATGTACAGAGTGCGATCTGGCTCCGAAACACACAATACGGGTTTACATGTGGAGATACGCCGAAAACACTGGGGTGAGTCATAATTATGATCATATTTCTGCATCAAATGGACTTTATAGACTTTAGGACATGTTTAAATACTAATTCAGCTTTCGTGTGGCGATCATCTGTGCTCTGTGTGGGACCGCGGCTGCATATTGTGGCTCTGCGGATCTCCATTCACAATGCGGCCAAGCTAATGCTAACGCTAGCATTGAAACAGGGCTCTCAAGTCTCACGCATTGAGAGTGTGACACACGCAATTCGACGTGTTCACACGCTCACACGCCACACATGGCATTTCTCACGCTGATTTCCACTCTATTTTTGTTTATATAAAAGCCGAACGTTTTGCCATAGGCCATAGCGGTACTTTAGTAACTTTTTTGACTGGGCGCTAATATAGCCATGAGGGTTTGAATGGAAGTTCGTATGACGCGTAGCATTTGAACCTTAAATGTTTTCTTTTTGTAACTTTTTTTGAATGAATTAAGCTGCAATGCCAATACTAACTGATTTATTTAATAGAACTTTGAAACTCCACTTTACTTTGTTTTTGGAATTAAAGCTAGCTTGCTGAAATTATTGAATTGTTATTTAAAGTCCATTTTGAGTGCTTTATAAATAAAGTTGGATTGGATTGGATTGATGTGAGCAAAAGTGTATTTATAGGTATACAGCTAAGATATATGGCATGTATTTATTTATTGTTATTTATTTATTTAAAGCATGGTATATTATACTGTGCTATATTATGTGCAATACGAAATTCATTCGAGCAATAATTGCAGGATAACACCAAAGTGTGAATGAAACAAAACACAAATAGGACATTTAAATATATTTTTTTAACTGCCCACTCATAGAATATCTAAATTTTTAACATGTTTCTAGATTGTGAAGACTGTTAGGCTTAAACTGGCCAAAGAAGCAAGTGCCCACATTCAGTTAAGGCATTTCCCCTCTAAACATGGGGTTGTGTTCACGCGGAAGTTTTGATAATGTGTCTAATGATCCATTGGATTTCACCGGCAATGGACAATTTCCCCATTTAATAAGTGGTTATCTTAAGCAGCACTCAGGCTAAGGGTTAACTGCCGTGCCCCAAACATGCTAGCTGCTCTTTTTGAACATATTAAAGATAAAATAAGATAAGATATGCCTTTATTAGTCCCACAGTGGGGAAATTCCAGTGTTGCAACACACAGATCAAGAACAGCAGGAAAATGTAGCATGCAATAAAACAAGAAAATAAATAATGGCTTAAAATAATTAAAAAATAGACTTAAAAATAGACTCTCGAGTATAGTTGAATATTGTAGTGTAGATAAAGTTGAATGACATGTTAACAGTGTTCGTTGTACAGTCTGACAGCAGCAAGAAGGAAAGACCTGCGAAACCTCTCCTTCACACAGCGAGGGTGAATCAGTCTGTCACTGAAGCTGCTCTCCAGAGCCGACAGAGCGTCCTGCAGGGGGTGAGACTCATGGTCCAGCATAGAGGTGACCTTAGCCAGGACCCTCCTGTCCCCCACCTCCTGCACTGAGTCCAGAGGACAGGTGCTGTACATGTTTTTTTTTTTTTTTTACTGTCTTTAAAACAAATTAGTCCTTAGACCTTATGCATTCAGAGCATGAATTTCTCCTGTGTGACATCAATAAAGTCTTATTTTATCCAAATTATTCACTATGATGACTGTATAAGCGCAACCTTTTCACTTGATAGTACAAGAAATACTTTGCTCTATTCCTTCCATCCATTTTCTTCTGCTTATCCGGGGCCGGGTCGCGGGGGCAACAGTCTAATCAGGGACTCCCAGACTTCCTTCACCCCGGACACTTCCTCCAGCTCCTCCGGGGAGACTCCCTCCAGCGTGTCCTGGGTCTTCCCTGGGGCTCTCCCAGATGCCTGAACCATCTCAGCTGCTCCCTTTGACGTAGAGGAACATCGGCTCCTCCCGTGTGACTGAGCTCCTCACCCTATCTCTAAGGGAGCGCCCAGCCACTCTGCGGAGGAAACTCATTTCGGCCGCTTGTATCTGGGAACTCGTCCTTTCGGTCATTACCCAAAGCTCATGACCATAGGTGAGGGGAGGAACGTAGATTGATGGTAAAACGAGAGCTTTGCCTTTCGGGTCAGCTCCCTCTTCACCACAACGGTCCGGTACAGTGACCGCATCACTGCCGACGCTGCGCCGATCTGCCTGTCAATATTTTGCTCTTATTGCAAATTTAAAAAATATATATATATACAGTGCCTTTAAAAAAACATCTGCCATACTCTATCATACATATACTGAGTGTGGAGTGAATGAATAATGCACTTTTAAGCATCTTTGAGTGTCTAAAAAGCACTATATAAATCCGATCCATTATTTTTCTCATACATGCGTATCACAGCGTATTAAATATAAAGAGCACGGCTTTGTTATATTGGCCTGGCTGAAAAAAAGCGGAGGATATTTCCAGACAGCAGACGGCAGTTAGCATAATTAAAGGCATTCTCCTCAGAGCGGTCGACTGCTTAATTTTTAATCTGCTGTGAAAATGGTGGGATTAGCCATAAAAACTTCCATCTCAAATATAAGAAGTTCTCACAAAGCTAATGCGAGTTAAGTGGTTACCCAGTCACACCCATTTGTAATATTAGTCATGGAAGTGACATGGCTCTACATCTTTCATTTAAGCATCATTTCTATTTTAAAGAGCCACTACACACTAAAACCACTTTTGTTTTACTGAATAATTGTGTAAATTGGTCTAAAATAGAAGTGTGTACCTATCCATGGCCTTATTTTGGCATTTTAAAGTTCAAAGTCCGCTTTATTGTCAAATACCACATGTACAGGTTGCACACACAGGATTTGAAATTGCAGCGTCCCCTAGGCCCACAGTGAACATAAATTGCAACATACATACATCCATTCATCTTCTTCTGCTTTTTCCATCTCTGGGTTGCGGGGGCAGCAGTCCAAGTAGATCTGCTGCCCAGAACACAATGCACCAGCCCCCATGAATCCTCCCGCGGGTGGTGGGAGGACGGCCCACGTCACAACAGATGCACTTCTGTCATGGGGGTTACCAGTGTCTTGCCCAAGGACACAACGGCTTGAATCAGTAGAGAAACGCTCTACCAACTGAGCTACTGCTGGAAGGAAGACAATAAACACCATGACTAAAACATCACATATACCTGTAGCAAAAGTACAGTAAACTTGTGTATAATACAAATAGATAAAAGACACAATGTGTAGGGTAATAAAGCTCAAATGGTGTCATTTAAGCAGCAGTGTCATTGGGGGAGGGAGGGCAGGGAGAGAGTTCAGCATCCTGACAGCTTGGTGGATGAAGCTGTCTTTCAGTCTGCTGGTCTTGGCCCTGAGGCTCCTCAATCTCCTTCCTGATGGCAGCAGACTGAAGAGGCTGAAGAGGATTTTAGTGCATATTTGTTAAAAATCTGACTTTTGGGTCAAACGCAGTATGTGCACCGGCCTATTTATAATCAGCTATGGCCACGACATTTGAATTTCCGGGTTGAATAAATGACTGCCAATGGGTCAGATGCAGGTTATTACGGCTCACGGTCTGTCGGCGGTACGTGAGGAGCTCCTCTTATCCCCGCCTGTACCTCGCTGCACTCCGTGGTGAAACTCTCGTCGCTGTCACTCTCCATTGGCAGTTTGCTCTTGCTCGCTCTCACTGACCGGCGCTGTCACCCGGCCGTCACTCATAGGTCAAGCCCCACCCCACACCATCACCCCACCCACGCTCCCCAACCCGCCGAGTACCGCCCACTGTGTTGATTTTAACTGTGGACAGAGTTAACTCTAGCACAGGCGTGTCTAAAATGTACTTTTTAGAGCTTTTAATCATGTTATAGTTCTTCTCCCTCATCACTTACCCTCCCAGTGTTGCATTTAGAGTGATGCATGTTTGAGTAACCTTTATTCACCAGTATTCAACACGTCATTGCTCCACCCCCGTTTTCACCGTCACCGGTACAGGCACACTGCTCAGTACTTACTTTGTTCTCCAATTTTATTTTCAGAAATAGATGTAGGATTCAGGATTCAGTCAGATGCCCTGCCTGTTTTTTTTTTGTTTTTTTTTATCTAAATCTACATATTTCTAATTTCTACCTCTTTTTTTACTTCAAGATAAAAAGTCCTTCCTTTTTAGGCTGAAAATGAAAATGAAAACAAGCTAACACGGTTGAATGCGTCATTCAGAACAGGTGGCGGAGCACTTGTCATAACTCGAGAGACGCAAGCTAGCTAAATTAACACGATACATGGCGCGAAATCACAATACAGGCTACGAAACCCTAGGGGCTAATGCATGCACCTCCAGCTCGCCTCAGTGCCACGTGTTCTGTGCTCCACCTGAACTTTATGAACGAGGAGTGTACTTCGCCACACTATTGCTTCCTTTTTATGGCTTTTCCTCTTTGTTCTTCGCAGCGGTGAGGCGTCCAAGGACGGTAGAAAAGCGAGTCATCTGCACTTCAGCTCAAATGGCCACTGAACCACCTGTGTCCGATGAGACTCTGCAGGGTAGTGTAGTGTCTGCGATTGAAGTTAGGGAAAAGGAGAATGAGAAGACGAGGAAAATGGTAAACTAGTACTGAGCGTGTAATATTGTGCGGCAAGACTTACAATATTACTACACTTTAATTAGGCTTGATAAAGCACGGAGAAAGACTTAACACCGCTGTACCTGATCTTCCCCATCATGGTAATGTTAACAACAACTAGCATGCTAATATACACTTCCTGACAATGAAATGCTTTATTTTTCCAAAAACAAAGGTATAGAACAAAACAAAATCTGTGGGTTTTTTCTCTTCTTCTTCTTATAGTCAATCCATTTGGACCATCTTTTCTCAAATTGACTTGCTTTCAACCTCAGATAGTGAGTAATTTTTTCCATCAGATAAATTTCCTCAATTATTTCCATCCACCGTTCCAGTTCCAATGAGCCACTTTTTAGCCAGTTCCTTGTTACAGCTTTCTTACTGGCCATCAGCGTGATTTTAAACAAATACTAAAAGTCTTCGGTTTGAATAGGTCCTTCTTGCGACAGTCCCAAATACATGACTCGTGGGTCATTAGGTATTTTATAGCCTAATATTTCTCCCATTACTGTTGCAATATTTTCCAAAAGAGATGTTTTTTTGTTTTTTTTTGTCTATGTCCAAAACACGTGAGAATAATTGGTATTCCACAGGTATTCAGACAGTCAGACAGTCTCCAGCACTGTTGGGGGGTTTTCATTTGTTTGCTTTTGATGCTTGGAGTAATAAAATACCTCACCATGTTTTTCCAGCCAAATTCTCTCCATTGCCTTGAGCTTGTTGAAGTTTCCTTCTATCTGCAGTTCTGTTTCCCATTTTGAAATGCTTTATATCAGGGGTGCTCAACCTTTTTTTAAACCAAGATCTACTTTTGAGGTTGGTGGTGTGTCGAGATCTACCAAGGGGGAGATCAGAAAAAATTGGATTTGGGTCACTTCAGGCTACAGTGTGAACGTTGCCCAAGATATGTGGTCCTAAAACTGATGCATATCCGATCTTTTGGCATGTGACTTCAGTCATTCATCCGACCTGGGCGTGTTTCCTCCAGCGAGAGTGGTACAAGTAGGCGGTCACAAATGTACACAAACGTTCTTCTCGTCATGCGAAAATAGTATATAAACTCCGTATCAGTGAAGCGGCGAAGCACGTAGCAATCCCACCACTCTTGGCTACGACTCCGCACCCACACGTTCATTTCTACGGACGTTGCTGCCCCACAAAACGCCGTGGCCAAAAACCTTGTCCTTCTCCATCTCCTCCTTAAAACAAATAAGCTGTACATGTTTTGGCTCCGGTACGACAGCAACTTTAGGCTACTTCCATAAACACTGAGCACGTTCGCTGCGCGTGACGTCGTGTCCTCCAAGGCGCATGCGGAACACTTTTGGGGCATTTAAAATTCACACTGGAGATCACATACAAGTCGCATTTAATTGGAAATGTGAACGACCTCGCAAAAAAATCGTATTTCACAAAAAAATCAGAATTGAGCATTAAGCCCTGCAGTCTGAACGTATCCATACGCGATCGACTGACACTCTGCCTGCGATCGACTGGTTGGGCACCTCTGCTTTATATTAAGTTGCAGACAGTACACAGCAGACTTTTTTCAGCCTCAGATCCAAATTCAAGGGTTTAGAGCATTTAAAGGTCCAGTATTATGTAAATTTGACTCCTGTGAGCTTTTAGTCGTGTTGGAAACATTACGCCTCATTAGTTTGTCTACATCTCCAAAGCTCAAAATGCTCTGTTCCAACTTTTGATGTCATGTAGTGGTAGTTTTCAAGTTAACAGCTACCTTTTTACCTTTAGTTCAGTAGAGATAGGTAATTCCAGAGCTGAAGAATATTCAAATGATTCTAATAAAGGCACGTGGAGATTAAAAACACAGTGGAGCACTTCCTGTATTAACACATGACATCACAAGGTGGAGCAGAGTGTTTTTAGTTTGAGACAAGAACACAACTAACAACTCCACATAACACTGATGAGAAAATAGTGTAATATGGGTCTTTTAATCGTTTAAGTGTAAAATCTCCCTTTGTTCATCTGCGACTTTCAATGTCAAACTATTCCAAAATTACCTCGACCAAATTGTAAATCCTTTAACTCTTTCTTTTTCTCTTTGGAAGTAACTCTGAGCTCTCTGCCAGCTGCGTTCTCCCACCTCTCGATCCCATCAGACTGAACTTCTATGGACACATTATTGAATCAGCCTTGAGTTAACGCCGCCAATAGACTCAAAAGAAGTGGCTTTTTTTCTGATGCAGAAACCTTAGCCTAATGCCTTTCCTCCACCTCATCCGTGATTGAATCTTTTTTCTTCCTGTGCGCTACATTTAGTCTTTTATTTGCTAACCTTTTATGCTATTAGCCTGACACCTTATAGCTTGACGTTTCACTCCATTTCAATTTGCACTTCTGCCGGTTTTCATGCTCGGTTGGCAGCAGGATTCTTGAAAACAATTCCAGCTAGCTCATGTTGGCTTACTGCTTTAAAGCCGTATAGACGACCTGATTTTTTCTGTTTTGAACAATATTTATTAGAGATCGACTGATATGTTTTTTTTCATGATACTGTTCGTTTAGAATCTGTGCTGGAATAACTCGATTTTGGTACTTAAAGGTGCACTGTGTAACTTTTTGGCTGGGGCCTATCTCATTACTCTGCCTGGAATGTTCCAAAGTATTGCATTAAACAGCTCTTCCATGTATTTATTAATTTACTAATGGTTTTATATGTCAAAAATGCCTAGAAAAACAAACATTCTGACTGTGAGCGGGGTCGTCTCTCCACAGATCTGACCTGTAAAGTGGTCTGGTTTGGTCCAGCGTGTATAAACTAGAATATCTTTAGAACGCTGCAAACTGGTGAAAATGAAGTAGTTTTTAAGACAATAAAGCAGATTTAAATGACAATTCTTACTGTTTATGACGAGCTCTGAAATATGCTAAATGTAGCTCAATTATTTTCACATCACATCAGATTGTTCACTTAAAGAGTAATTACTGTTGAAGGCGTTCATTAGAAATAAAATATGAAGTTCTAAGTTATATGTATGTAATTCTACAAATGAGTATACTGAGTTACTTAAATTAAATTGTACCTGATGGAATGGTATTTTAAAGCAGTTATTGTGTTTTTGTGTATGAAGATGCTAACTGTAGCGACTGAACAAACTCCAGTGTTAATTAAGGTTTGCAGATCTTGTTAAAGGCGTAAATGCCTCCGGTCAGGTCAGTAAATGTATTTACTGAACAATTTGAACGTGAATGCTGCGCGGTCAAATGTTAAGAGTCTGTGAGCACAATAATGTTGATTTCATTGACTTAAATGTCTGTTTTTACTCGCACTTATCATGAGTGAGTCCTGGCTATAGCATTGGCTTTTACTTCATTTTTATTTACTATATTTTAATGCATGCCCTTATTTCTATTTTATCATAGTATATATACAGCTCTGGAAAAAAATAAGAGACCGCTGCATTTTTTTCTGAAATCAGCATCTCTACATGTATTACAGCCATTCCATTCCAGCGTCTGTTGAATTCCAACACAAACACAAAGCTGAGCTACTTCAGTTCTTGCACCAGGAGTGGAATAAAATCACCCAAGAACAATGTGAAAGACTTGTGGAGAGCATGCCAAGATGCATGAAAGCTGTGATTAAAAATAAGGGTTATTGGACCAAATATTGGTTTCTGAACTCTTCTTAAGTGTAAACATTAGTATTATGTTGTTTTAAAATGAATTTGATCTTGTTTCTTTGCATTGTTTGAGGTCTGAAAACATGTGTCTTTTTTGTTATTTTGACCATTTTCTGCAAATAAATGCTCTAAACGATCATATTTTTATTTGAAATTTAGGGGAAATGTCAGTAGTTTATATACTCAAAAAAAAAGTTCCTTTTGCCCAAACACATACCTATAAGTAGTAAAATCAGAAAAACTGATAATTTTGCAGTGGTCTCTTATTTTCTTTCCAGAGCTGTATTTTCTTATCTGATAGAGGTAGTTAAAACTAACATTTAAAGACCAAATTGATGAACTTGGGAGCAGCAGTTACAAAAAGAGCGATGACCATTTTGGGGTGAACGTACTGGCTCGCAGGCTACCAATGTTTATTTATATCAAAGTTCAAAGTCAGCTTTATTGTCAAAAACCATATGTACAGGTTGCACACAGGATTTGAAATTGCAGTGCCCCCTAGGCCCACAGTGAACATGAAACATCTGATAAACAAGACAATAAACACATGAAAAGTTCATTTGCAAAAAGAGATGCCATTTAAAAGTCATCGGAGGCTTGTAGTTTACTCTTGGTATAGTAATATTTTCAAAACCAAATGCACTTTACTGCTATCAAAATATAAATCCATCCCTTCTTAGTAAAATCCACTATAGATTGTCATTGCTAATATCTCTAGAAGAAGAACAAAATGTTTCAATTTTTCAAAACGAGAGAAGGGAGATTTTTGTTTTCGCTAGTCTTCATATATAGGCTACATTCCAGAACCACATGTCTTTGCAAAGTGTTGTCAAAGCATGTGGATTGGGTTGGACCAGGCAAGTTTCAACCCCAACTTTTGTCCCCAGCCACACACTGACTCCTCCAACAGCTCTTATTTGTAACGAGACATGACTGAAAACCTCATTGGCTTTCCACATTTTTGGAATTTTGGACTAAGAGGAACAGATTGCCTTAAATTGAAAACGTAACATTGAAAATCACTGACATCCAAACTCCCCGAAGATGACATTGGTACACGGCTCCAGCTTCCACCCTCCTCGCGGCGCCCCCCACAGACCGCCGCACACAATCACGGGCCCCTAATCACCTGTCCCAGCCTTGCCAAACAATCACGCCGGTAATTGGCACTAACAGTTGAGGTATGGAGGGCACTCGGATCCAGATGGGGTAATTAACCAACACATTGAGTTTACGCAGTCATCCGTTTCTGTGCGTCTCTCGTCTGCCGGGCACCAGAGCGTCCGCCGATGGGGTAATGGATACAAAGTGCTCGCTGCGAAGAGACAAAGATAAGATAAGTTTTATGTAATGGTTAAATGGTTGGTAATTGGTGCGGCATTCTGTGTGTGGTTTCAAGGAAAAGATGGATAGAAAACAAAAGATTGAAGGCCCTGTATCTGATTTTTTTTTTTTTTTACATGTATTTGAGCAAAATGTGTCTAGCACCAAATGTTGTATAAGTAGCTCTTGAGGTCTGCACCTAATGATGTGTTTTGTCCAATAATCAGGAAGTGCACTGTTAGCATCTACACTGGAGGGGTAATGGCCTAACCGTGACTGCAGGATTATTTTACCACCTCAGTGTGAATGAAGAGTGAGAAATCCATGACATTTCGAAATGACTTTAAAAGTTACTGTTTATTAAGGATACGTTTATATAATGACGGTCTGAACAGAAGACGCAAAAGTGGCGTTGCATCTTCACTTTTTATTCCGCGTTTAGACGTGCGTTTTCGGGAGGAAATCTGCGTGCATACGGTGACGCAAAAGTGTGTGGAATTCGATTGGGTATGCATGCCAGGCGGCTAGGTGGTGCTATGATACATTATCACTATGTCCGCGCGCATGTGTAGAATCTAACTTCTTCTCATCTGCGCCACGAAAAGCAAAACAAAACATGGCTACGGTAGCAAAAAAAATTAGTATGGTCAGACGAAGAAGTTCAACTATTGCTTCAGACCACGTTAGACTACAAAACAACGAAGGCGCAACAAGATGTGGACTGGGAGTAGGGATGGGGCTGATCCGATCCAGTATCGGTATCGGGTTCCGATATTAACGTAATTCACGGATCGGAAATTCCGATCCAACCTGCGAAAATTTCCGATCCATGTGCCCCCCCCCCACGACCGGTACCTCTCTCCCTCTCGTGCAGAGCGCGCGCGGAGCCATGCTCCGGTGCAAACTGTTCCCGGCTACTGCAGCACTGCATACAAACCGCTATCCCCGCTATCTGGACTCTGTTCTCCTCCCTACTGTGCGCGAGGGTCCGCGGATCCACATGCTCTCCCGACCTTCCTCTGTCTCCGCGCTGCTCTCTGGTTTAGGGGCCAAACTGGGGAACTGCGATAAATAGCGCACAGTGTTGCGCTAAAGGAGGCCACATTAAAGGGGGAACCATTAATGTTAATTTGTGGGTTTAGTTTGTTTTCTTAAGTCTCTAAGTTAATTAAGTCATACCATATGGGGGGCTATTTAAGTATTTTGTTTATTATGTTGAATTGCAGGTGTTTTATCATTATGGGGACCGTTATTTGCAGTTAAACAATAATGATTATAATATGGAAAACAAACAGTTTTGGTATCGGAATAGTATCGGTATCGGCTGATATCCAAATTCAGGTATCGGGATCGGATCGGAAGTGAAAAAATGTGGATCAGTGCATCCCTAACTGGGAGTCCTGCCAAACAAAGTACACTGATATATGGACCGATGTGACGTAAATGCGTTTGTGACTTCAGCAGATTTGACCAGAGTTTTGCATCTTCTTGGGCAGTGTAGATGAAAACGTTACGGCTTATTTAAGTTTTCCACTTTGGAGGGCGGTTTGAGTTTTTTGTGTTTTTAAGCCCCCAAAACGCCATCACCGTCTTAACAAAAGGCACTTCCGATAAAATATTTGGTCATTTTTACCCATAAGTGTAAACAGGTGTAAACAGGCCCTAAAGGTGCTTTTCTGGCCTGCCAGTTGCTTGTTTCCTTGGAGACGATATTGCTTTGCTTGTAATGTTCCAAAGTATGGCATTAAATTTAGCAATTTCCATAGAGACAAAGAGGAGACGCCAACAGGCCAATTTACAGATGAGATCTGTAGAGACGACCTCACTCAGTCAGAATGCATGAATTTAAAGACATTTTTGAGCAATAAAAACACCCATAATTGAATAAATGCATCTTGTATTAGTTTATTATGATATTGTGGAACATTACAGGCAAAGCAATAGCACAAATGCCATTTACTGAGAATAGTGAGTCACCAAAAATATTGTTTAAGAGCATGTATTACACTTATTGTTAACACATAACATTTTTAGATCACCATATTATCACAACACAATCACTGCACATCCCATCAGGTTTGTGACGTTATAGTGTATTGTTTTGTGTGTTTTTGTGTCTGAAAAATGGCTGTGTGACGTAGGCTTGTGTGTTGTGGGTTGAGGCAGGAGCATGCACATAAGAATAAGGGAGATGTCGCAGGATTACTCAAACGTGAAAAGATGACACATAAAACCTCCTCAGGCATGTGTTTGTTGAGGGAACAACGTTATGACATGGTCGAAAGCTCCAAAAAATATCATGTTTGCATCTTGTTTAATGTTGTTTTCTTCTGTATTTTAAACAATCAGCTGCATAACTGACCTTTTTTCTTTTTGTTTTTTCTTCCATGCTCCTGTCGGATGGCGTCTTTTCTTTAGGTGAGTACCTTTTTTTTTTTTTTCGCTGTTTGTTCTGTCACTCAAACGCAAATCCTGCTTGGATAACTTTCAATCTGCTGGAACCTAAACTGTTGTGTTCTGTGGTGATGGTGAGATAAACGTAAGATCTGGCGTAATCTGTTTTTTAAGAATGATAACGGTTGATTGACGTATGGTATGGTGAAGGAAGCAGCTGCATGAGTCTTGACCTGGTGATGGCGCTGTTTACCATTTGTATTTACAATGTGTGGTTAGATTTAACTTTTAAGTGGCTGCTTTACTGTTTTCTCCGACTCTCTTGGTCATCAAAATCTCACTATGTGAATAAGAAGTGAAGTAATGATCAAACAGTGCTTTTACTAACATTTAACATTTTCAGAAGTTCTTATACTAATGTGAGCTTTCAAAAAGGGATCGGAAAAGGGCACAGACTGTAGATTGAAGTTATCAGCATTTTAATGTTGACTTTAGGCAGAAATACAAAGACACCTGGTTACACATCTTGCTCATCGTGTCACCTCACACGACCGTGCCCCCTCGACTCACTCTAGCATGTCACACCGAACTGGCCACTGTGACTACCTATATACAGGATTGTGGAATGCTGGTATGTACCACATATAGTTCACTAGCCCTTAAAGTTAGCCAATAGCAGAAGAATAGCAGATGGATAGGAACAGGTGAATATCCCATTACACCCAACCGAAGCACAACTGCTGCATATTTACAGAGAACTGGTATGTGATGATGTACTTGTAAGGGGTCAAACTGTGTGGCACCCAAAAGTTAACCATTAGTTGAAGGATGGGAACAGGTGGAACAAACATAGCTACACTTAGTTGCTTAAAGGGATAGTGCGTTTTTTTTAAATGTTAATCTGTATGGGTTTCCTTCTAAAAGTTACATGTGTTAACACCGGATTACCTCTGACAATCTCAGCTGATCCCGGTTTGGCTTGCTTTCTGGAGCCCACGTAAGTAGGTCCGGTAACTTCCCTGGAACATGAAATAAAGCTTGTTTTTCTTTTCAAAACAAAACATTTGTTAGAAAGGTGATATGTTTGCGTCCGAAACAGTTGTCCACAAAACATCCAGCAGCGTATTTCTCATTTGCGTATTGTCTCTCTCCACTCGTATCACTACGCCCATGTTAACTCTATTAGCCTGTTCACTTTTAAACTTCGGCGTAGACATCCGCTGAAGGAAACCCATACAGATTAACATAAGAAAAAAACCCCCGCACTATCCCTTTAAAGTTAGCCAATAGCAGAAGAATAGCAGACGGATAGGAACAGGTGGATATCCCATTACACCCAACCGAAGCACAACTGCTGCATATTTACAAAGAATTGGTATGTGTTGACATACTTGTAAGGTGTCAAATTGTGTAGCACCCAAAAGTTAACCATTAGTTGAAGGATGGGAACAGGTGGAACAAACATAGCTACACTTAGTTGCTTCAACCCCATAAAACTAAGGTCACACAAATTCCTCAGTATACTTACATACAGGAATACACAATATACAGAGTACAGTGAACCCTCGTTTATCGCGGGGGTTAGGTTCCAGAAATAGCCCGCAATAAGTGAAATCCGCGAAGTAGGACAATTTTATATTTTACAATTATTCTACATGTTTTAAGGCTGAAAACGCTTCACCAGACACATTATACACCTTTCTGAGACTGGTATTAACATTTTTCTCTTGTTTAAACACTCAAACTTTTGTAGATTTTCATTAAAATATATTAATAGTGGGGGGGGGGGCACGTGACACGCGGACACGTGCGCGCGGACACGCGGACACGTGCGCGCGGACACGTGTGTTTGTTTTGGTACCACATATCCATGCCATGTGCGAAAGTCGAGTGGAAAGCGACCTGGATATCATTTTGGGCAAGACTCAAGCCAATGCTAACAGTGCCAAACCGCTAACAGACGCCTCTGAGCACCAGTCCTCACCACAACACCAGGTAAGACCAACCTGCGCTCACAAGAGTTGGTTGCATTTCACCCCGGCTCCAAAATCAGACCGCTATCAATGCGTCGCCAATACTCCACAGCTCTCTAGGACGGGGTCGGGTTCGTGAGGGGAAAAGACCCACTGTCTCCTCTCTGCGCGCGAGTGTCCTCCCCCCGCTGCGGCTCCCTCGAATTGATTCTTGGCTCTTCCATGGTCCGGCTCGCACTCTCTTCCATGGCTCGTGCAAGTAAACAAAGGCCACACCTCCTGTCACCCAGGCGCTCTCGTGAAGGAAATCTGAGACTCTGTCCCTACCATCCCTGGTCTAGACCTGGTTTAGTCCTGGTTTAGACCTGGTTTAGTCCTGGTTTAGACCTGCTTTAGACCTGGTTTAGTCCTGGTCTAGTCTCTTAGCTAATCAGGGCGCAGGACAGAATGTTACACTGTAAAAAAAAGTTACACTATAAAAAAAAATTGAAAAAAAAAAAAAAAAAAATTGGAAAAAAAAATCCGCGAAACAGCGAGGCCGCGAAGAGTGAACCGCGATACAGCGAGGGTTCACTGTATACACTTGTATATCAAAGATGAAATCCCACGCTAACAATTAAAGTTTTGCAATATTTCATTTTTTTCAGTTAAAGCTAAAACAGGCTAGAAATCATATTTTTAAAAAGCAGATTGGACAATTTCTTTCGTTCCAAGTGACTGAAAGCATAAGAGTGAACTGACTCAAAAGCTGAAAAAATTGTAATTAAATTTGTTAATTTCGTTTTGCCTGTAGTCTCTCATTTTAAGTTTCTCAAAGCTGCAGATAGCCTTCAAATAAAACTACATAACATAATATAACTTGTTTTTTTTTGGTCAGGATATAAAAAAAATGAATAAACAGACCTTCACGATTACTGACTTCTTTTCTAAGCTTTTCCTTTCAAATTTCCATTTCAGAATCTTCAATGTAACTGTTGAAAAATGCATTCCATATCTTGTGTCTGACATTACCATATTCACACAAGAGACTTCCCAACCGATAAAGCCCTCCTGCTCCCTATTACTAATCCATGCACTTACATATGCTGTGGATTTGACTGACGCGCACTTTCATGCTCCTATTATCACGAACCATGTCACTCTGGCTTCTACAAATAAGCAGTGCCACAGATTATAGTCGAGCGATAAAGACTTCTGAGTGCTAATCCCGCGTCAGAGAGCGCCCACATCATTGCTATGGTTAAATCTTAGCAATGGCTTTTTTTTTTTTTTCTCCCGTTGATAATACCCTCCACCTCAGCACAAAAGGAAGACGTGATAAGATTTAGCGCGCAACAGCTGTCTCCGTGCATCTGTCGGAGGTATGGCCACACATAAAGGGAACATTGATGCGGAGTTGGAAGGATCATAAGGCTCCGATGGCGAGGTGAAAGGAATCCTGTTTGAATATGTACAAAGTACGCGTGTGGGAAGAAGATGGTTTTATGCTGCGGTGTATTCAGAACACTCTATAATCGTATAAACTGAAAAATAATCATAGTTTGTATTTATGAAGCAAAAAATAAGTCATTTATATTAAAGGAGTTGTATAAATGTGCTACAATCACAAATTAATCTAGGTTGCCAGAGTTTCTCTATCTTACCCCTACCCCTTGGTTTTGCACGTTCATGTGAGGGCAAGGGGTGTCCTGATTCTAATTTTGATCAAGGGCTAGGGCCACAACCTCGAGCTACATACCCCTCGAAACGAAGTAAGCTCTCGACCAGACTTGAAACGAAGGGGTACGCCTACAAGCTCAGGCAGGTTTTGGGATCAGGATGGCAGCGTCACATCGACCAGCCAAGAAGTCTCATAAATGTATTTTCAGCAGTTGTAATTATCGATTAACGGTTTAGGAGGTTTACAATTATGACGCTTATGTTCGATGTTACTTTTATCGAACTGTTGTTGTGGTTTTAATTGTAGTGATGTCTGTTTAGCCGACATTATCGTTTTCATTGAACTTTCAAGTATAAACAAGCTAGTTTTTTTTTGTCGAGCTGAGGTACCCGATAATCCTTGACACTTGTTTACGTTTGTTTGCGTCAATTGTTGTCGTCTCTCTAGATGTAGCAGCCAAGGGATGATGACGCAAACGGTAATCGAGTGGTGTCCCATTTTTTAGGGGAACATTCGTACCCCGAGCCCTCTCAAAACAAAAACGTAGATAAAGGGTAGGGGAAGGGGTAAGACAGAGTAATGGGACGCAGCTTAAACCTGCAGATGGAGGACACACACACGTTTTTCTCCATCCATCCATATTCTTCCTCTTTCTCGCGAGGGTCGCGGGGGCAACGGCCCAGACAGATCCGCTGCCCAGGTCACAGCGCACCGGCCCCCATGGATCCCCCCGCGGGTGGTGGGTCCACAGGAGGATGTTTTTCTCATTCTCAGTATATGGACAGACCAGGCCTTATGTGAAAGCTCAGAACCTCCTGAATTCCCTCACTGAGCTGCAGAGGCTGCACTAGCGCTGATTCATGACTGGCTGCAAGTGATGGGGCTTAGGTAGTAGAGACAGGCATTTTAGGTTTAAATCAGGGGTGTCCAAATTATGGCCCAGGGGTCAAATCTGGCCCTCTGACCCATTTTTGTTGGCCCCCAGGGATCCTGTTGAATTGGCCCAAGTGATCATAGAGCCAGTGAGCAGTACTTTTTACTTCAAATTCCGGTATCTCGATCACTGCAACCTCAATAACAACTCACTGCATTATGATACAGACCTAAAATATGCGTTCTAGGACTTTTAAAGGTGTTGTGGCTCCGTCAGACTCATATAAAATGCATCTATCTGAAAGTCTCACCTGACTCACCAGCTCTATGGCCTCCACTCTGAATATGTTTGTATATGCGGCCCTGGGTGGAAAAAGTTTGGACACTCCTGATTTAAACCAACTGGATTTCAACATTGAAACTGGCAACCCAAATGAGAGACTGTGAGGCTCATTCTGCTTTGATCATTATCTTCAGAACCAACCAAAACACATAAATATGTAGGAAATCATGTTGTATGTATTTGTAATTAAGACGCTCAAACAGTGAGAGATAGAGGGCTACATTCATACTATAATACTCCCTACAACTGTACAACTCAATCTTAAGTAATGGATAACCTCATGCTCTGTCAATCAGTACATTATTGCACTGCTCTTCTTGTCTCCTGTATATAGCTGTGATTTGATATTTTATTTTATATTACTTATTTTTCTATTTTATTTTAACTATTTTTTACATAGTCATTTATTTTTATAATTATGTCTCATTTGACACCTGTCTCGTGCTGTCTTTTTTGCTATACCATCTATTTTTCTTACTCTCTGTTATTATATTGTGATGAGTGAGCTGCTGTATCCAACTTCCCTTGTGGATCAATAAAAGTTTGTCTAATTGTTTTTAAAAAAGGCTATATTTGACACTCTGTTCCACCTTGTGATGTAATGTGGTAATACAGGAAGTTCTCTACTGTGTTACCTAGACGTGTTGTTCAGTGAATTACATATTTTTATGCCCAAATGAAAAAAGTAAAAGAAAAAAAAAAATGCACATCCTGTTATCAAGGATGTTCATTGCTGTACGACATCAACTCCAATCTTATAACATTTTACTGTATCTTACATTTGCCTGATTTATACAGTGAAAATCCCATCTGTGCTACTTTTGGACACGGAATCCCTTCCTCTTTCATTAAGCAACACGAGTCCAGCGCTTTTCTGTCATCACACTCTTCAAAGTCTGGAATAAAAATGAGCCATAGATCTGGGACACAACTGGTGTAGAGGACTTAATCTGCACATGCAAATCCGCCCGGTAAGACAATCAAAAGACGTATTGGCGGGAGGAATGCGTGGCGTGCTGTGTGCATGCGCCGGGCCGGGCATGAAAGCGTGTTGGTAAGAAGTAGGGCTCTCTGGGGAAGCCGCGGGGATTGGTTCAGTCCCAGGAGGAGGGGGATTGGAAGCTGATGATCGAAGGTAATGAGGTTAGCAGGAATTTTCAAAGCCATTTAGTTGGAATTATGACAAAAACATTTGCCCCCAAATGTTTTTTGTTTTTGTTTTTTTTCCGGAATCAAAAAATAGACCAAATTCAGGATGTGTGCCCTGTTTTTTGTAGAATTTATTGGTGTAATTTACTTCTGATATTTGTAGTTTGATTTGGGTAGATGTTAAAAGTAGTTCTGTCAGCCGATTTAAAAAAAATAATCTGGATTTGTAATTAATTAATCTAATTAATCACATTTTAATCTCGAGAGAGAGAGACAACCCACTTTGCGATTGAGTTTCAGTTTTCTTGTGGTCACTTTGCTCATTTGTTTCCCAAATTGGGAAGTGTGATTTGGCAAAGTGCGCTCATGCTCGCTCTATCACCGGTAACAACGGAACTTGTCTGGACGTGTTTATTGTTCATATGATCCATCAGACTGGAGCAGCTTCGGTGATCAGAAAATTATTTTTTACAAAAGCTACAAATCACCGCATTCTTTTTAATCCCTTTCCGTCTCCGTTCTTTTTGTAAATAAACTTGCCATTCAAAGGCCTTGGCAGCAATTTGCTCGCTGCACGCCAAATTAAAAAATGTGCGTGCATTGAATTGCCACTCATAATTAATTGCGTTATTTTTATAACGCGTTAATTTTCAGTGTAATTAAGTAATTTAATTAATGCGTTAAACTGACAGCCCGAGTTAAAAGTACTGTACCTGATTTCCATCTATTTCAGCCATAAACCGGATAAAGAAGTGGACTAAGGGAGTGTGACGTCGCCCATAGTCAGTGACTCCAGTCAAATGAAGCTCATCGAGGCTGGCCGTTGTAGGGGCGAATTTGGAGCAGAGTTCCATATTGAGAATAGGAATTGATTTACAGACAAAATGGAGAAATAAGCACACCAGGATCATGTAGAGCGGTTTAAGACGAGCATTTTAAGAGCTGTAAAGTGGAGCCTGACAGCAACAGTTTTTTCAATACAAAGTGAATTGGAGCCGGTGTCAATGGAGCCGGAAGTGCGCCCATGCTCACTTCCTTTTTGTAACGCGGCAGCTAGCGGGTTAGCTATTTACATTCAGGTGTTGATACAGAAAGTAAACTCCACACACCTTCACTTGAATCATTTGGATGATTTCAGCATTGGAATTGCCAATCAATACCAAACAAAAGGTAAAAGGTAACTGTTGAAAACTACCACTGCATGACAACATAAGGTGGAACAGAAGGTTTTGAGCTTTAAAAATGTAGACAGGCTAATAAAGGGTTACTCAAACATGCGTGAATGAAAGAAAACACAACTCCAGGTATGTTTTTGATAGGTAACAAGAGTCTAATATGTCTTAAAACCCAAGTAAATTTTGCATAATATTGAGCCTTTAAACTACAGGTTCGCAGGTTTTACACACATAAAACAGAACAGCAACAGAATATTTTGTTCTCTATCACGTTAACCAAAGAACTGCAGTCTTTTGCTAAATGCGACCATTCAGATTACAATCCCACTTTGATTTCCATTTATCATTCAGCCCTAGTTAAAAGTACACACATCTTTGCGGTCCCGAATCCCACCGGGGGTCTCTGGAGCGTTCTTTTCCTCGGGCTTTGTCCTATATTTCCTCCTCTGAATTTGGTGCAGCCTGATCATTAGTTTGACAGTTTTTTTGGTCAGAGTAGAAGCACAATTTTCTTTATTTTCAAGTCTATTTTTCAGCTTTACAGCCAACAAAAAATGGGAGTAGCTCTGAAAAACGTAAAGTCAAAGGTAAGGGATGGACTAGTGTGGGTGATATTTTGGATTTTTTCTAATAGTAAAAAGTAAGCAAAACTTTGAAGACTTTGTGGCACAGGAAAAAGTTGATGAGATTTATGTGTCCCCATGATTTAAAGGGCCCATATTATGATCTGTTGTTTCATCACAGACATGCCCAAAGTTGTGTTTTGTGCATGTTTAACACACACATCCTGCATATTTAGGCTTTAGAGTTCTTCTCTCAAACAGCAAAAACTCTATTCCACCTTGTGATGTCATGTGGTAATACAGAAAGCGCTCCACTGTGTTTTTAAACTCCATACACATTCACTGGAAACATTGGGATAATTTCAGCCCAGGACTTGCCTACTCTACTCAAACACGTGTGAATGAAACAAACAAACCACAACTCCAGGCATGTTTTCTAGAGTTTTATTCAGGAATCAGGAAGTGTGTGCTTGGCATGCTAGTTGTAGCGATACGTGACTGCAGATCTCTGCTGAAAGTTGTGAAAAGCGCTTACACCCTCATCGTGGTGAATAATTAGGATGCTCAGAATTCATAAGGTAAATAAGGGACCGCTTTGGACCACTGCAGATTGTTTAAGATGAACTACTTCAGTATCTACAGCTCTGGGAAGAAAAAAAAAATAAAATAAAAGAGACCACTGCATTTTTTTCTGAAATCAGCATCTCTACATATAGTATTACAGCCATTCCATTCCAGCGTCTGTTGAATTCCAACACAAACACAAAGCTGAGCTACTTCAGTTCTTGCACCAGGAGTGGAATAAAGTCACCCAAGAACAATGTGGAAGACTTGTGGAGAGCATGCCAAGACACATGAAAGCTGTGATTAAAAATAAGGGTTATTGCACCAAATATTGATTTCTGAACTCTTCTTAAGTGTAAACATTAGTAATATGTTGTTTTAAAATGAAGGTCTAAAAACATGTATCTTTTTTGTTATTTTGACCATTTTCTTCCATTTTTATTTGGAATTTGGGAGAAACATTGTCAGTAGTTTATAGATTCAAATAAAAATGTTCCTTTTGCCCAAACGCATACTTATTGTTTGAGCTCTGAAAACATGTATCTTTTTTGTTATTTTCATCATTTGTCATTGTCAGGGATTTTTCCTAATAAAAATCAACAAAGGGAACAAATGAGAAAAGAGACACAGAAGTAACATACTCGTAACGAGGGAGAATGAGGTGTAGCATGTGTTAAGTAGAGCTTCCGTCCCAGGCTACACTCAATTCTCAAAGAACAATTCCTCGTTCCTTCCTTTTTAGAATCACATAGGCACGGAAAATTCCCAGTTCAAGCACTAAGCTTTCAACTAGGGATGCAAATTATCGATTAATTCATTAATTGTTAGTTGATCTGTCATCTGTATATAGTATAGTTTATTTATTATGTTGCACTGTTTTAAGATTTTAGACCGTAGACTTTAGTTTTAACTTTAGATCTCTGTCTTAGATAGTTTTTGTTGTGTTTTGTCTTCATATTGTATTTTGTACAGTCTTTTTGCACTACCTGGCCAGAGAGAAACAAAATTTCGATTCACTGTATGTTGAACACATATGGCAGAATTGACAATAAAGCTGACTTTGATCTTTGATCTTTGATTGACCTTATCGATCGATTAACGATTAACTGATAAGCTGCGTTTTTCACCTGAATTTTAGTGTTTCAGTAGGGTCCTTAAGAATATAAGCTATAGTATACATAACACTGAGTCAAAAATGTATCATAGTATTATTATATTGTATATTCATCAATTAATTATTCCTTAGTAAAAAGCACGCAAATGTATTGATGCTGAATAACAAAATACATGTTCACGCAGACAGCGGGACGCGGAGCGAACACAGCCGCAAAAATTGGGTTCGCAGGAGAACATTTTGCACTGCTTCTAGTTTCGGCCGCGGATGTAACGCTATGGTCCTCCTCGCGAGTGGGTTTGCATCTTGTGTTCACATTCCAGAGTAGCGCCCTCTCCTCTAGCGATTAGTTGCAATTAATGCATTTTAATCGACCAATGTCTTGATCGACAATTAATCGTTAGTCGATTAATTGTTGACATCCCTACTTTCAACAAAGTTAATCTTTACCATACATACATACATCACTAATCAGTAGTTACAGGGCTCTCAAGTTTTGAGCGGGGTCGTGCGTGAGACTGCGTAATTTCCGAGGGGGGGGGTGCGAGTGAACTATTTTTCCCGAGGAGCAAACTTAAACTACAAAGCAACTAGTGACAGTTATATAAATGAAGTTATTACCTGATGGTTCTCAGTTTGTTTTATCATCACCGCAGTGTGCGCTTAGCAGCTGAAACTACACTCTACAGTCTGCCCAACAACAGAACAATCTATGATTTTTTTCCGGGGAGCGGGACGGGGAGGAGGGAGAGAGTTTTTTTTTCGCTGAAAACGCGCGATGCCTGCATAAACTGAGCCACAGACCGATTTTCTGGGCACAAAAAAAAAAAAAAAAAAATCAGCATGAGAAATGCCATGTGTGAGCGTGTGAACACGTCGAATTGCGTGTGTCACACTCTCAATGCGTGAGACTTGAGAGCCCTGAGCAGTTGCTTTGATTGTTTGTCTAAGCAGTTAATCAGTCTTTGTCCATGTCCCATCCTATGGTTTCTCAATAGGAGATGAACCAACACTAGGAAAAGATTTTGATAATTCGTTAAAGGCACCATATACAATTTTCTTTAACATTTTCATTTTCTGCAAATAAATGCTCTAAACGAAAATACTTTTATTTGGAATTTGGGGGAAATGTTGTAGACAGTTTGTTCCTTTCCATTTGCCCAACACATACCTATAAGTAGTAAAATCAGAAAAACGGATAAGTGGTCTCTTATTTTTTTCCAGAGCTGTATGTGTTTATTCTGTTTTATCCCGTCTCCCATCGCAACTACAACTACAGCACAGCACTAGAGCACGGCAAAATCACCTGAAACAATCCATTATCGGCTCATATCTGTCCAGTTTTTCTCCATCCTGCCTCTTGCCAATTTGCTTCACTTCCCTTCGCCTCCCCTCCCATGCCTTCCTTTCTACGACCAGGGTTCGCCATGGCAAACCCCCATCTGTATTCATTTGCGGTGCCTCTGAGGACACAACAGGCAGGGCCCATTTGAGGAGGCAGAAGTGAGCTACACCGTCTGGTCTGTGTACGACGCTTCACTTTGCTTCCGACTGTCTTCCGTGAGTTAATGCCGTTGGGAGGGTTGAGATGGTCTTGTTGAAAGCACAAGGTAGAGTGTTTGCACAAGCTCCAGTGTGCCAGACGAAAAGACGGCAACAAGAAGTCTTCGATCTAATTATGGGATGCTCTCAGAAGTGTGAAAATGTCATCTAATTAAAGGAAGTACATTGATACAGATGTATTGTGTAAGCAGCTGGTAGCATGCTAACTGTAGTCAAGACCACTGCAAACCATTTAAAATGAACTATTTCTATTTTTCATGTTTTTACAGACAGAAAAAGTCAGGTGTCGTTCCTCCAAGGTTCCTTATAAAAAGAGCATAAAGAGTTTAAATGTAGTTAAAGCTCATATGGCAAGATCTGAACCTGTGACCATCCAGTTTGTGGGCATATGATCAACTAACTGTGACACTCCTAGTGTAAGGGCAATGCAAGTGAAAGGTTTACACCAAAGACTTGAACCGGCAATGTCTGGTTAAAGGACAAATGCTCAACTGCTACTACTGTTATTATATCTACTACTACTACTACTACTACTACTGCTGCTACAACTGCTACTGCTACTACTACTACTACAACTGCTGCTACTGCTACTACTACTACAACTACTGCTGCTACTACTACTACTACTTCTGCTACTACTGCAACTACTACTACTACTACAACTGCTGCTGCTACTACTGCTACAACTGCTACTGCTGCTACTACTACTACTGCTACTGCTACTACTATTACTACTACTACTACTACTACTACTGCTACTACTACTGCTACTACTGCAACTACTACTACTATTACTACTACTACTACTGCTCCTGCTACTACTACTGCAACTGCTACTACTATTACTACTACTACTACTGCTACTGCTACTACTATTACTACTACTACTACTGCAACTGCTACTACTGCAACTACTACTATTACTACTACTACTACTGCTACTGCTACTACTGCTACAACTGCAACTGCTACGACTATTACTACTACTACTACTGCTACTACTACTACTGCTCCTGCTACTACTGCAACTGCTACTACTATTACTACTACTGCTACTGCAACTACTATTACTACTGCTACTACTACTACAACTGCTGCTGCTACTGCTACTACTATTACTGCAACTACTACTGCAACTGCAACTGCTACGACTGCAACTACTACTACTATTACTACTACTAATACTGCTACTGCTGCTACTACTGCTACTACTATTATTACTACTACTACTGCAACTTCTACTACTACTTCAACTACTACTGCAAGTACTACTACTGCAACTACTACTATTACTGCAACTACTACTACTACTACTACTACCACTGCAACTACTTCGCCAACTACTGCTATTACTGCAACCACTGCTCTAACTACTGTTGCTACCAATACTACTACTACTGCTACTGCTAGTGCAACTGCAACTACTACTGTAACTACTACTACACCACATTGCTATACACACCCTTATATTTTTTTATCTATTCCTGACATGTTCCTGATTAGTTGAGGTAAAAAAAAATATCTCCAATAAAAAAGCTCCAATAAATGGAACACTGAACTGGCAACCATCTTGTTAATGGGCAGATGCTTGTAACATTCCAACATATTATGCAATAACATTACAAATGACTTCATGTCTAGTCAAATCTGGTTTAGTGGTTTTGAAGCTGCATCTAAACACACGCTCTGCATTTTAATACCCGACCCGTAACGCATCCTTCGTAAACAGTCTAATGTATGCCGCTGTATCTGTTCTGAAATCACAAAATGTATTCTTTTCACTCTCCTTAAGTCTGAGAGCAAACTTAAGCATCACGTGGAGTTTTGAAGAGCCGCAGTAGTGGCTCTGGGACTGAGGAGAGAACAATGGGAGCGCGCGGAGAATGTATAACAAAGAGGGATGAGACTCCTCCGGTAGACGCGGGATGCAGCCGAACACCGCGGAATTTGTGGAGAAGTCCCGTTCTTGCTGAAAGCACAGATCCGTGGGATGGGTTTGGCAGCACAACGCGCACAGCTTGCTAGACACAGGTGAGAGGCTTAAGGGCTAACGCTAGCATGCAGGGAGAAAAGTACCACAGCAACAAAGCAAAAAAAGTAAAAAATGAGAAAGAAAATGTCTAGTGAGGAGACAAAGTTAAGTTTTTTGAAAGGGCTCGTTTTGGATGCGCAGATTTAGGTGATGTAGTGAATGTGTTTGGCAGGTCGTAGTGTTGTCAGAACTTGATTTCGAAAATAGACGTGATACTCAAGACAGATTCCAACACCACTGTGATAATTAAAAACACTTTCTTTAGACAGAATGTGTTACTACTACTGCTACTACTACTACTCCTGCTTCTACTACTACTGCTGCTGCTACTACAACTACTACTGCTACTACTACTACTGCAGCTACTACAACTACTACTGCAACTACTACTGCTAGTGCTACTACTACTACTACTACTACTGCAGCTACTGCAACTACTACTACTGCTATAACTACTACTGCAACTACTACTGCTACTGCTAGTGCTACTATTACTGCTACTACTACTACTACAACTACTACTGCAACTACTACAACTACTACTACTGCAACTGCTGCTCCAACTACTATTACTACTGCTACTGCAACTACTACTGCTACTACTACTACTGCAACTACTACTGTTACTGCAATTACTGCTGCTACTACGACTACTACTACTACTACTACTACTACTACTGCAGCTACTGCAACTACTACTACTACAACTAATACTGCAACTACTACAACTACTGCAACTGCTGCTCCAACTACTATTACTACTGCTACTGCAACTACTACTGCTACTACTACTACTGCTACTACTACTCTCTTCCTATTTTCAAATCCAGACTCAAAACACACCTGTTCAGACAATCCTACACCACATAACAGTCACTTTCACCATCTTCCAGTTTTTGTATCTCTGTTTTTATCTTTGTATTTTAAGTATTTTTATGTTTTAACTTTGCTTTGTACAGTGTCCTTGGGTGTCTTGAAAGGCGCTTTTAAATAAAATGTATTATCATTATTATTATTATTACTGCAACTACTACTACTACAACTACTGCTCCAACTACTACTACTACTACTACTACTACAAATACTACTACTGCAATTACTGCTCCAACTACTACTACTACTACAACTACTACTACTGCAATTACTGCTACTACTACTACTACAACTACTACTGCAACTACTACTACTACTACTGCAATTACTGCTGCTACTACTACTATTACTGCTTGCAGATTCCAACACCACTGTGATCATTAAAAACACTCTTTCTTTAGACAGAATGTGATTTTCAGCATTAAATAATAGGACTTTCTTTGATTTTTACAACGTGGCCTTATATCTGTGTAATCCCTCGGTGGTCCAGATAGGTCCCATAGTGGTCCATGGGCGTATACTAGACTGTCACTCTTCGGCTATGTTCAGACTGCAGCCTGAAGTGACCCAAATCTGATTTTTTTTGCCTCTATGCGACCCAGATCAGATTTTTTCAATTGCGACCCAGGCCACTTAGATATGTGGTCCTAAAACCGATACATATCCGATCTTTTGACATGCGACTTCAGTCTGAACGGCCAGGTGCCTTTATGACAGAAAGAGCATCTTGGATCAATTCAAATTAGGTACAGGCCCTTTAAACGCTAACAAAACTGCATACAAAAAAAAGCTGGTACAGCACATTTAATACAAAAATGGCGACCAAATTTTGATGCTGAAAAGTGAACAAAATTACTTAATTAATTTTTGATAATTGTGATGTACATACAGTTATTCATCATAACTGAACCAAACCACCCATTATTTTAATTTTGTCGAGAACACAGTAGCTTAATTTGGGTTTCTTTGGCACTACGATGGGCACAGCTTGCTTGACACAGGTGAGAAGCTTAACAGCTAACAATTGGAGGCAAAAAGTTCCAGCACACAAGAGCAGAAAATCACACAAATTATTCTTCAACTTCTGCAGAAAAAAAGAAAAAAAAAGTTAAAGGCCTGGTATATGATTTTTCCCATGTATTTGAGCAAAGTTCGCTTTACTGTGATGGGAAAATTCCGCTCTGGTTTCTGAAAGTTATGAAAAATGTTGATAGATGGTGTTGTATTACAGGTGTACTGTGTAACTTTTTGGTTGGGGGTCAGTCTGTCCTGCTTGTTTCTATGGATATGTCATCGCTCTGCTAGGAATGTCCCACAGTATGACTTTAAACAGCTCTACTTTACATTTATTTTGTTATAGATGGGGTTTTTTTTTAGCTCAAAAATGCATGAAAAACAGGGATTCTGACTGTGAGCGGGGTCCCCTCTCTCCAGATCTGACCTGTAACTTGGTCTGGTTTGGTCTCCATGAAGATACAAAGGTTTAATGCCATACTGTGAAACATTCCAGACAAAGATGTTAGGTGCAGATGTGATTAGCTGGGTCAGGAGTACCTAGTCTGGAGTATTACCATCTTCTAGTAGAGCAAATCTGGCATTTTCGTTTTGTAAAGGAAGTGGAAGGAAATGGTTGGAAACTGGTAAAGATTACACTGGCAAACCTTTAACAGATCTACTGACATCACAGCAATAAAGTCGCTGGTTCAGTTCCCAAAGCGTTTTGTTAAATTTCAACCTAAAACGTACACAATAAGCTGATCGTCAAGCTGGGTACTCATGACCAAGATGTACAAACAACAAACTTTACAATTAAAACATTCATTCTACACTATTTTATGTAACTTTTCTGGTGGGGGAACGTCACCTGCTTGTCTCCAAGGAGCTGTTATTGCTTTGCCCAGAAAATTCCACAGTATGGCATTAACCCTAGAACACTTTCACTATAAAAAGTAACACCATCACGTTTGCTGGGTAATTTTTACCTGATATAATATACTCAACAAAAAGTACTTGTCATGAAAAATAGATCAAAATATGACAACACATGATAAATTAGAGTGGTTTTCTTTTATTTTCAACTGTGGTATGTGTAACAAACATGTAACATGTAACATGTGTAAAAAAAAAAAAAAAACATAGGAAGACCTTAAAAACATGCTCCAAAATCAGACATCAGACGACATCAACGACATCAACGACATCAGACGACATCAACGGCCTGACCCATTGCATCACAGACTATATCAACTTCTGCGTGGAGAACACCGTGCCAACCAGGAGGGTACGGTGTTTCCCCAACAACCACCCCTGGGTCACCCCTGAGCTTAAAGCCCTCCTGAACCAGAAGAAGAGGGCTTTCAACTCAGGGGACAGAGAGGAGCAGAAAAGGGTCCAGAGAGAGCTTCAGTGGAGGATCCGACGGGCCAAGAAGGACTATGGGAGGAGGATGGAGGAGCAGCTGGCCCAAAACAATGCACGGGGCGTGTGGAGAGGACTGAGGAGCATGTCTGGTTTTGGACAGAGTGGCAGAGGGACAGCTGATGGTGATCAGCGCTGGGCGGACGAATTAAACTGTTATTTCAACAGGTTTAATGCGCCCCCCACCTCCTCTGCCCCTCTGCCGACTCCCCCCTCCTCCTCTTCACACCTCCCCGGGCCAGTAGGCATACCCCCCTTCCCCCTCACACGGACTCAACCCAGCACCAGCCCCCCTCCACCCCCCACCACCACCACCCCCGCAGTCCACCCCAGTCCCCCCCCTCTCCCCCTCTCCATCACACCGGACGAGGTGAGGAGGGAGCTCAGGCGACTCAGGCAGAGGAAAGCCGCAGGACCCGATGGTATCTGCCCCAGGCTGCTGAGAACCTGTGCAGACCAGCTCTGTGAGGTTCTCTGCTACATGTTCAATCTGAGCCTCAGCCTGGAGAAGGTCCCCGTCCTGTGGAAGACCTCCTGCGTGGTCCCGGTTCCCAAAACAACAAACGCCAGGGAACCGGCCCACTACAGACCAGTCGCCTTGACCTCCCACCTCATGAAGACCATGGAGAGGGTGATCCTCAGCCACCTCCGCTCTGTGGTGAGCCCCACCCTGGACCCGCTGCAGTTTGCCTACAAGCCAAACGTAGGAGTAGAGGACGCCGTCATCTACTTTCTGCAGCGGGCGCTCACCCACCTTGGAGACCGCCGGGAGTGCTGTGAGAGTCATGTTCTTTGACTTCTCCAGCGCCTTCAACACCATCAGGCCGGCGCTGCTGCGGGGGAAGCTGGAGGACGCGGGAGTGGATGGACATCTCGCTGCCTGGACCATCGACTACCTCACTGACCGTCCACAGTACGTGCGGCTGCGCGGCTGTGAGTCAGAGGTGGTAGTATGCAGCACGGGGGCCCCCCAGGGAACTGTCCTCTCACCCTTCCTCTTCACCATATACACCTCGGACTTCACATACAACACGGACAGCTGCCATCTCCAGAAGTTCTCCGACGACTCGGCCATTGTGGGCTGTGTGTCAGAGGGGAACGAGCTGGAGTACCGCTCGGTCATCAGTGACTTTGTGGACTGGTGTGGGCGCAACCACCTGTGCCTTAACACTAGTAAGACAAAGGAGCTGGTGATCGACTTCAGGAGGAGACCACTACCTCACTCACCGGTGAACATCCAGGGGGTAGGACATAGAGACTGTGGACAGTTTCTACCTGGGTGTTCACCTCAACAATAAACTGGACTGGTCCCACAACACTGACGCCCTGTACAAGAAGGGCCAAAGTCGCCTCCACCTCCTGAGGAGACTGAGTTCCTTTGGAGTGAGCAGGCCTCTGCTCAAGACTTTCTATGACTCTGTGGTGGCCTCTGCTCTCCTCTATGCTGTCGTCTGCTGGGCCCCGAGCAGCACAGAACGGGACAGAAAAAGACTGAATAAGCTGGTTAAGAGGGCCAGCTCTGTCCTGGGCTGTCCTCTGGACCGTGTAGAGGAGGTGGCTGAGAGGAGGGTACTGGCCAAATTCATGTCCATTAAGGACGACACCTCTCACCCTCTGCACCGGACTGTAGAGGAGCTGAGCAGCTCCTTTAGCAGCCGACTGAGGCACCCCCAGTGCAAGAAGGAGCGCTACCGCAGATCCTTCATCCCCACCGCCATCAGACTGTATAATTCTAACATATAGGCCAGACGTGCAATATCCTCCTTTTCATGTTGATGCTTGTTGTTACTATTATCATTATTACTATTTTCCATTATTATTACATATTACTATTTGCACTATTTATTACTTACTTTATCCCCTCCCTGCCTGCATGCACTTTTTCCCTCCTGTCCAATTGTCCTGGAGCTACTGTGGCGAGTAAATTTCTCCTGTGTGAGATCAATAAAGTCTTATCTTATCTTATCTTATCTTAAATTACTGAAAAATTACAAATTTGAGAACAAAAAATTTCTAAAAAAAATAAATAAATAAAAATAATGATACTGGAAACTTGGTGTTTGGTCCACCCATTCCTGGGACATGTGAGACTTCCCTGGTGCAGCACAGACTCCTCGACACACAAACAGTTGCAGGAGAGAGGAACAATTTTTTTTATTTTTTCAGTGGGTAAAAATGACCAGTTGACTAAAATATTGTTTTCACCATAAGAATTCCCTTTGAAATCACCACTTTGTGATATTTATTCATAACCACTGCACTAAATAAGGATAGATACACATTCCAGGACCACTCTTACTTACCTATACTTTGCATCAGGCATGTCCAAACTATGGCCCGTGGGCCAAATGTGGCCCTCAGACAAATTTTTCTTGGCCCTCAGGCTTCCAGGTGAATTGGCCCAAATTACCTTGAGCAGAACTTTTGACTGCAAGTTTTTTGAAAATCTACTTTGATAAGACAATATTTATTGTTTATTGTGTGGTTTTGAGGATCTTAGCATGAATAAAGGACTGATAGCTCATTCTAACATGTTAGACATGCAAATATTTCAATTATTGAGTGTACTGAGCACCAGTCTATGGCCCTCGATCGGCCCTCTGCTTCGTGTGTATTTAGATATGTGGCCCTTGATGAAAAAAGTTTGGACACCCCTGCCTTACATCCTCTTACATTAAATTCATTACATTCTTACATTCCTCTTTCACTGTTGCCGGGTGAAAATCACCTGAAAGCCTGTAGGAAAAAGTGGGCTTTGGGGTAGGGAAACACCTACACCTTCAAAGATGTCAAAAACAATGGTGAAGCTCCCCAGGGACCCATGACACTCAGAAAAATGCAACATATTGAAAATCATGTACATACATTTGCGATAGTGCTCTAGGGTTAAGCAAGTTGAGTACATTTATTCAATTACAGGTGTTTACATTGCTAAAAAAAAAAAAAAAGACCTTGAAAAACATGCACTCGCCTCTCCACAGATCTGACCTGTAACTTGTTGCTTGTCGCCATGTCGACACTGTGGAACATTCTAGGTTACCAGCAGAAACCCCACTTTTGTTTAGCATCCAGTGTTTTCACGATGTGACTTTTCCCCTCACGACATATTAATATAAAATGCCAGGATAAATTGACATGTAAAAAATCATTTCTTCTTTATGATTTCCTTTTTTTCATGGCTGGTGTGCATTTCCCTCCGTCACAGTTTTGCTGAAGGTTAATTGACGTCTTGCTGCGAAAGAGAATGCCTAAAAAGGTCATTGTTGCTTTTGGGCTTGATGGTCCTTCCAGATGTTGACGAAAAGGTTAGGTTTTCTTAAACAGGGAGGAACTAAGTGGTCGAGATAAAGGCGGCCGAACGAAGGAGCGCAGCGGGAAGTATTTTTGGGATAATATGAGTCAGCAAGAAACTCAAAAGAAACTCCGAGGTGTTTGGGAATAAAACCTTGTGCATTGTTAAATTGGAACACATGCAGAGTTTGCGAGCCTTTCTGTGTAACAATCCAATTATTGATATGTTCTTTGTGGATTAAAGGTGACGGAAAAGCTCCCGGGGTTGGCTCTGTGTTATTTCAAGACAAAACATTTAACTAAGATAACTGAGATGTCTGGAAATGGAGCAGTAGAAGTAAAGATTTTGATAAATTATATGAAAGAATGGAGCGTTTGTGTCTTCTTAGTAGGTCAGTTGCATTAATTTATGATTTTCGTAAAGGAGCTGTCCTTGAACATTAAATCATATTACTTTTACCATTACCATGTGCTGTTATATTTGTGTAATCCTTCAGTCATCCAGGAAGGTTCCATAGAGGTCGATAAAACTGCCTAAATGAGTATCAAGTTTCAGTACCAGTTTTACCATCAATTTGTATCTGATTTTCAACATGTCTGACAACCCAAGTAACCTCTCGATACTTTAAGGGGAATAATGAGAATGCTCTGAATGCATAATGTAAGTGAGAAAAAACTTAAAAACATGATAAACACAACTAGATCTAAAGGTGCATTGCGCAACTGTTCTAGTGGAGGGTCCGTCACCTGTTTGTCTTCATGGAGGTATTGCTTTGTCTAGAATATTCCACAGCAGTTCTGGAAAAAATAAGAGACCACTGCATTTTTTTTTCTGAAATCAGCATCTCTACATGTATTACAGCCATACCATTCCAGCGTCTGTTGAATTTCAACACAAAGACAAAGCTGAGCTACTTGCACCAGGAGTGGAATAAAGTCACCCAAGAACAATGTGAAAGACTTGTGGAGAGGACAAGCCTGGAACTAAACCAGGTCTGAACCAAGACTAAAGCAGGTCTAAACTAGGACTAAACCAGGTCTGAATCAGGACTAAACCAGGTTAAAAATGGGACTAAACCAGGACTAAACTAGGATTAAACCAGATCTGAACCAGAACTAAACCAGGGATAAACCAGTACTAAACCAGGTCTAAACCAGGTTAAAACAGGGACTAAACCAGGACTAAACTAGGACTAAACCCAGTCTGAACCAAGACTAAACCAGGTCTAAACTAGGTCTAAACCAGGTCTGAACCAGGACTAAACCAGATCCGAACCAAGACTAAAGCAGGTCTAAACTAGGACTAAACCAGGTCTGAATCAGGACTAAACCAGGTTAAAAATGGGACTAACCCAGGACTAAACTAGGATTAAACCAGATCTGAACTAGGACTAAACCAGGGATAAACCAGGACTAAACCAGGACTAAACCAGGGATAAACCAGGACTAAACTAGGACTAAACCCGGTCTGAACCAAGACTAAAACAATGTGAAAGACTTGTGGAGAGCATGCCAAGACGCATGAAAGCTGTGATTAAAAATAAGGGTTATTGCACCAAATATTGATTTCTGAACTCTTCTTAAGCGTAAACATTAGTATTATGTTGTTTTAAAATGAATTTGATCTTGTTTCTTTGCATTGTTTGAGCTCTGAAAACATGTATCTTTTTTGTCATTTTCTACAAATAAATGCTCTAAACGATAATATTTTGTTTGGAATTTGGGGGAAATGTTGTCAGTAGTTTATAGACTCAAACAAAAACGTTCCTTTTGCCCAAACACGTACCTATAAGTAGTAAAATCAGAAAAAACGGATCATTTTGCAGTGGTCTCTTTTTTTTTTTTTTCCAGAGCTGTATACTCATGTCCAACCGAACAGAGGCAAGAACATAATGATCATTTACAATACAGTACTTACAAAAAAAATGATTAAATTAAATTCATTGTTAAGATCTTTTGGAGCTAAAGTTTGAGGGTATGAATCCAGTATGGCTCTTTGTTTGAGAAGGCCTCACTCACTCTATTTTGCCTGACGAATGCCTAGTGCCGAAACGTTGTATGTCCTAATAAATCTTACATTGTGCAAGACAGAGTGAGGGATTGTTTTATTCTTTCTAACCACAAAGTTTCTGAAAATGTCTAAAGGCTCAGTACAGATACGGTATATTGTGTTGTATTGTATATACAACACAATATACTGTACACAATATACATACACCGGTGGTCCAACCGTTACTCCTTACTTATTCACCACCCTGAGTTAATAAGAGCTTTCACAACCTTCAGAGGCCACACTGGAGTTTTGCAGTCGCTGAAACGCTATCAACTAGCATTCTAACACACACTTCCTGATAATTGGACAATAAAACCCAGCACACAGCAGACATATTTTGCCACTTTTCCCCCAGAAAAGTGTAACTTCTCCATCAAATGCTTTTCTCCGTAGAGATGTTATAGCTTTGTCTGGAATGTTCCACAGTATGGCATTAAACCAGACCAAGTTACAAGTCAGATCTGTGGAGAGACAACCCTGCTCACAGTCAGAATGCCTGTTTTGTTTGGTTTTTTTAGGTATTTTAAAGCTATAAAACTACCTGTATTTTGATAAATCTAACGTAGAGCTGTTTAATGTCATACTGTTGAACTTTCCAGGCAATGACATCTCCATAGAGACAAGCAAGTAATGGACCACTCATCCAAAACGTTACACAGCGCACCTTTTAATTGTTACTGGAAAGAAGCCACAAGATGTGCTCTCGGTGTGCGTCAGAATGCAGAAGGGGCCAGTGTTCCATTAATGAGCATTGTAAAAATCATATTTTTTTTATGCACGCTGCAATCTGGTGGCAACGACACAGGTCATTTTTTAAATTACAATGAAGCAATCTGGCAATGGCGTTCTTAATTGGAGGCTACAGTTTGAGTAATTGTACACAGACGCAGCGACTGGTGATGTATGGGCTTTGGAAATCGGTGAGAAAGTCATTTTTCAAGATGTATTTGGTATCTGAAGGGGACCTGAGAGTGGAGTGAAGAGAATCAGCGGCTTTAAAGGTCCTGTATTACACAAAATGGACTCTTGTGAGCTTTAAAGTGATAGTTCGGGTTTTTTGATGTGAATCTGTATGGCATCCCCTTCAGCAGTGTCGTGCATTAACACTGACTTACCCCTGACAGTGTCCTCTGAGCCGAGTTCTGCCCCGGTTCTGGCGCTGACAAAAGTAGGTCCGGCAAGTTAGCCAGGACATTTAATAAAGCTTGTTTTTCTTCTCAAAACAATATTTGTCCAAAAACTGATATATTTGCGTCAGAAAACAGTTGCCCATGAAAAGTCAGAAGTCATAATCGCTTGGTGCTATTTTCTCTCGAGTCGTATCACTGCACGCCTGTTATTATTATTAGCCAGATCACTTGTAAGTGGCGATGTTTACAAGTGAACAGGCTGATAAGCTCACAGGACACTATCAGTGATAAGTCAGTCACTGCGTGCACATGGACGAGTGTAATCCGATTGCAAACGGATTGGGATCGTATTGAATTCATGTGCACAGGCTAAGGATCGTATAGGGATTGGTTTCCCGAATCCGATTGGAACCCCTGGCTTAGGCCGATAGTAATCCGCCTTGTGCACGATATTGAATTGGATTGGCATACTGCGCATGCGTGGGAAATTTTGCCAGGGATTTCACCCGGAAGTGGCAGGAAGCGCCGACGCCGTCATAAGTAGCGATTGTTCCCGGAAAAGTTAGACGAAATCATGGCTGCGAAGAAAGAATGCACAATACGTACACCAATGCTGCTCCGTCAAACTCCTCGACCGCCATCTTTGTATACCGCCACATAGTTTGTTGTGTTTTTATTGAGTAGCCATCACCCGGAAGTAGTTCGACTACAGCGCCACATAGCGTAGCGGAGCCGGCCAGGTCGCTGACCATTATCTGATTACACGAGCTTCATGTGCACTGGGATCTAAGGATAGACCATGTGCTGAGTAACAAGATCGGATTTGGAGAAATCCAATCCGATCCTACCATGTGCACGCAGTGAGTTTTAATGCACAACACTGCTGAAGGGGATGCCATACAGATTCACATCAAATTGAGATTGCATGTCTGACATTTTGTTCTTTGTGTTTCCCAAGATATTATAACTAAATCTCAATCTAATCAACCAACAAAAAACTGCGGAGCTACTTGACCCAGTTAATAGACGAATAGATAATCATGAGAAATATTTAATCATAATTACAGTTGGGCCTTACTGCCAGACTAGGTCATTCTTTCAATATTTTTTTCTATTTGAACATTTTGACTCTGGTAAATACATTTGGTTTTTTAACGCTTTTTCTGAGCTGTAATGTCGTTTCATCATCAAAAACATACCTGGATTTGTGTTTTGGTTTATTCCCACATGTTTGATTATCCCTTTTGTTATTAGTCTGTCTACATCTCTAAAAAAAATGCTCTGTTCCACCTTGTGATGTCACGAAGCGGTAGTTTTCAAATTAACATCTGCTGTTTACCTTTTGCTCAGTAAAGATGAGCAATTTCATGCCTTAAATTATCCAAAGTTTTAAATTAAATCCTATTTTTTAGCTTGGTTTTACTTCTTTTTTTCCCCTCATAATGCTTGCGGTCTAAGCCTCTTGTCTACTGCTTTATCTTTGCCATCTTATCACAATGTATGGAACACTGCACCTCGAGCCTGCCCAGACTCCCGGCATTCTCTCGAGTTTTTACAGACCCATTCCTCATGCTATCGACATCTCCCGCATCCGTGTTTTTGTTTACCTGACGTTTTCACCGCATCTTTTTTCTCATTGTTAAGTGACGAAAAGCTCCAAAACTGCGCGTGGAATGTGTTTCATTTTCCGTGGCATTGATCTCAACGGCGCTGGGCTGGTGCTTTTCGAGGCGATGAGGTGTTCACTGGCACGGCGAGCTGCCTCCACATGTCTGTCAATGCCCCTGATTCCAATCTGAAAGGTGTGAGTAAGGATGGAAGCTTTTTTTGGTGTGTTATGTTTTCTGTAGGTGAAGCTAAGGACATAATATGAGAAAATGCATTACTTTAAAGTGGACCTATTATACAAAATTTACCTTTTTAGACTTCAACTTTATTGATCCACAAGGGAAATTGTTTGGGTACAGTGCTCACTCATCAAATATAATATATACAGTAACAGAGGGTAACAAAAATTGATGGAATAGCAAAAAAGAGCCAGAGAGCGGTGTCAAATGAGACATAATTATAAATATAAAAAAGATAACAAATGTATATGTACAAATCAGAATAAAACAGAAAAAATAAGTAATAAAATACAAAATACAATATTAAATAAGATGTCCAATCACAGCTTTATACAGTTGTTGGGAGTATTATCTCCAGCTTTGCGGATCAGTTTGCAAATCCGTCTGATGTCCCTTTTACTGGAGCTGCTCCCTCAGCAGACCACAGCGAAGTCCAGGGCGCTGGCCTCCACAGATTGGTAGAAGATCTCCACTAACTTGCTGCGTAACTTTTACCATGTTACAGTAGTTTCGTTTTTACCCTCTCTAAGTTTTATTTAGAGAGATTCGTGCATGAGTCCTTTATACTCCTGTACTCAAGACATCATCATTGCGCAAATTAACATCTACCTTTTGCCTTTAGTTTAGGGATTGGCAATTCCAGGTCTGAAATAATCCAGCGATTCTAGTGAAGGTGTATGGAGTTTAAAAACACAGTGGAGCACTTTTTTGTTATATATAAATTTTATTTATACATTTCAGTAGCAAATTACAAAATATGTGTAACAAACATCATACAGTTATACCTCACCTTACGGAAGACCCAACTAACGAATAATCCAAGTTACGAAACGCCTTTACGTAAAATTTTCGTCTCTGAATACGAAAGAAAATTCAAGTTATGAAATGCAAAATCTCAAAAATTCAAATAATGCTCGCTTGGCTTTGCACCCGCCCAAATCCCCCGAAATGTAAATACACTTGTAAATACACTCTCCCAACACCGCGCTGGCCTCCCATTGGCTCAGAACGAATCAGGCCTTTTACATTGCGACTCTACTTACGAAAAAATCACGTTACGAAACCACTTCTGGAACTAATTAATTTCGTAAGGTGAGGTATGACTGTATTTGCACATTTTTTTCAGGAATAACCCCAGCGGAAAAAACAAAAAGCAAAAAAACAAATAAACAAAGATACAAAATTTATAATAATTAAAAAAAACAGCAGATAATTCAAGAACAGATAAATACATAGTGGCAAAAAAACAAACAAAAAACCCCCCGCACAACCATGCTAAGGTATGGTGTCTGTTTTATGTGTGTCCATGTATTTCAAAAATGGTTGCCATGTTATTTCGAATTTTGTGTGTACAACTCATCTTCTCAATGTGCAAAAAACTCATGAGATCATTTCTCCACTGATCGTGTGTGGGAGGATCTCTTCTTTCCACCTCAAGAGAACGAGGCGCCGTGCTACCAAAGAGGCAAAGGCTACAGCACGACAACAGTGGGGGGCAACACACCAAGAGCGCAGTCAAAGCAGTGGGGGCAATTTTGATTTTCTATACCCCAGACAATGTATGAAACATTGATGTCCAATAAGTATAAAAGGAAAAGTAACGTTTTTACAATCTGGACCTTATTTCAGTGATAAAACAACGTCATTTACTCACACATTGTACTTTGGTGTGATTTGGTGTATTTCCGAAGAAATAGCCTGTGAAAACTCAACTTCGTCCAAGCTGTCATTTTTGTGTCAATTTCACAACTGGGATAAATGCATGTTCGCATCATTTCGGGTTTTCTCAAGCGGAGATGTTTTCTTCTTATTATTCCTTAGCTTCTTTATGAGTGCAACCGAGAGCTGAGAGCGTCGTCTTATCTGCAAATCACGCTGTCCTCGATGACGTCATCCAATCGGAACCATGGCTAGATCTCGGATTAGAGGCCACTTTTGACTGAAACTAATGTGTAGACTGACACATTGAACTTTTGTCATTTGAAAAGTGCTAAAGTTTGTGTTATTTGGTGACTTCAACAGCCTGCCCCGACCACTTAGGTTAAACAGATATTGCTAAACTCCAAAATCTTCGGAAATGCTCCAAATGACACCAAAGTACAATGGGTGAGAAAATGACGTTGTTTTATCAACGAAATAAGGTCCAGACTGTAAAAACGTTACTTTTCCTTTAAGATAAGGACATGACCAAAAAGCATGTGTAAGTGAGCCAGTATCAGATTTGCAGCAATTACACAGCCAGGTATGTTTTTTTGACGAGGAAATAACGTTAAAACAGATCAGAAAATAGTGTAATATGGTAATATTTATTAGCATTACTCAAATATAACGTCATTTTGTATTCTCTCAAATGTTTGCCTTTATTGATTAGAGGCTGAGATTAGTACCATTCACTGTCATACATCAGTTTCATGGGCTTTAGTGTGTCTGAGCTCTCTCTGGCACCTAGATTAGATTTAAAGGTGCATTGTGTAACTTTTCTGGTGGTTTTCTTCATGGAGAAATTATTGCTTTGCCTTGAATGTTACACAGGGTGGCATTAAACCTTTCTGTCATCACGGAGAACAAACCAGACCAAGTGACAGGTCAGATTTGTGGAGAGGCGACCCCATATCACAGTCGGAATGTTTTTTCTAGGTATTTTTGAGCTATAAAACCGCATATAATTGAATAAATGTAAGGTAGAGCTGTTCAATGTCATACTGTGGAACATTCCAGGCAGAGCAATGACATATCCATAGAAACAAACAGGTGACGGACCCTTTACTAGAAAAGTAGCACAAATCACCTTTATCGCCTTCAGACAAAAGACAAACCGTGCTGCTGCTGGTGATGGATTTTATCGCAGCCTGCTTTAAACACGGCCGAGGTGAGAGTGGCTCCAGTCATTCACAAACGTCCTTCGCTGGCCCCATTCCACAGGCACTTTCACATTTACTAGTATTATAAATGTTCTGCAGTATTATAAAAACAGGCAAGTGGCCACTCTGATTTTTGTAATTGAGATTATAATGCAATTCATGGCTACTCATACAGAATCCACCTTACTGCATGTTTAGGAGCTCTTTTCTCACACTTTTCCACCTTGTGATGTCATGTAGTGATGCAGGAAGTGGTCTATTTGTGTTTTTAAACTCCATACACCTTCACTAGAAGCGTTTGGATAATGTCAGCCCTGGAACTGACAATTTCTACTAAACACAAGGTGGAACAGAGCATTTTTGAGCTTTGGCGCTGTAGACATACTAATAACACTGGTCTACAAGCAAAATGCTTCCGGAACAAAAGTAGTGAAATTTTTCTTGGCTTAGGTCACAAATAAAGAAAAAGGAAGTCAGAAGTGCTGATTGGCTATAGTTTCCAAGATATAGTATTGGGGCAAAATAGGAAATGTATGCAAAATAAGGCAAAAATGGTAGTTTATCAGAAGGTACAGTGTGTCTACAAGCAACCAGTTCTATCTGAAAGCCTATCTGCACATTCACATACATTCATTTAAATATGTCTAGAGTTTTAACATCAAATATTTTTTGATTTCACATAAGAGAGATGCCTCGAAATTGTGTGCACCTGATGTCTTAAGATATTTCTTGTTTATTTCTTGACAGATAAAGAAGTACTGTTCTGTGGGACTACAGATGGAAACTAGCCTTGAGCTAAATCTGGTGTATTTACAGCACTAGCTGTTCATTAATACATGCTGTAAATAAGTTTAAATAAATAAACTTAAACTTAAGTGCAAGGTAAATATTTTCAAAATATAGGTATTTTTAAGTAAAAATGTCTAAATCTATTGTATAAACAGATGCAATTTTGATGTAAAATAATATCAATAAATATCTTGAATACATTAGCTAACCAGCACAGTTATCAATTGATTTTCAGTTTATCTTAATATCAATATATAAATGAGATTTAGCCACTTTTATCTCAGAAGCAGATCGAGTCCAAAGATTTGTAGACCAGTGTAATAAAGGATTACTCAAACATGTGTGAATGAAACAAAACACAATTCCAGGTATGTTTTTGAGGAGGTAACATCATTATAACATGAATTCAAAAGTTCAAGACCATGCACAGCTTCCAGTTGCTGGTAAAAGCAGGAACATTCAACAATTCCAAAAAAAGAGAAGCTTTACCGCACACTTGCTTGACTTTATTCTTTATTAGGCTAGAGCGAACGACACATTTCACCTCTACAGCATCATCAGGTTCATTATCATTATAACATGACATAAAGCTCACAAGAGTCCATTTTGTGTAATACAGCTCTGGAAAGAAAATAAGAGACCACTGCAAAATTATCAGTTTTTCTGATTTTACTACTTATAGGTATGTGTTTGGGCAAAAGGAACATTTTTGTTTGAGTCTATAAACTACTGATGCCATTTCCCCTAAATTCCAAATAAAAATATTATTGTTTAGAGCATTTATTTGCAGAAAATGGTCAAAATAACAAAACAAAAAACACATATTTTCAGACCTCAAACAATGCAAAGAAACCAGATCAAATTCATTTTAAAACAACATAATACTAATGTTTACACTTAAGAAGAGTTCAGAAATCAATATTTGGTGCAATAACCCTTATTTTTGAAGATCCCATGACATGGTACTTTTTGATGCTTTTATATGGCTCCTTAATGGTTCCCTAATACTGTAAATGAATCCTTCTTCAAAATCAACACTCAGTGCATGAGAAACAGAGATAAGATGAGAAAGAGTATTTTTTTCTCTCTCTGAACAGGCCATTATGGGCGTTGTTGCTTGAATGCAAATGAGGAGAAAAGAGCTGGCCAATAGTAGAGGGTGGGGGCATGGCCAAACTCTCCGCTCTCCGCTCTACCTCTCAGCTGATCCATTTCCGTGTTTTTGCACGGGAGGAGAGATTTGAAGCGTTCCATTGAAAAATAAACACATTTCCACAGAAAATAAAATTAAACCACTGCTGTTCAAAGGTCCAGAGGCTCAGATAAAGGACTTCCGAGCCTAGAAACACTCGGACGTTCCTCCAGGCAAATAAAAAAACGCATTTCGCATTGCCTAGCACATTCACAGTCCAAACTCTCTGGGCGTGATTTACAGAGACGCTGAGTTCAGACAGACGGGGGTGGAACTGCATTTGCATTTCTTTTTTCGATCTGACGTCAATAAGGTGCCTTGTTCAAAATCGCCCGTTTGAGCTCCGATTTTTTGTAACGCAGAAAAGGATCGCAAATGCTCAGTTTAGACATTTCGCAACTTGTAACCATGGGGGGGGGGGGCCTAAACAGGGTAGGGAGCTCACATTAACGTTCAAAAATCTCAGAAAGTGAAAATTTCATGCCATGGGACCTTTAATCACAGCTTTCATGCGTCTTGGCATGCTCTCCACAAGTCTTTCACATTGTTCTTGGGAGACTTTATTCCACTCCTGCTGCAAGAACTGAAGTAGCTCAGCTTTGTGTTTGTGTTGGAATTCAATTGGAATTCATTTTTCCATAGCTTTATAGGACATTTAACGATATTATGCTATGGACCATGATAAACCACGGCGATGGTGATTGAAAAAGTCTGGACATAGTTAAACCCTGGGCATTTTCATGTGTTTGTGCATGTGTTACTTCCTGGTTGGTGTTTGGCAGGCCCACAGCACATTAAGCCACATTACTTAGCCACTAGTGTCACAGCAACTCTCCATCCTCACTAAAACTGTTCAGCTCCTCTGCCCAAAATATACTCAGAGGCCTCCCCACACTGGATCTGTGTTAAATGTTCAAACTAAAAACAACAAAACATCACCACAGCCTTTTCAAGCACTTTTCCATCGTAATAGGATTTTTATTCTGTTGAAAAGTAGTGGTAGCAATAGCACTCAAAGTTCACAAGGTTGCCCAAGTGAATTTGGTGTGCACTTGAATTTGCTTTTGTTTTGTTTTCATTAGCGAGAACTCAACATCATGAGGCTCTTTCAGATGTTGGTTTGAACAAAAGTTGGTAATCCTTTGGAACCTTGGAACAAAAGTTGAAGCAGTTTGAAAAACTCTTTCCAGTTTATGCAAACGAAAAAGTTTGCTACATAATAAACAGAAAAGTGTACTGCGACGGCGGGGTCTATTCCTATGTAATGACGACGGTGTAGTCAGAAGGATGTTTTTGATGGTTTAATTAATGAAGTTCCCAAAAAAGAAGAAAAGTTTGAAGAGTGCTTCCGTATACAACTCCTGGTCCAGACTGACTGAGGGAGGGAGAGCGGCTCTTTTAACTACCAAGGCTCCTCCCCCAAGTCAATTAACACAAAAATACTGGTTTTCTCCACTAAAACCCAATTAACAATAATAACAAAAATATAGAAAAATACATGGAAATACATTTTACAGCATGGCCATGTCTCTGCGCCTGTAGCAGAACCAGGAAAAATAATATTGATAATGATGGAACCTGGAACCTGGTTTCAAAAAACACAGTTTTCGCCCACCCAAAACGCTGGCGCCGTGTGGACAAAAGGCCAAAACGAATACCAACTTCTCCATTTCCACCAAAAAAACGTTGTTGTGTGGATGGGCCCTAAATACGCTTTTTATTGCCTTGAAAACGTGCATTCTTACTGTGAGTGGCATGGTCGCCGCTCCACAGATTGAACCTGTAAGGCATGGTGGCATCGCCTGCTCATCTCCATGGAGATGGATAAGTTAAAGGTGTACTGTGTAACTTTTCTGGTGGAGGGTCTGCCATCTGTTTGTCCCCATTTTGCCTTGAATATTCTACTTGTATGGAAATAAACTTAATCACAATGAAGACAGGTTAATGGAGAGAACTATGGAGAAGCAAGCCTGTACACGGCTAGAATTAATGTTTTTAAGGCATTTTTTGAGCTATAAAACACCTGTAAATGAACAAATAAGGGAGATATGTTTAATGCCCAATTGTGGGACATTCCGGGCAAAGAAACAACATCTGAGCAGAGACTACAGACCTCCATCAGGACAAGATTACTAACAGATGGAGACACAATATTTGAGAGTTAATTTATTTTCAAAAGATTCAATTGGGTATTTGCGGAAATGTTTTTACTACTAACAGCTGCAGTTTTAAGCACTAATTTGTAAAAAGGCTCTCGACCGTGCATTCTTCTGAGAGTACATCTCCTACAACCTGTCCTCTTTTCCCTGTGAATCCAGGCCTCTTTCACAGCGGGTGTAAATTCTTCAATTACTGCCACAGCGACAGAGAACTGCAACGGCAAAACCCAAACGCTGACAAAACGTTTAGTGGACTCCAAAGTGCTGCGTGGATTCTTTGCCCGGCTCTCGTAGATCATACTTCCGAGCGGAGACGTGTTACAAGCTGTAAAATGTAAAATACGCCATAAAAGGAGCTACAAAACCAGTTTGAAAGCACCCCAAAAATGGAAGTCACTGAAGCATGTCTGTAGCCTGATGGAGGCTGCTTCTCTTTTTGCCCTACAAAATGGAATTGTGGTATGTAATTAAAGGCTTTTAATTATTTTGCGCCTTTTGAGTGCGTCTGCTTTTTCAGCTTCGTATTTGAGACTGACCCATATACAGAAGGACAATTTTTCACAATCTCTACGCATCCAAGTAGCACCCCTGCCCTCCTAAAGTTTTGCAGTGGTATGTAATTACAGCTCTGAAAAAAAAATAAGAGACCACTGCATTTTTTTCTGAAATCAGCATCTCTACATGTATTACAGCCATTCCATTCCAGCATCTGTTGAATTCCAACACAAACACAAAGCTGAGCTACTTCAGTTCTTGCACCAGGAGTGGAATAAAGTCACTCAAGAACAATGTGAAAGACTGGGACTAAACCAGGTTTGAACCAAGACTAAACCAGGTCTAAACTAGGACCCAAGAACAATGTGAAAGACTTGTGGAGAGCATGCCAAGACGCATGAAAACTGTGATTAAAAATAAGGGTTATTGTACCAAATATTGATTTCTGAACTCTTCGTTATAATAATTAATAATAAACTAAAACTACCTGAAATTATAGATAGACTAAGGCAGGACTGAACTAGAACTAAACCAGGACTAAACTAGGACTACACAAGGACTAAAGCAGGACTAAAGTAGACTTGTGGAGAGCATGCTAAGACGCATGAAAGCTGTGATTAAAAATAAGAGTTATTGCACCAAATATTGATTTCTGAACTCTTCTTAAGTGTAAACATTAGTATTATGTTGTTTTAAAATGAATTTGATCTTGTTTCTTTGCATTGTTTGAGGTTTCAAAACATGTATCTTTTTTGTTATTTTGACCATTTGTCATTTTCTGCAAATAAATGCTCTAAATGATAATATTTTTATTTGGAATTTGGGGGAAATGTTGTCAGTAGTTTATAGACTCAAACAAAAATGTTCCTTTTGCCCAAACACATACCTATAAGTAGTAAAATCAGAAAAAACTGATCATTTTGCAGTGGTTTCTTGTTTTTTCCAGAGCTGTATTATGCATCCTTCAAGTAACTATTGTACAACTTTGTAAGAGTAAAAGTTAAAACATTTAAAAAGTCCATTGAATAGTTTTATTACATGAAACCAAATGTGCCCAAATGTAAAATATGCCATAAAGGAGCTACAAAACCAGATTGAAAGCCCCCAAAAATGGAAGTCGCCGAAGCACGTCTGCAGCCTGATGGAGGGTGCTTCTTCTCGTCCCAATGATTGCGAAAAATGGTCTGCCCAATTATGCTGCATTCATTGTATAACAGGAGGTATGATATAGCCTGAGCCATCATGGTCTGTGCTCTGCTGACGCTATACATCCGATAGTTAATAGGGCACCGGCGGAGCTCCTCAAACGTGTCACTTACTGCCTTGGGCCCCTCACAGTCTAAAGAGGTGAACAGAAATCCATTATAAAAAGTTATACCGGAGTCGTGAACAGAGATTGGATGTAAGTATGGTTTTATTGACCTTTTTTGATTTCACGATGGTCCGCAATCCATCATCGCGAAGGGGCCCTAAAGAGGCGCCGTATTCCGAAACACTTTGACATAACCAGGAGCGGACCCCATTTCCTTGACCTTGGCGCGGTTATCAGGTTTTTTGTACCAAACTACGGCAAATTAGACCCCGCTGTATAAAAAGTCAGGAAGATTTATTATTCATTCAAGATTTTTATAGCACAGTATATTTCTGCTTCTATTACTTTTCAGTGTGCGTCTTGAGAAGTATAGCAGTCGACTGGGTTACATTTTGTTGCATTGCTCAGTGTATTGGCCTTGGGATTTGGGATGTCAGTGAAGTAAATAAATAAATGAATGGCAGCTTATGGAAAATAGACATGCCGATCTCTATTCAGTGTATTCAGAGTGACAAGTGGTCGAGAGTGCTGAAATAAATCTGTTGCAAAATGCCATTTTTGTGAATGTTGATGCTTACGAGTAGATTAGGTACATGCTTCTAACTTATTGCTACTGACAGCCACGCTCCTCTTGGGTTTAAACACGAAAAGCAAATCAGAATTCGTCTTGATTTAGACTTCCACAGGTCCCGACTAAAGGTACAGTATGTAACTATCTGGAGGTGGCACATCACCTCCAGATAGTGTAACTTTTTTTTTTATAGTGTAACATTGTGTTCTGCTTCCTGATTGGCTAAGAGACTGTAGACCTTTGCCGATTGATAGATGGGGGACGCGGGGGGGACCGGGACTAGACTGGAACTAGACCAGGACCAGACCGGGACTAGACTGGGACTAAACATGGACTAAACCAGGTCTAGACCAGGTCTAAACCTGGACTGGACCTGGACTAAACCAGAACTGGACCAGGTCTAGACCTGGATTAAACCGGGACTAGACCAGCTCTAAACCAGGATTAAACCACCACATGCCGCTCTTTGCTGGTTTCGTGCAGCTGGTTTGTGGCTCGGGCTGAGAGGACGCGGTCCGGGCGCCGCGGTTCGATCTCGTGCTCGCAGCCCCGGAGTATGCGCGGCCTCGCGCCGGTTGTGCTGCTCTGTCTTGGATTTGACCACGATGAGGGGTGCACGTGTCGCGCACTTCTCTAAGGGGTTGGTGCACGTCACGTCCCGGGACGTGGCAGTGCCGTTGGATGAGCGCGGTGCTTCCTGCGGATCCAGTGACTCATGTCTCCGCTTCCGGAGCCGTGTCTCCCCCCACGCTTCACTATTAATACATTTTGTTGAAAATCTATGAAAGTTTGAGTGTTTAAACGAGAGAGAAATGTGAGAAATGGTTAATTCCAGTCTGAGAAAAGTGTATAATGTGTGTGGTGAGGCATTTACAGAGTTAAAACATGGAGAATAATTGTAAAATATAAAGATGTCCTACTTCGCGGATTTCTCTTATTGCGGATTATTTCTGGAACCTAACCCCCGCGATAAACGAGGGATTACTGTACTGCATGTACTACTGAAATTACTACTGTTGCACATTTATCTTTATTTTTCAATGCACATTCTATTGCACATTTTGATGCACACTGCACATTTTGGACATCTCTAAATAGGTATTTATTTATTATTTGCACTGCTTTTAGATTTTGTCTTCAGTAGTTTTTGTATTGTCTTACATTGTATTTTGTACACTGTCTTTTTGCACTGCTTGGCCAGAGAGAAACAAAATTTCAATTCACTGTGTCAAACACATATGGCAGAATTGACAATAAAGTTGACTTTGACTTGACTTTTGACTTGCTTGAGAGGTAATTACTTTGTCTGGAATGTTCCAAGGTATGGCATTAAACTTTCCTATCTCAATGGGCACAAGCAGGTGACGGTCACCAAGCCAAGGTCCAGGCCAGCCCTGTGGAGAAGCAAGCCTATTTATTTATTCATTCCATAACAATTAAAACAAAACATTTATTGCTAACTAAATACAGTATGTTTAATGCTATACTGTGGAATATTCCTGGCACCAGAAATTCCCCAGGTTCACTTGCTTAAAATGTTGCTCGCTGCATGTTTCAGATTCATCCAGATTTGAGCACCTCTGTTAACCAAAGTCCATGATTGCTGCACATGATTTCACAGCCTCAGCGAGACAAATCCTGGAGCACTATGAGCTCGATCTTTAATTTCCTCCACCGGGCCTCCAATAATACCACCATTATATTGCTGCCGCCTGATGCAGTACATTAAAAGTGTCCTCTTTGGCTTGAAAAAAAAAAAAAAATGGGGAGAAAACACATGTTCCCTCCCTGCTCCAGTCTGCTCTTTGAAAATCACTCTTTTACAGCCCCATTATAATTACTGAACCATGGGGTTGTCAAGGCTTCCAGGCTTTATCGAGGGCACTGGTTGGGCGAGATTGCAGTCATCAATATAGATTTGGATGTTACTCACTGCACCTCCGCTCCAGAAAGTAGGCCCCAAAAGGCTCAAGCCGGAGGCAAAGAGGTTGGGGGTTAGATTCCAGGGGATCAGTGGGATAAGTATTGGAGCTCTCCGCGTGAGCCAGACAGAATGGGCGAGTGCTTGGTGTTGTCAGGTGAGATTTGTCAGGTTTTTGTGAAAAGCGCTGAAGCATGTGTGAGGGAGAGTGAGAATTCTGTGGCTAATCTGATACTGAGGACATGGGGGGGGGAAGGAAATATTATTACAGTTTATAGGGGGAAGGGCTGTCGAAAGGATTGAAAAACTGATATTAATTGATACTAAAACTATTATTGAAACTAGATCATAATTTGAGCAGGTATCAATACTAAAAAAGTCACATTCACAGGACAAAAATGAACATTTCCTGAAAAGCTTTAGAATTATCTTGAGCTGTATCAAATATAAGAACATACCTGGACCACTGAGGGATTACACAGATTTAAAACCACATGGGAATATAAAAGAAATTACTGATTAATGATTTTAACTTAAAGGGATAGTGCCTTTTTTTTTTTTTTTTAATGTTAATCTGTATGGCTTCCCCTTCAACAGTGTCCTGAGATTAACACTGATTTACCCATGCCAGCGTGATCTGGTCCTGGTTATCCTCCGGTAACGTAGCTCGTAAACGTAGTTCCGGTAAGTTAGCGGGGCATTTAATAAAGCTTGTTTTTCTTCTCAAAACAACATTTGTCCAAAAAGTGATATATTTGCGTCAGAAACAGAATCCAAACAAAATCCAGCAGTGTATTTCGCATTCGCATATTTTCTCTCTCGGTTCGTATCACTGTGCCCACGTTAGCTGTATTAGCCTGTTAACTTTTAGCAGATGTGTACGGCGGATGCGGTCCGCCGTAAGCGGAAGTTTACAAGTGAACAGGCTAATAGAGCTAACATGGGCGCATTGATACAAATCGAGAGAGAAAATATGCGAATGCGAAATATGCTGCTGAATTTTTAGCGGACAACTGTTTGTGATGCAAATATATCACTTTTCGGGTATAATGGGTAAGTCAGTGTTAATCTCAAGACACTGTTGAAGGAGAAGCCATACAGATTAACATAAAAAAGGCACTATCCCTTTAATTCACATTCTGTAATCTAATTTTTTTTTTTTTAAATTAGCATAGTAAGAATAGGGATAAGGAAGGGACTATATTTCGCTATTTTCTGATGTATGTTTTAATAATAATAATGTGCTCCTCACCTTCCACGGTGGTTGGTCTCTCACTCTCATCCAGCTCGGGTCCTCTACCAGAGGCCTGGGAGCTTGAGAGTTCTGCGCAGTATCTTTGCTGTTCCTAGTACTGCACTTTTCTGGACTGAGATGTCTGATGTTTTTCCTGGGATCTGTTGTAGCCACTCCTCCAGTTTGGGGGTTACAGCCCCGAGTGCTCCGATCATCACGGGCACCACTGATGCCACCGGCTGGTTAGCTCAACTGGTAAGTCATTGACTATCCCCCTGGGGGTTGTGGGTTCAAATCCCCCCTGGGTAATGAGCTAACCAGTGTGGGTCCTTGGGCAAGACCCTTCACGGTACTTCCCCCCGGGCGCCGAAAAAGACGGCTGCTCACTGCTCCTGAAAAGGATGGGTCAAATGCAGAAGTCAAATTTCTCCCGTGTGTCACTGTGTGTCATTGTGTGTGAGACCAATAAAGGCCAATAGGCCAAGGCTTAATAATCTCTTAATCTTCACCTTCCAGGCCTTCTCCAGCTCTTCCTTGAGCCCCTGGTATTTCTCTAGTTTCTCGTGTTCCTTTTTCCTGATGTTACCATCGCTTGGTATTGCAATGTCCACCACCACGGCTCTGTTCTGTTGCTTATCCACCACATCTATGTCTGGTTGGTTCGCCATCACCATTCTGTCAGTCTGTATCTGGAAGTCCCACAGGATCTTGGCTCGGTCATTCTCCGCAACCTTCGGAGGTATTTCCCACCTTGACCTTGGGGTCTCCAGCCTGTACTCTGCACAGATGTTTCTGTACACTTTGCCCACCACTTGGTAGTGTCGCTCCATGTATGCTTTCCCTGCCAGCATCTTACACCCTGCAGTTATGTGCTGGACTGTCTCAGGAGCCTCTTTGCACAGCCTACACCCTGGGTCTTGTCTGGTGTGGTAGACCGGCTGGATAGCTCAACTGGTAAGTCACTGGACTTTGACACGGGCGACCAGAGTTCGAATCCCCCCCCCAAGGGGCAATAATAAGCAAGCCAGTGACTTTGACACAGGGGACCTTGGTTTGAATCCCCCCCCAACGGGCAATGAGCAAGCCAGTGTGGGTCCTTGGGCAAGACCCTTCACGGTATAGCCCACCTCATACAATGATGAGAGACAATGAAGGTCAAACAAGATCTGTGTCAGGTGCTGAGGAACCAGAGCACCTTGATGAAAAATGGGCTACTGGAACAAGGTGGAAATGGGCGATATACTGACAGCCCTAATTATATATATATATATATATATAAAATTAGGGCTGTCAGTTTAACGCTTCCATTAGATTAATTAAACTGCAAATTAACGCGTTATAAAAATTTATGCAATTAGTTATGAGTGGCAATTCAGTGCGCACGCATTTTAAATTTGGCGTGCGGCAAGCAAATCGCTGCCAGGGCCTTTGAACGGCAAGTTTATTTATAAAAAGAACGAAGATGGGACGATCAACAAGAAAGCGATGATTCCGATTCCCGAAGCTGCTCCAGCCTGACAGACCATTTGGACGATAAACACGTCCGCACAAGTTCCATTGTTACTGGTAATAGAGCGAGTGTGAGCGAACTTCAACAAACCACGCTCACAGAATTTGGGAAACAAATGAGCAAAGCGACCACAGAAAAACTGACAAACTCAATCGCAAAGTGGGTTCTCTCCTTCTCTCTCTCATGAGACTAAAATGTGATTAATTAGATTAATTAATTACAAATCCTGTAATTAATTTTTTTATCGCCTGACAGTACTATATATGACTTCAGAAACAAACCTGGAGTTGTGTTTTGTTTCATTCGCATGTTGTAAAACACAAACCCTGCGGAGTTCATTTCTCAAACAGAAAGCATCACCTTGTGATGTCATGTGGTAATACTGGAGTGTTTTTTAAGCTCCATATGCCTTCACTAGAATTATTTCAGCCCTGGAATTGCCCGTCTTTGCTGAAGAAAAGGTAAAATGTAGTTGTTAACTTTGAAAACTACCACTTGATGCCATCACAAGGTGGAAGAGAGCATTTTGAGCTTTGGAAATATAGACAGACTAATAATAAAGTGTTACTCAAACGTGTGAATGAAACAAAACACAACTCCAGGTATATAGAAACAACATTATTACATAAATCATTTATATATATATATATATATATATATATATATATATATATAGAGAGAGAGAGAGAGAGAGAGAGAGAGACCCTTTAAACAAGACAGCCACTATAAAATAACACCATTATTATATTTTCTATTCCCAAAAATAGAACCCCTCATATATATTTTTCTGTAGCAGATACATAAATCCATATCAGAGACCTGAAAAGAGCAGATTTGATGCCCTTTAACCACGGTTTGTGAAAACGTGACAGAGAAGCGTCTAAATCTAGAGATAGCGGCGCTGGGAGCAGATGGAGTGATGGCAGCCCTCCGTGCGTCACCTCGTATTAGTCAATTCTTTGTGTTGATAGCGGGACAAGTCGGGAGCTTCACAACAGATTTGGGGAGATGGATGTTTGAAAGGGCTTTTGACAGGAGGTAAGGGGGAGAGAGGAACTCAATACGGGGGGACATCAATTCCCCGACTGGGCCCTTGCAGGTGGTTCTGTGTCTGATCTGTCATTTGTTATCATCCAAGCGCCACACAGGTACTGCAGCATCAACTGAGCGAGGGCTGAAAGATGGATAGAAACTGAAGGGAAATTGCGATTTGAAGAGTGACAATTAGTAAAATCACATAGGCTGCAGTTATGAATTGAATACGGAACTAAAGAGAACTAAGGCTGCATCCCATTACTCTGTCTTACCCCTTCCCCTACCCCTTTACCTACATCTTTGTCTTGCCCCTCGATAGCGAGCTGAGAGGGCTCGGAGTACGAATGTTCCCCTAAGAAATGGGACACCACTCGATTATCGTTTGCGTCATCATCCCTTGCCTCTACCTGGCTGCTACGTCTACAGAGGTAACAACAATTGACGCAAACAAACGTAAACAAATGTCAAGAATTATCGGGTACCTCAGCTCAACAAAAAAACTAGCTTGTTTAAACATGAAAGTTCAATGAAAATGATAACGTTGGCTAAACAGACATCACTACAATTAAAACCGCAACAACAGTTCACTAAAAGTAACGTAGAACATAAGCGTCATAATTGTAAACCTGCTAAACTGTTAATCGATAATTACAAGTGCAGAAAATACATTTATGAGACTCCTTGGCCGGTCGATGTGACGCTGCCATCCTGATCCCAAAACCTGCCTGAGCTTGTAGGCGTACCCCTTCGTTTCAAGTATGGTCGAGAGCTTACTTCATTTCAAGGGGTATGTAGCCCGAGGTTGTGGCCTGAGTCCTTGATCAAAATTAGAATCGGGACACCCCTTGCCCTCACATGAACGCACAAAACCAAGAGAGATGGGACGCAGCCTAAATCTGACTATAAAACTGTCAATGTCATTCAAAAGCAAAGCACAATCGATGCCATGTCAGGGTCAAGAAATGAAATGACAAAACTGCAAACAGGGTTCAAAGCAAAGGGTGGCAATTTTTTAACTATTTAATTATTAATAAAGAAGAAAAATAAATGAAAAAGTGTTCCCAAACTTTTGATTGGTCATGTAGATATATTTTAAATAATAAATACAGGCACGAGTTGAATGAATATTTACCAATTACCAATATGATTATCATGTATTGCTTTGTTAAATACACATATACATACATATATATACATATACTCATAAGTAGTAACTTCTAATTCAAAATGTCCAGCACCTGCTTGTCTCCATGGAGATGTTATTGCTTTGTTGATAATGTTCCACAGTATAGATTAATCCTATCTATCACGAAAGAGACAAGCAGGTTACAGCACTATACTAC